>CM069453.1:12022381-12622381 GCA_035610835.1 Ophiura sarsii
GTTCATCGTCTCATCATTTAGGGTCTATCACGGTCTTAGTCAGCCACCCAATCTACCCGTCTTTTGGACAGGTAGTTCCTTAAGTGGACGAATGGGAAAATCTTAAACCTGTCTTATGGATGGGCAGTTTGGACAAGTAAATATAACAAATACATCCCCATTTTATTATAAACATACCACTGTAAAAACAAGTAAGCTTGCTGATTTCATCCGACCATTACAGCATTTACAGATCTTAAATTATTTGTAATTATCACTTAGGGCAATATCAGGCATCTATTCGCACCTGAGGGCATGTGTGCTTCATATAAATTGGGTCATAGAGACAATTACACTAACGTCCGCAATAGAGGTATTACAGGAGTGTTCAAATTTGGTTGGGCAACTTTCAAATCCTGGCGAAGACCCTGATTGTCAATAGATAAAAGTTGACACTGGTTCAACTCTTGTAACGTTATCAACTGATGTCAGAATGTCAGCCTAGATGTTCAGCAATGGAAGTATGGCCCTCACCTACGTTCATCATGTTACAGATTTATTTAATGACATGGATGTTTTGTTACTTAAAGCTACATACACAGCCATTTTTTTATGGCCATAGTTTCTTTGTTGCCAGTACCTACCTGTCAGGGTCTGCATTAAGTGTTTAGCAGTGCAAGCAAAATGCTCCTCAATCCTCATATTTGCGACACAATTTTGGAAATGTATAGCAATTTTATGCCATATGTTTCCAAACAAAATGTGGCAAATATTTCAAACTGCAGATCATCAAGCAGGTTTTGCTATACAAAATAAAATCCTTAATGCAGACCCTAGTACCTGTACTGGTAATGTATGCCCAGTACCTGTATAGGTACTGTTTTTAAGCTTGGTACCTGTATAGGGACTGTTTTAACGGTAAATAAAAAAAAAATACTGGTGAAGTGCTAGCCCAAGGGCTTAGGTAGCCAGTCGTGTAGAGTGTTTTACACACCCAGATTAGTAAATATACACACAGATTTTGTTCACATTACCTATACTTTGTACACAAATCCTTAAATTTACACACCCAGTTTTTGAATTTACATACCCAAACCTTCAAATCCTGCCAAAGACCTTGTACCACCCGAACCACCAAAGTAGTTGCACAGTACCATCAGTTACTCCACCCTTACCTGTAATCACTGCCAAACGAGGACCATGACGTGGTACTATCCAAACGAGGGCACACCAACCTGGATAAACACCGGCAAAAGGAGAACAAAATGGTGATTAAAAATGTGTATCACACCGCCAACCAGCCAGTGCACTATCCAACAGAGGTATGTCAGGGGGTATCACATGCAAGGACCTCATTTGGATAGCGTTTTTACACTGTTCCCATCATTTTGCACATATCAGGAAACCGAGGTCCGTCCTCGGTTGCAGGTATGTCCACGGTTGGATGGTGTGTATTCAAACTAAGGTCCGCGATTGACGGTGATTACCTACACTTTACTGTGTGGCTGCTGGCTGGCTACTTTGGTTGTGCTGCACAGGTACCGTACTGTTCTGTACTGCACATACAGGTACTGCACAGTACTCATACACAAGGCTCAAGATAAGCGGGCGCTGGGCAATATTTACCCCTCGGTCCTTCTGCCATAGCGCGCCGTAATGCTGAAAAATAAACAACCAAGCGCTGATATTTTGTCCAAACCAGAGCCGGTTGACGATCGGGAAGCTTGCACAAGACATCGAATTTTGAGTTGACAATACTGCCACGCTGGATTTAATCAAAAATTAGCTCCCGGTAGACTGAAAGTAGCTCCCGGTTCTCAATAAATCTCTTGATCCGGGCGTTTCTTTTGAAAAAAGTAGCTTCCGGTAAAAAACCCTGTTATCTTGAGCCTTGCTCATACAGACACTATTAAAGCATACACTTGTACAGGCATAAGGAAAACAGCTTTCATCCCATTCAAAAATGTAGTAAAATTGACACCATAACATAACACTGGAAACAGTGTTATTGATGTGAGATGGTATGACCTTTACGATGGGTATACATACTATAGGTTAAGAGTTTAATGTATTCGCCGTCGGATAAGTTTAAACACAGTAAAAACCCTGGTAATATATTCACAATATTGTTACAGTATAAACAAACTTTTAAATACATTTTTATTTTTAGGTCACCTATACTCGGTATAGCAATCTGTCCAGGCTTAGGTACCATACTAGGATGTGGAGCTGTGATGATCATTGGGGTTTTATATGGAGTGATTTTCATTGGCAAAAAGTAAGTGAATGTTACAAAATAGGGTTTTAGGGTATTATTAGGGTAGTCCTATTTCAAATGGGTAACAATCATTCTTATACACTTATAAGAACAAAATGCAACAGTCTCGTAGCCCCTGCTTCTACAGTTTTCATATGTTTCAGTTTTTGTGGATTTTTTTTCATCACACAATCATTAGGGTTAGGGTTGATGGAATTTGAATCCACAAAAATATGACATGTTGAAGGCAATTTGCCCACAAAATGAGAGGGGTGGGGGGATCATCCAACTGACCAACACACTTTTGAGAAATGCCAGTACCTTGTTACGCTGAAACAGATTTGGTCCTTGCCTGTAATATTGGAATCCTTACAAATCATACCATCATACCATCATGTACCTCTCCATTGACTAACCTGTTGACCAGGGGATCACATTTAAATTGCTCTTGCTCTTGCTCTTGCTCTTGTATGTTCATATAACCATAAGTCATTAAATGGTCTTGTACCTAACTGTTTAAAAAGTGTATATTCCAAATAGACCATTAAGATCATCCAAGGATCATCTTTGTTTTGACTATCCTATGACAAGAGTTAAAGCTGGTGAAAGGACTTTTGTTGTTTGTGCATCCAAATTATAGAATGATCTACCTACATGTATTAGACAATCTGTTTCGGTTATTACCTTCAAGAAGGCACTAATGACATAGGCCTATTAGTTTGTTACCCATCTAATCTTGTGTTATGTTGTATCTTTGTAAGTGCTAAAAGCCTTTGGGGAATGGTGCATCACAAATACTTGTTGTACATGTACAGTCATCAAAAAAAGTAACTATACAGGTAATAAATGGGCTTCTAACTCTTAAAATATATATCCTACCTAAAAATATTAAATTATAAAGTTGTTGGAAAATTCGTCTTCTTTGATATGAGATATTGCACGCCAGGATCGGGTGATTATTGAAGAAGGGGCACTCAAAAATGTAAGGAGAAGTCCAATTTTTATTTTCACATTTTTATTTTGTACACGCAGACTAATCTACGGGTAACCTTATCGATTACCGATAGTGCAATTGGGGGATGCATGCGCAGGTTGGACAGTCGGCCGCATTGTTCCGATGGATCAATACGCCACACACACGCTACCTGTCATTCTCTCCCCCGTGTTGAAATGTAAAATGTGAATTTGAAATTGTGACCCTACCTTACATTTTGGATTGTCGCTTCTTAAATATTCAACCGATCCTAGCGTGCAATATCTCATATTAAAGAAGATAAATTTCTCAACAACTTTATAATTTAATATTTTAGGTAGGATATATATTTTAGAGTTAAAAGTACATTTATTACCTGTATAGTTACTTTTTTTGATGACTGTATGTTATGTATGTGTGTATCTGTGAGATTTTTTAACCATTTTACTTTACTTTGTTTCATACAGAGGCGACGGCGTTTCATCAGTGCATGCAAATAGAGCGTCAGGAGCTGGCGACACATTGACACTGACAACTAGCGAGCACATACCGTAACCCCTGTGTAATTATTATTATCTTGCATCATTGTATATGTATAATTGGCCTAGTAATATATGAAGAATTAGACTCGTTATGGCCCCCATTCACAAATGCGTTTAGTCCTGGCTTATGTTTAGTCAAAGGCTTAGTCTTACTACAATGGAGTAAAATTGATTTAGGAAAAAAGAGAGTCCTTGCTATAGTTTAAGCATTTCCATATTGGCGAGAAATATTTTGTTTTTATCTCTTCACGTGCAAAAGTACTCCCAGCTTACGCATGCTATTATGGCCACACACACATGGTTTTAGCTGCATGCACTTGTCACACATGATGCACAGTGCGCTATGTTGCCGTCATGCACACCCGCGTCCTTCTCTATTATATACGCTGCTGTAATGAGGCTTCGCCAATTTGGTACTGATCAAACTATAGTAGGCCTTGGCCATTTGGCCTTTGTGCTGTTTTAATTTGCAAGAATTTATTTTTTATAAAGCACAACTCAATTATGTTTGTCAATTAAGGTCTGGAGATTGGTTTTAAGAGAGTTGAATTAAAGGTGATTGTGATATTGATATATTTTACAACATTTTTTTTCAAGCCACAAAATTTTGTTTTGAAACTTCTTGTGGTAGAAAACCACATGCCCACACCATCTGTTAAGAGAATTACACAAATACTTCAGTGTACAGACATAAGCTTACAGAATTCAGCCATGTGATAATATTTATTATTTAATGAGAAGCCTGGTTTTAAACATGTTCTGGATTTTACTACCGCATGCGTATCAAACAATATTGTATGCATTTTTAATTTTTTTTGTGTGTCACTGAAAAGTCCAGATTTTACCTTGTGATATTATTTTCCTATCACACTTTCGGGCATTCAATATATCTATACTATCACATAACTTTAAAAGAAACGATGTCCTTATATAAAACATATGTTGCAACAGTAGGACAATTTGGTTTATTAAATTCACACTCAGCTACAAATCATGTAATGGAATAGTCCAAATTTATATTCATTGTTTGGTTACAACTATTTTTAATGATGGGTTTATTTTTTCAACTGGTGGAGACAGGAACTAAATATATGACAATGGTATTAACAAATATATACGGCCATTTTCTTGTGTACATCTCTTGGTAATTTTCTTGGTGACCTCAACAAATATTCAATAGTAAAATAGACCTGTTAATGTCACCTCAGGTCAATAGTTTTAACAAGAGTCCCTCATGGCTCTATATATTAGTATACTATTTGTAAGCTCTCTGGTGTTTAATATTTGATGAGCTTGGTTGCCAAAAGGCTTACATCAAATGGCTACATGTACCTTGTGTTATTTTCCCACTTTAGAGCTTTTGGAGCTTATTAAACGTTTCTTTGTAACTAGCTGACACTTTAGTAGAATTGTGATTCCTACCAAACAGGTGGAAAAATGTTGATTCCTGCTATACAGTTGTAATTAATGTTGCTGTTCTGTCAAAACCTCCCATCTCCATCTGGTCCATGTATAAAGTAATACCTACTATGTATAACCTTTGGGCAGGCTACTATGTATAAAGTAATACCTACTATGTATAACCTTTGGGCAGGCTACTCTAAACATATTCAAGGGCCAAAAACACATCTATTAAAACCTTGTATTAAGTGCTCTTGCCCATAACATGTATAATGCAACACTTCCTGTGCATAACCATTGGGCAGTTTTACTTTATACATGTTGAAGGGCTGGAAAAACATACAGGATTTTGACAGAACAACAACGATAAGCACTATCATGAGTGAGCTGACAGTAGGACTCTACAGTTGGAAAAAGACTTGGGCCCACCATTGGATGTAAGCCCTTTTGCAACCCAACTTCTCATTTGTATTCAACATTTAATTACCCGTCCAGGTCTTTCAACATCCATGGTCTTCCTATCGTCCTCATGTTAAGAAATAATTAAATCATTGTGGATGTGGTTAGCTGATAGAAATCCCTGTAAAGAATCTCACATTCTTTCGCTCAGAAAAAAAGTTTGCTTTAAGTTTAAAAATGTGAGGATATTTCTCAAGTGTATTATGTTGATTCCACCTGAAGGGCGGCTGTGACGCCCTAGTGTATTCCAATGAACAACTTACTATTGGATGCGTTCTTTTGCACTGGTGTATGCTAGTATGAGATTTCGGCCTGATGATATGATCTAGGACCATTACAGTTAAGAATTTTGACAGCATAGAAATTATATTTGCAAAAAGGAATAAATAAAACTCCAAACTGGATATCCTACTGGCTTTATGATATTTACGGAATAAAGCGCAATGTATGTTTAACATAGCTTTATATTATTCCGTTTATGGTCCTGGACCATGTTATCGGGCCAAAATCTCACAAAATCCTTGTGTATGTATACTCACACGAAACTTGTGTCTGTTACTGGAATATGCAATGAAGTCACAACCATTCTTCAGTTGCAATTGAGGAGGAGGAGCTATAATGAAGTATCATATTTTGTGCTGGGCTTATTCCGTTGAATCTTACATGGGGGAGAAATTGTCATGTTTTGGTAGGCATCTTATATTCTGAATGTCACAAAGATAATGGCCCACATGCATTCAGAAAAGGCATTTAGACCTGAGCTTACTTATTAGTCCAAGATTGTAAGTATTACTGTAAAGGACTTCAAATATTTGTTTCCATTTTTATTGTCATAAATGTGAAAAACTAACTACTTTTCATTGAGATGTTTTACTTTCACATTATATTCATAGAATGATAAACAACAAGATGCTTTCCGGTAGGACGTAGGCCAGGACTAAAGTTAAGCCAGGCCTTGCTTTGTGAATACGGACCAATGAATCAGAATATATGACCCAAGGCAGGGCCTTATTTTTTGGCCTAAGAATAGTAATAATAATAAGTAAGTAAGCGTAACAGTTCTGGAAACGAACTTTATGCTTCATGTGACAGCTGATGTATTAATCAATTCATTTGTGTACATTTGCTTGAAATATAGTATTCTAACATAGCTTTAAATCCATAAATGTACTAAAGGTGACGCATAAGGGATATACCATTATATGTTGAGGGATGACTTGAACATTTGTGTCCCGGTTAAAACTCACCAAAATATTTTGTAACAAGGTCCAATTTGTTTTCAAATAGACACCAACCCATCTTACTTGGGACAAGTTTTTGGTGAATATCCATATGTCATTAATTTTGGCATGTTTTAAGTTTTAAAAGTACAATTTCATACTCTGACCCATGTGATAATGGTACATCCCTAATGTAGTTCATATATATTGAGATAATAGGTAATATCCAGTGTTTCTGCCCCCTTGAATGTCTGCATTACAGAGTAAGGTTGGGAACTCTGTTAAGTTGTTGAATTCAGAAACTGTGATTGCATCATGGGGGTTGTAACTGGATGTTACCAAAATATAGTGTTGTGTAAATATTATGTTATAGCCGAAGGGAGAGCGACCAAATGTATTAAAATTGAACAGTTATCAGTATGGTGATTTGTTTGTTGCAGGTTGCATGCATTTTCATGCATTTTATTTTTGCAAAACTATTTCCCGTTGGATACGCAGTTTGAAGGTTTTTTGGGGTTGCTTATTAAAGTGTTTAACAACATGTAATGTTATCTGATATGGAAAGCGCATGGTACTGATCCAGTAATGAACTTTCCATATCAGATTCTTATTAATGATACTTATATACTATCTAATGTTATCAACGACGGTCAACATATTTGCATCCTTTTTGCAAAGTCAGGGCAGTTGCTATATATTGGCAAAATATCCATGAACCTGAAAATTGTATGCTTATAAACACTTTCCACGCAGCAGGCGTCTGCAGACGACATTCCAAAATGTCACAAAATGTTACAAAAATGTCACAAGTATTGAATGTCATTATCATATTTGGAATCACCATGAGAAATGCATTGAAATAAGTACAAATATGCCTAGTATTGGTTCAGTAATCCTTGAGATAGACCTTGAAAAGTTGGGAAATGTTTCTGAAAAATCTGTTTTGTATTTGGTAAAACCAATCGCCTCGTGGAAAGTGTTAACAGTAGTTGAGAATGCATAGGCTAGTCTAACATAGGGCACTTGCCTTGTATTTTTTCTGTGACATGAATGGGAACAAATCAAGTGCGGTTTCTCGGAAGTGGAGGAGTGTTATCCATAAGGTATTAAATGTTTTGGGTATTTCAGAGGTGTTATGTGATAAGACAATGGACCAAAATTACGTAAACTATGGGGTCGTCCATAGTTTTTGCCATTTACAGATACGTACAAAGCGTACGTAACAGGGAGGAGGTAAAAATATACCCTAAGCGTACATAACTTAAATGGTGCGGTCTTAAGAGGCGGGAATTGTTTTCATCAAGCCATGACATTTTCGCCATTTATTGTGTACATAACTCGAGGGGGGAGGAGAGGTAAAAAGTTATGTAAGCTCTGTACGTATGTGAAAATGGCGATCATTTTGGACGACCCCTTAGAGCAGTGGAAGAATATTGATAAAAATATGATTCGGCTAAATCAAAGTCAAATCCATACATGTATGGGTTTAGAAACAGAGCCAGCTTTATATGTATATATTTTGCCAAATGATAAGCAAGAATTCAAGTATTAAAGTTGCCAAGAAGATTGATCAATTTGATCAGGTTTTATAGGTTTGTCATCTTTGTGTGGCTCATTCATAGGATGTACAGACGACAGGGAAAATAGACAACTATTTGTGGCACATCTTTAATATTTTACACAACCAAATGTGATGCACATACAATGACCAATATTGTTTATTTGTACATATTTGTATATATAGAAGTTCTGGTATTCTATTATATATTATATGATGGGCCATGATAGAATTTGACATTGCATTAAAATGTATTTAAAATGGTAAATAAGAGTAATCAATCGTACAATGACATCATTCAGCAATTCTAATTTAATTCTTGACATCACTTATATGGCCTTTGATACCGTACACTTTCATTATGCCTTTGAATTGCTGTAGTGTGAACTCAGTGTACCTTTGCTGACTTAAAGGGGCATTGAGAGATACGTATGGTAGTGCACCCTCAATTATCCTAGAAATCAGGTTTTTTTTGCATCAGAGTAATACTAAGGCTACCATCTGAAACAGTTTACCAACATTCGCCGTTTATCATATAAAATGTTATGATTTTCTTAGTTTCGATATAATCATATCGAAACTCAGGTGCTGAATTCAGAAGTTATGCATCGTTTTACTCACGGACTTTCGCGGCAAATCTTAACCCGGAAGTGCCGTTATTTGCTTATTTTGGCATGAAGGCGATGTCGGAATTGTATAACATTTCGGATTTGGGATATGTTGATGATTATCTTTACGTTATTTGCTCATTTAGTATATCGCTACATCTCTCAATGCCCTTTAAGGATGTTACAATACTCTCATTACTTGATGCTTTTAGCAGTTCTGAGGGTGACTTTTACATCATTTGACCATAAAGGCATTTTACCGAAACTCTGGATTGCTAACGAAAAGTTGTTTGGCCTCTAACTGCCTTAATGGCTACAGTTGACTTTAATTCAACTCATGGTTTTTTGAATCTGTCAATTAGCCAATAGTAATCGTACACCACTCAAGTTGCTAAAAGTACCAAGACTAGAAACTATAAGTATGTAATGGCCTTTTTACAACACAGGATACCTATACCAATCTGTAAAATGTAACAGATTTGTGAATCGATGGTTTTACAGTTACAAAAGCTCTTTCAATTTACATTACATTATAAAAGTATGTCGTAGGTGGGCAATTTTGATTTTAGTGTATGTGTTGAAAATGCTTTGCCAATTGAATATATTTGTACATTTAAAATTCTATGCATAATTGCGTTACTTATCGTATTCAACAAATCACTTATATTGTATGTAAACCACAATGCAGAACTTTTTTGGTTTGCGATGAGGCAACGAAAAAAGAAACCTTGTTCTACGGGCCCGACCGACCCATTTTTTTGAATTCAGTGAACAAAATGTTCATGCAAATGAATACCGACCCAAATAAACAAATTTGGTTTGTCAAAATACGGCAAGATTTTTACAGATTTGTTTGATTTTTACGGTCATTTTCAAGGGGGAAAAGGGTTTTAAAATTTTAAAAAACCACCAAAACACCTGACCGACCAACCCATCCTGAGAGATCCGTTTGTCCATAGAACAGGGTTTCTTTTTTTCCTCGCCTGAAGGCATCGTGCATAATTGTGGCCAAAACACTCACAATATTTTGAGCACTTTTCATTATGCTTGAAATTATATGTATTGTTATAAAAACAAGAATCAGATAGTTTTTGAAAATTAACACACTTTTTGTCATTAGCTGTAAGTTATAAAAGCATGATTTTACACTATAAGAAGACGTTAAATTGGTTAATTTTATGAAAATCATGGACAATTGTTATGAGATGCTCACCTTCTGGTATCGTGCAAAGCCCATGTGATAAACGTGTGAAACCCATGTGATAATCATGTGATACCAAAGTGATACCCATTTGATAATCATGTGATAATATTGTTGATGGAGATCTAACTATGTTATATGGGTTATTATGTGATCATGTGATAAATATGTGTCGTCTATGAGGTATTAATGACCAGCTATATGGAAGGATGTTGTGCATTTAACAACCATGTGGTATCCATAGTTTCATTGCGACAATAATGTGATACCCATTTGATAGTTATGACAATTATGTATGGTAAAGTAACTGTTACTGGGTTAATAAAGTATGATGTATAATAGAGATACCATATTATACCAGTGACATGTGTAACAAACACTAAATAGCACCCATGTCATATACATGTATAAATAATTGAAATATAATATATAACAATAAGTATGTAGCACACCCTTGACACTCGTGTAAACCTGTGTAATGACCTTAGGTGAAGGGCTGTCATGTATGTCATGCAGGGGTCAAAATACTTTATGGCTACAGAGGGCTATTTTGAGCAAATTCTGCCTAAAGTAGCTCTTATAGTAAATTTTACCATAGGCCAACATTTTCTCAGAGGGCTATTTTGTGAAATCTGGGGCTAATCGCCCTTTGCCCCAATGTATTTTGAGCCCTGGTGTCATGTAGCACCCATGTGATGGACTTTAAATAGCTTGGTGAAGGAAAACTAATGTTTTGGTGAACATAAACCTGACATAGGGCTATCATGTGATACCCATGTGATAGACAAGAGATATCAACATAGTACCCATGTGATAATCATGGTGAAATAATATAATATAGTAAAGGTGTGTGACATAGATCGATCATGATACTAATGCCCCAAAGTGTAACCCATGAGTTACCCATGTGATAATCATGGTAAAGTAATGTATACTGATGGTGTATGGCATAGAGCCATTATCATTCTCATAATAGTATCCATGTGATACCCATGTGATATTTATGACTAATAGTGTATTGATGATTAATTAAATCCTCCATATGAGACTAACATGTGATACTCATGTGATAGCCATGAATGAATAATACATGTGATAATAGGAAGGAAATTATCATTAATGTTGTAGAGGTATAGCCCCATTATGATATGTGATAAACATGTAATTTATAGCATTATATTGTTTATTGTAGTACCCTTCAAAGCCTTGATTTAACTGATGCATGATGCCTGTATCAAGGTGTGTAATTGCATGATGAGAATGCATGATGGCTGTATCGAGATGTGTAATTGCATGATGAGAATGCATGATGGCTGTATCGAGATGTGTAATTGCATGGTGAGAATGCATGTTCATTAACTGCTCACTTTTAGCATAAATGTGTGCCTGCATATGCCAACCAGCCAATGACTCTGAAGTCAACTATTATGGCATATGGCAAATACAGCCGTCATGTGATACTCATGTATCAACCATGTGATAGGCATGTGATACCCATGTGATGGTCATGGCAAAGTTAGTAAGCTAAAGATGACATAGAGAATCAGTATGATACTAACACAGCATGTCCCCAAAAATTGGGTTCAAAACTTTGGAGGCTCTCTCAAAATTCTCAAGTGCTTAACTTTATTTTGAAAATGATTTACTCTCTCTGTGTCTCTCCTGTTTATATTCCATTGTTTGGGACATGTTGTTCTCATTATTTAATATTCTTATATAGTGGGTGTGGTTTGGGATGTCAGCAGGCAATTTGATTAGTTTTGGGCTGATTTTCAGCCGATACGCCCATACATTATGAGACAATGGTGTATAGATTGGGGCGGGGCTTAATTCATTCGAAAAATAATACCTTCAGTCCATATGATCACCGCGTTAGCGTGCCCTATACAAAGTCGCCAGCATATGCATTGTGCGTATAACGCAGCGTTGCCATGTGCGCATGTGCTAAAGAACGCCATTAATTCGAAGCAGGAAGTTGGTAAACAGCTCGCTGGATTCGCTGATTTTATTAAGGGGAAATTTGTTGTTGTTTGATTAAAATAAATCTAACAAACTGTGTTACTTTATGAAAATAAAAATAACTAATTAACTAGATAAGAATGAGAATAAAATAAAGTTCTTAGCTGTTTGCTATATATGATGGTCTTATAATGTATAGGCTGTACCATATTTGTGTCGTCAAGTATGGCCGTCTGCGGCGACCATACACGACTCCAAGAACTATATTTTATTCTTTTAAATGTTGAAGTCAATTGAACTGGGATGCACATTGTCAAATTGTTTATCTTGCAAAGTGTAGATTTTAAACAGACCATGTGTAAATGAAGTATATTTATCTTAACATGAATAGTAAAATAAGTGGCACCAAACTTTTAATTTCGTTCAGAACCAATAGAGCATCAGTAGATGGGTGGTAGGAACTCATTCCATGGGTGGTAGGAACTCATTTTTGTTTTGATTTGTTCTGTTCCCTATTTTAATAGCCATATATGGATCACTTTATATAGCACTTAGTAACAATGATTTGATTTGATTTTATTTTATTTTATTAGGTACTCAAAACAATGATGTCCTCTCCCCTTTAATTGTGGGGCGATTTTCTTTTTAATAAAAAATCTTCCTACCAACCAACACCTGGAATCTGGCTGTCTATTGATGCAGCACTAATTGTGTCTGTTATTCATTTATTTTTTTCATTTCATTATAGTTTGACCAAATAGCAATAAATGTATTTCAATGCATACGTCTAATCATAATTGTATCAATAGGAAATAATATTTAGCTGTTATGTATATTATGAATGTTACACAAATATATTTTAATCATTTTGGTGCTGTCGATATTATTCAGTAAGATGTATATTATTTATATAGGGCAGCATCATTGTGTATTATATCATAATCAGAATGTGATGACAGTAGGATAGTAATGTTGGGGTTGGTATAGTATCTTGAGGGCCAGGCTTATTTTGAGATTTGAGATAAAGAGCAAAATAACTTGTCAAATATACAGAGAAAATGAACAGAAATGCATTCCGTTTAGGCGACAAAAACCAACCTTGTTCTACAGGCAAATGGACCTCTCAGGTAAGGTCCTCCTGACCGACCAGGCATTTCTTCCACATAAAAATGGCACAAAAAATCTGTAAATCTGTTGGTATTCATTTTCACATAAACATTTTTCTCACCATTTTCTGAAAAAAATATGTCAGTATTTTGTGTTGCCTTACCTCAAATTTAAAAAATACGATTACTTCAATTTTCAAAAACAAGTAAGCACACAAATGCTTTTTTAAAAAATAATCTGTTAGTTATTGTCAAAATCTCATAATTTTTATTGAGCAGACAAGAATAGACGTACCATGTAATACGGTGTGTCACATATGCAAAGCAACGAATCTGTTGTCTTGGCTTCAAAAGGCAACATACACTAATCTGGCAATTGTTACATGATTCAATACGCATTGGTTCACCCCTCTGTTTGTTGTGTATGGTGTAGAGTGTCCCTGTACCCTAGTGGAATGACCACAGATGTTTGGAACATAGTGTACAACTAGGCTGTATTAGTTAAAGTTATGGTATGACTTGACCACCAAATACATATCATAACAAAAACATGTCTTTCAGGAATTCGTAAACAGATTTGAAATACTGTCAAATGGAACCAATGTCCCGTTTGAAGCCCCGTAACAGATTCAGCTTGTGTACTGTCACGGCGAAAGGGTGCAGTTGTTTCCCAAAGATAAAGTTGAGATTGTATTACCAGCTAAAGGAGCTTTTTAAATGCTTCAAAATGACACCTTTGCAATCAAGATTTGACACAGCTTTCTGATTTTATGAAGAAAATTGTGTGTCAAATTTGCTTTATTTTCTTTGTTTTTCCATGCCTAGTTCCATCAATATCTCAAATGCATTCTACCGACAAATGCACCCTTTTGCCACGACGGTACACATATAGTCTTTATTCACAATGTGTATATAGTGCACACAATTTAATATATTACAGAGTAAAGTGACATCAAATTTTAATTGTGGATAATCTCAAAATGGCTAATAAGGTCAAAAATGGTTGTGTTTGACGTGACATGGCTAAGGCAACAACAAAAACCCACCCGTTCTACGAGCCCAACTTTTATTTCATGGACAGAAGTTACGCAAAATTAGACATTTAAAACCGCTGTGTGCAGAAAGCTGAATATAAACTCTTTTTTTCTAAGTGAACAACTCAGAAGATCCAGGTTTAGAACAGAAATTGCTAAGACAGTATTATTATGATATATTGAGTGTGGTCGCATTATAATATTATGAGACGGTAATGTATAGTTTGAGGAGGGGCTTAATTCAGACCTTCAGTGTGTATGGTCATTGCATTAAGGTGTTCAAGCGCATCCTACTCAAAGTTGCGGGCATATTCGTTGTGCATATAACGCAAAGATGATATGTGTGCGGGTGCTCCGAATGCGATTATTCAAAGCAGGCAAGTTGGTAAACAACTCACTCGATTTGCCAGGGGGGAAATTTGTTGTTGTTTGATTAAAATAAATCCAACAAAAAGCTTTATTTTTTTGATAAAAGATTAAATAGCCAATTAACTAAATAAGAATGAGAATAAATATAGCTCGTAGCTGTTTTGCTATATCCATTGGTCTCATAATGTATATGGTGTACCATATTTGTGTCGTCGTGTATGGCTACCGATTTTATTATCAAAGTATTAACTTGTCAACATTAAGGGCATTATGATTTAAAATGTTGTAAAAAATATGGATATGACAGTGGCCTATTATGTGTCATGAAGATAGAACCAGATATTTGTATTTGAGATTTGATGAGTAAAGTGTAAGGGAGCAAATCAAAACTCGACAACCGCCGGTTCCGCCCGGTTGGACCGCATATCATTGTTTAGAACAATAGAAACCGGCTGCAACTCAACGGAACCGCACGGAACCGGCGGTTGCCGGGCGGTCGAGTTTTGATGTGCTCCCTAAGGGCATTTATTTCTACATACTGTAAATTGGGTTGACTTTGGACAGTAGGGAGACTTAGGACAAATGTATAACATTTCATACGTCTAACTAAACATGTGCTTGGGATATGAAGTTATGCCCGAAGTCACCTCGCTTGTCAAGAGTTACCCCAGCGTTACAGTGCACAATTTGATATAACGCTGCCATTATCAATCATTTATAAATGGATAACATCTCGATTAGAATTTGTATGCATTCTATTGTCAATTATGGATTTATTCACCGGAGAAAATAAAATACACTTTGTTTTCTGTAATATTACACTTTTCCTGTGTTTTGTTTGAGTATGTTTATGGGTGGAAACCTTTAAGGGCCAAGTTGTAAGGTAACTTGCATCAAGATTGTAAAGAAGTAAGTTCATCATGTCGGTAATTGATAATGAGTGAATTCATTCTTAATTACTCGCATTCTAAATGATAGTGAAATTTTTTCACTGATCATCCAGGAATTGAACCTAGGGTCTCCAGAATTCTAGACAAACACTCAACCAACTGAGCTAATGGGGACGAATAGGGAATTAATTTACTCAAATCGATTACCAACATGATGAACTTTACTGGTTTATCTTTGAATTATGATCATGAATTAATTTCAGAAATCTTCATAGATTAGAGGATGTTAGAGGATGGGATTAATCTGAAGATAATCTGACACACCAGCTAAATTTGTAGAGCACTGGTCTAGAATTCAGAAGAGCCAAAGTTTCATTCTCCTCGCCAATTTGAGATATTGTTAACTTTTAATAACTAAGAACACTACACTGAAAAGAAAGACATAAAATGCAATTTTCATTTTCGCACTTGGATTTTGAACACACAGGATAGAGTGACAGGTATGTGTATGGGCTGTATTTATCAATTGAAGCAGCCCCAATCCTCATCTTATTATCCGGCGAGTTGTCG
Organism: Ophiura sarsii; assembly: GCA_035610835.1. Lineage (NCBI taxonomy): Eukaryota > Metazoa > Echinodermata > Ophiuroidea > Amphilepidida > Ophiuridae > Ophiura > Ophiura sarsii. The sequence continues at coordinate 12,038,508 of CM069453.1, forward strand.
CTACCAGTTAATCAATAATCTGCCATATGCTACACTAAGGCTGCATGTAGAATAACCAAATGACAAAAGAAAAACAGACTGTTTTTATTTTCGACAGAGTTCTGTTAATATTAAGTCAGTCTTCACATGTAATATCTCAACTTACAGAGAAGACATTTCTTTACAATTTTATAATTTTGTGGGAGCTATATTTTTATGAGCATATTTATTACTGGGAAAGTTCCTTTTTAGGGCTGTATACGAGTCCTATTTGGAAACATTCATATAAATAAAACACAAACCAAGATAACTCCATTTGTACACTGCGTATCATCTGTTTATTATCTGAACTTTGCACTATATATTAGAAAGAGTAGGACGGACACAAAACAAAATAAAATACAAAGGGACCTAGTTAGGGCAGACATAATGTTGGTCTAGCAATATATTTTTAGTTCATTTTCTATTGAAAATGTTGATAATTTTTGAAAATTCTCATGACTTTCAAACTTCTCTTTAAAATAAAAACATTGGGTTGGTGGTCAGGAAAATAAAACATTTGGATTATTTTGTGCCTAAGTCTTTAAAACAATGTTTCTTTCCAGTAACAGATATTTAAGGCTACACCATCAGTTTATGAGAATGAACACATTCTCAATAGGATATTCCTATCCTAGGACTAGGATACTAGGTTTACATTTGTCATTGGCGGCAACTATAGTTTAATCAGTTCAAAATTGGCAAGAAATATTCCCATTGTTTAAAATCTCTATTCGCTAAAGTAATCCCAGCGTACATGCAAGATTATGGCAACACACACATGCGTCACGCATATGATGCACAGTGTACTTGTTGCCTATGCGCGCCTGAGTCCTTCTGTATATATTTGCTGCTGTAAGGAGGCTTTGCCAATTTGGAACTGAACAAACTATAGTGATCCCATCATAATCATATTCAACCCCAATACCATGGCTTTTGCATCTACTGTAAAAGTGGAAATGTTCGCGCTATATTTATTTTCGCGCTTTTCACGCTAAAATCAGCAAGCGCGAAAATAAAAACGCGCAAATATATTCATTTTGTATGTAGGTCTATGAAAGGAAGCTCAAAATCGCGAAAATAGAAACAAGTAAAAGTGTTCAAAATGGGCAAAGCGCGAAAAATTACATGCGCGAAAATGTCCACTTTTACAGTACACGATCAAAGAGGAATGTTGATTCTCTAGCGTGTAAATGATGCGCCTAATACAAGACTGCGTGCTGACTTTACCTTCCAACTTGAGGTGACACAGAATAAAGTAGTTACAGTTCAACCTCGGTTATCAGTACATGATGGGACCAAGCATATAGGCCGGATAAGTGAACAATCTGTATAAGCAAAGTATGTGTAATTCTGTATTGACTGTTCTAATGTGCTCAAATTGGGACAAAAGAAGGGTACTGAATGAGGGGTAATTATAGTGACAATGTATAATTTAAGCACTAAACATCATTACCAACATTAAAAGATGGCCTTCAAATGCTTCAGAGTATGAAAATAAGGTGATTAGGCTGTAAAAAACTTATTTCTTTCGGGATCATTCTGCCGGATAACAGGGTTATTTGGATAAAAGAGAGTCAGATAACTGAGGTTGGGCTATGTGTTGCTTTTAGAAAATCATTCATATGTATATTTTACTATAATTTTACCTCTAGAACAACATGAAGAACCATATGCCATTGCTTAATCAAATGAGCAAATGTGCCTAAAACAATTGAACTGATGTCACTCATAGAGAGTTCAAGGCAAGGGGTAACTGCATAATGTATAATATTGCTCGACTTCAACGAAGTCTGCAATGGTATAAAACAAAACAGAACAGTGTATGCAAAACAAAATTAGACTAGTTTGTAAGGTTGTTCCGATTCACGAGGTCTGCAACCGGACATTTATTCCCCATTCGCACTGCCCTCTATTTTGCAAGTTGATAGTTTTTATTAGCTGTTAACACTTATCTATAAGTCTATAAATTAATCGATTGCTACCGACCTCTTCAACGAACTTCAAAATGCCTTTCCTTTGTACTCAAAACAAATCGATATCACTTGATCCATGACTGTATACCTTAACTGTAGCCCTGTTGCAACAATATGCCGCTCTAAAATTCCAGCCCATGAAATATTTTAATATATTTATTTGCATTTGTTCTATATTTACTACAATAAAAGTATCAAACCAATGTATTCCATCAATACTGTGCGCCGCATTGCGGCAACTTAACATTTCTGTTTATAAAATGACAAATTTTATAAATTAATAAATAATATCACAAATATTCGACGGTCGATATACATAAATGGTCCCTGGATTACACTATTTTCCGTTCATTTGCCCTCAAAAGTGTTTTTAGATTTAAAAACTTAAATATTTAGTTATCCTAAAAATAAAATAAAAAGTTTGGTAATTTAATGGTACAAGTCTTGTATTTTGAGCCTGAAAATTACTTTAATACATATCTTTTTGTGAAAAAAAGCCTTCCAAATAAACCGATATATCTTGCCTAAATTAACTCCGATTTTGATCGGGTTTTGAACCTGTCATTGCTTTTAAATTACGGTTAAATTATAGAAACATTACACAGTACCAAAGTATCGTTCTTGATGTGCAAAGTTCATTTTAATATCAATTATGAAGGCGATGACGTCACATCTGAGACCTCTGTGGATGCTGCCACCTAGCGTCGAAATCAGAAAATGTAAATGGCGACACCCAATTTCGGGGTTGAGTAATCACGAATAAGACGACACAGTGCCTATGGCGATCGGCCCTCGTGGATTGCTGGCCCAATTTTCAACTTGATGTTTTCTATTCTTCACGAAGGGTCATCCTTAATATAGCCATATTCCAGTATAGTTCTTATTTTAGAAGCACAAGGAGACATCAAATTTGCCCATTGAGCAATACACAAATGGCTGGGTGGTTGTGGTTAACCACCATTGGCAGTTAGTAATCCACTTTTTGGCCTATAACATCTTAATGGAATATATCTTGTGTGTAATATTTTACATAAATAATGAGAAAACTATGGGCTTCTTCTTATATCAAATATTTTGATGTGAAAAAAACATGAAAGTGATCGGAAAATACACCTTTAAATAGTTCTTCAGATATAGTGTTCATAAACTTTTCTCTTAGCAATACTGATTGTATGCTCTACTAAACAACATCACCACATACAATGTTACTAAATGGTGTCCATTAACCTTCCACTGTACAGTGATATCAGTGTGCTGAATTTCCAAACATATGCTGGCATAAGTCTGATACCACTGTAAAGCAATATAATAAGAATGCATGCTTGCAATTTGCATTGAGATCACCGCACAGAGGAAGGCAAACAGAATATAAATAGTAATTGCAGGACACATAGTTATGTATTTATCGCACAATATAAAAAGAAAATAAGAAAAGAAATTATAATACAAAAAATATCCTTTTCATGTAAGTTGGGCAACTTTTGTTTCATCATGGTAAGTAATGAAATGTTGAGCTACCATTCACTAAAATTGATTTTTAAAACTCGATAAGTAAAAATTATCATATCATATCCAGACCATATCCCAAATCTGTACAGGACTGATTGATAAATGCTTTCATTTCAAGCTCTATGGAATTTGGTTTATAATCAAAAGAATACCTTATTTAATGATGGTAAAAGCACAAAACAGTTTGAAATCCACCTCTATCCTGCGATAGAATACAAATACTTAGTCAGCACAACACGGTCAACCTAAAAAAATGCTATACATATTTTTTACAAATAAGACAATTGAATTACAAACTATATACAAAGAAATACTCTGCTAGTAGATAAATCATACATGGTTTCTTAAAACTTGCATTTGTTAGTAACTACATGTATGCATGAACTGTTTGGATTTCAAGCTATCAATCAAGTTATATTGCATGAAACCTAATGGAAGATTCCCCCTTGTGTAATACTTGAAAACTATTGCGCAATCAAACTCTATTGTACGATCACGCTGTTGCAATCATCATTGCTCAATCATACTATTGCGTAATAATGTTATCATGAAATTACCAATTGCGTAATCACCCTATTGGGGAACACCCTTCTTCATAATACTAAATACTTGTTTCTTAAGGATGTTCAAACCCTCAAAAAAGTTCAGAATTTGTTTTCAATCACCTATATGTCGTATATTTTGTGATATAAAAATGTTAGTATGTCAGATGTTGCAAATCAACATGACATTAAATGTGTAGCAATCACTTGTTTCAGTGCTACGCAACACACTTAAGGACCTGGGGAGGTCTCAATCTGAAAATTTTGAAATATAAGCCTGAACTTTTTGAGGATTTTATATTCTATTCCATCTGAACCAGAACATAGTGTCCGAGCTTATGCCAGAGAATGCTAGCTTAGTATCAGGTGTGTGATTGGGAACCTATACATGTCTAAATGATATGAGTTGTCAAATTACCCCATTTCAAGCATACAGAAGGTTTGATGAAATGCCATATATACTTTACCTGCCCTATTTTATTTTTCAGTTGTATTGTGTACTTTACAAAGACCAACAACAATTAAATAAATGGCAGCTGTTGTACATTATACTCCCTGGAGTTTTCTTCCAGTTTACACCACACCTAAAAAACATTGGAGTCCACAAAATCAATTGGAATGTTCCCACAGTTTTGGTCACGTCACCAAGAACTCCGCAAAATATACAGACAGCATGCTTTAATTTTCGATTCAAATTTCAGTATAAGAAGGGGGAAAGGAATCACAGGATATAAGGAGTTATGTTATTAGGTTATAAAGAAGAAATAATTTTCTGACCTGTATGTGAAATCAATACTTTGTGTCACCTCAAATTGGGAGGTGAAATCAGCGAACGTTCTAGTGAATGCATCTTGAATTGTTGGATTGATTTCAATGCATTTGCATCCATGTGGTCAAAGAAAAATATTGGCAGTGACGCAGAAAGTGCTGCTTCTATCTCTGGACTACGTGCTGACGTCACCTCCCGACCTGAGTTGGTATAAAGTGAATATACCTATTGTCCATGCATCTACCTCTATGCAGTGATCTCAGAGTGTATAGGTAGGTGATAAAAGTGGGGAGGGAGGTAGGTACTCACATATATAAGGTATACAGGAATGTGCCATCCCAATGGGTCACCTTTTTGCAAAAAATTCCCTAAACATATATGATTTGTGCTGGAAAACCTAAAAATGGATCCCAAATCAGAAAAATAAAAAACATAAAAATGGGTCTCAATTCGCAAGTCACACTCCCATCAAAATAATTTGAATACACCCCTCCCCCATGCATCATTTGGCATGATCTGTGCTAGAAAACCCTAAAAATGGATCCCAAATTGCCAAAAGAAAAACCCTAAATATTGGTCCCAACTCCCGAACCTCCAGAGTCACCACCCCATCAAAAATAATTTGAGTAGCCCCATCCGATAAGTTTCATTACTCATTATGATATGCAAACTCAAATCATGTGATTCACTAAGAGATTTGAGTTTACCTTAACTTAATGCCTGTGACTCATGATTCGAGTCTTAACACTACTTCTCAACATACTACTATCCTATCTATTATACAATTCTTGCACAATAAAAACAAAATAAAATAGGTCAAATACAGGAGGCTAAAAACATCGCTGAGCATTTTATACAGGCGACGTCACAATTTTAACGCACTGGGATGACAGCATACATGCAATAAACATTAATGTTTGAAAGAATTATTTACAAGCAGTACACATAGGTGGGTTGCCAGATGTTTTACACACAAGCATTGCCATGTTGAAATTTTTCTTACACAAAATATAGTCTTATATAATATTTACAGCAAACGGAAACATACGATGGAGGACAATACATGAGTCTATAGACTGTAGGATACGAGGAAGAGTGTTTCTAGAACAAGTATAAGGAGTACATTTGAAAAGCTGCATCGTAAAAAGGTACCCAAGCTGTTTTACCTGCTATGTGAAATATGTGGAAAATACTGCTACTAGTGATTACAGTGAAAAGGGGGGAGGGAACGAAGAAAGGAGAGAGAATGAAGCCGGCTGTGTTCTCTTGACGGCATAATTCTGTTATACCCTTCACACCAACATCGGTAGTATGCGTCGTTCTTAGAAATCATGCACTGTGAATACCTCTGTGAAAGGTATAACAGAATTACTCCCTATTTTTATAATGGGAAGTAATTATTCATCAAGGCAAGTTCGCACTTCTTCAGGGTTGACACTCTTGGGAATAAGGACAATGTTGTGTTAAAATGGATGAGAGCAACTTTTATTAACAACATCTTTAAGTTCATCTGGATTGTTACTGAACATATGAGATTAGATTTCTTTTTGTACAAATCCAATAAAATGTGAATGAGATACTTCCTCACAATTTTAGTTACGTTTCACTGCTAAACTAGCAGCTTCGGCAGACTGGCAACTCTGTCTGGAGGCTACAGGAATTGGAGATTTCCTGTTGCTGGGAACCGCCGTTGTGTTCGCTTGGACTACTTTGGCCGCGGATAGATAAGAGCACGACACATGCGTATATCACAATCACATGTGTACGCTTAGATTAATTTGGGCCGCGGATAGATAAGAGCACAACACATGCGTATATCACAATCACATGTATACGCTTCGATTACTTTGGTCCGTGGATAGAAAAGAGACGCATATTTCTCTCCAATTTAGAACTGATTAAACTATAGGCAGATATCTATACGGTTGCAAGTCCTTTCCCCTTGTTTCTTGACGGTCAATGTATCTATCAATACAACAGGCTGACATATCTGTTTCAAACAAAACAAATTTGTTAACAGCTTTCATTTTGGCAACCAAGGAAGCAATTAAATTGTTTCATATAACTACTTTTAATGGAAGTACTTACATAATTAATACTGATAGTGGAAGAAAATATGATTAAACTAACATGAAAATGGCTCAGATCTGATGATATCTGCCTTCAAAATGAGCCACCTCATACAAGCAATTTAGTTTTTACTGGTCTTATCAAGTTTGATCACAGTAGAACTGTGATCTGAGATGATATCAATTTAAAGGCATATTATGTGATCTTTTCCAGGGAGCGCCCTCTATTCATGATTTTATTTAGAAAGTAGATTTTCTTGCAGATTTACATTTCGGATCATGAATCATGAATATATTTCAAGTTACAGAGCGATACGATTCCTAATTACCTCAAAATCATGGTTTTAGAGTGAATTTAGAAGAAAGAAAAAAGTTGTCGGCACAGACTCCGACAGTTTATTTTTACTCTAAAACCATGATTTTGAAGTAATTAAGAATCGTATCGGCCTGTAACTTGGAATGTATGTACGATTTATGATCAGAAATGTAAATCTGCAAGAAAATCTGCTTTCAATTTTTTTCGAGGATTGAGGGCGTTCCCTGGAAAAGATCACATAATATACCTTTAAGACCACTTTGGATGTGACTATTTTTCAATTTTTTTATACAACAATAAAGAATGAGTTTCTAGGCAATATTTTTTTACAAAATTCAAAAGGAATTAAATACTTTTTACTTTCTAATCCCCAAACTTCCACAAATGTTATTTAATGTAAAAACTAAATGCCAGGATAACCCCCGTTTACACATAGAGATCAATGTAGACATTTAAATTTAAATTTGATCCAGAATTATGCCAAATCTGCAATACCTTGAAGTTGTGAAAATGTCAGAGAGTATCTAGCCGTATATGCATACCTTAGATATCAGGTTTTCCAAAACTGTGAGGGTAATAAATTCAACTAGTTCAATAGATACTTGTAACATATACATTGCAAAATAATATGTAACAACCATTCAATAAATAATACACAAAATAACATGTTTGGTCAGATATTTCAACTTATATATAAAAAGTCCATCCATATATTGTTGCACTAAAGGTACATACATGGTGTCTATCACTTATCAAGATACCATATGCTCCCATTGAAAACTACACTAAATATGTACAACATGGTGACCTTTCAGGGGAGGTCACATGGATGCTGTACATGTTGATACCTGTTGCTCGCATCCAATAGTACAGACAACATGTACATGCTATTGACCCCATTAATGAGGTCATAAACATGCATTCCACCAACAAAAGCCCATACGCTCTATTCCACCACCAAGTATGAACTTGATGTCAAAGCGTACTCCAGTGATAGATACAGCATTTGTGACCCAATGCGAGTAAATGAGGCACAATGAGGGAAATATATTCGAATATTGAGTAATTGATAGCATGATAATATGTACGAGTTAAGGGACATGTTGGTACCAAAGTCAATGTTATATCACATTCCTAACCAAAAGTATTGAAAATCAACTTGTCTCAAAACACCTTTGATAACAAACCAATGCAGTAAATGACAATTGAATACCTCAACATGTAGTTTACCTCTTTACTTTCATGAATTTTGAGTCTTTGGTTAGATACAAGATCTATCAAAGATGAATTTGACTTCTTATGATCGTGTCCCATATTTGTGCTCTTAAGTCAAATTAGCTACTGCCTGCCTCATTTACTCATGTTGGGTCACATTTAAGTGCCAATTTGCTTTTGACAGAACAAATACACATGTCAGTGCATTAGGATTACAAGACTTGATATCAGGCTGCAATCACCGGAATATGCCCTAACCGTCACATATTTTTACTTCAGGTAGAACAGACTACAATCAAGGAAAAAAAGGTTGGCACACTTTGTCTTAATTACGGAAAAAAACCCGCCCCTCTCCCCGGAGGCAATGTTGATCCGATTCATATTATCAGAAGCCATGGTAGGTCCCCCAACATTGATTGATGGGGGATGGGGAAGGATATAAGAAAGGGGGAGACTTTTGCTTTCTATTAAACAGTGCTATGTCCCAAGTCTGATCTCAATTGCGAGCACAGAGATATTTGTAATAAGTTGCGTCAAGTGTGCCAACTATTATTTTCCTTGATTGTAGAATGTAACCATATTGCAATCTGCCAACATTTCAGAAATGTCTCTTCTCTGATCTTAACGCATTTGTTTCCCTCTGGTAGCAATTAAATCTGCCTTGGATTTGAACATCCATCTTTGTGGACACCACATGAAAGGCTTGTTTATTCTATAGATGGGGTGACAGGTGGCATCACACCGGGCTTTTGATTGGCAGTTGCCATTGTTCTTTGCCCAGCGGTTTGTGCGCGCATCCTATTTTGTCAAGGAATCATCCTTTTAAAACTAGCGCCAAAGCATTATAAAGGGCAATAAGGCATAGTGGACAGTGTTGTGGTCATATGCTGTTCCCTTAAGCATGTATCGACAGTCCAGTCCCTTCGACCGCTGCATTTGTTGATAAACATTGCGGTCACCCCATCCATAGAACAAATCTCTTCCAATGCTGATTCCTCAAAAATGTTCATCAAATCGAACGTCTTGCAACAATCGTGTACTGGTTATATTGAACAGTTTAAATTCTGCTGAGTGATTCTCTTTTATTCAGAAAGCATTATTCTGATTTTGTTGCGTACGGTGGCCATTTATCCTCAACTTTTTAAAATCAAATTGAACCATCTTGTAGCAATTGTATAGCTGGTTATATTGAACAGTTAAGAAAATAATATATTGAGAAATTCTCTTTCATTTAAAACACATTAGTCTTATTTTGATGTGTACCATATGGATGTATTCTTAACTTTTTAAATCAAATCAAACCAAAGTATGGTATCAAACAAAAGTAATAATATACACTTCACTGCACAAAGTACTTTAGGTCCTCAGCATGCATCAATTACATGGTAGAATACAGCGCCTTGTTGAACCTATATCATGCATTTTATTAAAACCGTGTAACTGATTCATGCCTGAGACCTAAGGGACATTATTTCTGTTCATACACCATTTAACAGTGACAACAGCTATAGTTTATTAATGTTCAAAGGAAGATCATTCATGACACTGAAATCACTGTTAATCTACACCTTAACCAGAAGCTCCAGATTAGGTGCTAGTTTAAGCTCATTCAAATTTATGTTTGGTAACAAAAATCTCAAATGCAATTAAGTGTCTGTACATGAAGAAGTGATTAAATAAAAGTTGTTGTAAATATTAATATGGACACACATGAACGTAACAGGCTTGCAACAGATGCACTGTGCATTATATGCATGATGCCACCATATGCCAAACTTGCATGTGTATGATTTGATTACTTTTGTGCGCGGATAGTTAAAGACCGCATATTTCTCACCTACATTGTATTTGGGATTGACTAAACTATAGTTTATCTTAAGGTGGATGGATCATGAACCGTGAAGTTCATCTTGATATTATTGGCCACCAATCATTAGTGAATAGTCTAATATTTAAGATGAACTACAACCAAAACTTTTCAACAATGTTATGTCATACATGTAATGTCCCATTTCAATCTTATAGTGATTACAGTAGTTGCTGTAGTCTGTCCAGTTAAAGATGGACCATAGCAATAGATTTTCCCTATGGTCATGGTCCCTTTCCTAACAAAAAACGTACAATTGCTATATTATATCCAATTTCAATGGATCTCAGCTAAGAAATGTGTGTCCTGGGAAGCTCAATGGTTTTTAAACCAAACCTGGTTGGAATATCACTGCACATGCCAAATCATAGAGTACTCTAGGTTATGATATATACTATAAGCTTTTAGCGTCAACAGATCTTATCAGGTGTTATGCTGAAGACTTATTCACTAATACGCAAGCTTAACCGTGAATAAACTATTTTCTATTGCGCCCTTCCTCCCTGTAATAGAAACAATTATATGCGACATAAATTGGGGTACGTCGTTCATCTGCTACGAACTGCGGACGGACAGGATCGGTGACGGTAGAAGGCCTAATGCTAGGCCGAATTAAGAATAGACACATACCTCAGAACTTGATGTATGATGCGCCACCGAATTCCTAATTAATACCTCTCTCCTTACCAACTGAGACACCTATCTTATACGCCTTTCAGGTTCACTTTCAGATTTCCAGCACATTCTACGCTAACTGTCCCTCTGTGAGTGAATGCAGATTTACTCATCTAATAAAAAGAAAACACTTGCATTAATACTATCTCTTATACGGAAACAATATGCTAAACAGCATATAAGAATAAAATCTAAACATCCAGTTCGCTTGTAGACAGAACGATCACTGACGGACGCCCGCCAGGGCTCTATTCAAACTTCCCGCTTGAATAACCTTTGCATATTCATGCAAGCCTAATCCAGGGATTCTGGCTAACAATAGAAAATGCTAATACTAAGGTCGCTTTGCGATTAAATCACGCCTATGACGAGTTTTACGTCATATTAAAACCCCCGATACATCGATCAAGAGATCGCTTGACTGGAAACGACCGGTCGTGGCCAGTTGACTTCATTTCAACTCGAAAGATCAGTCGTTCATGACGTAATGAACACCATATTTTGTCAACTAATGGGGGAGGTTATTTTGCCATGAAATTTTCATAACCAATCAGCAGCAATTATCCAGGTTTGATGTCGTCTGCGTGACCCGGAATACCTGCGACTACCTGCGATTTAGTAGTTCGATGCGACCAAGCGACTTTTGGTCGCACTGAGATACTTTTGAGCTAGCGAGTACTACATGACCTGTTGCGACCAGCGACCGACTAGTATGATTCAAGCATTACACACTTGATTTTCTATTGCCTTGAACCTTGGATATCAAGTAAAATTAACATACATGTAGGGCAGATATTGCAGATAGGTCTTTTTGCACTTCATATGATGTGAAAAGGCTATATCTAAATAAGCATATATCTTCGTTGGAATACAAGAACATCGTTACTGACATATTGGTCATTTTGTAGTAGAAGCATTTTTGTGTTCAATTTCGTTATCTTATTTATTGTTTTAACAAGTTAAACATTTGATTAAAAATAAATGTCATGACTTAGTAAAATGGCTTCAAATGTGAGGATTTGCCTATATTTTCATAAATAACAAACAACTCATTTTGGCTAAAAATGTCACTTACGACGTTCTTGCATGCCCACATCGATATGGTCTATATGTGGTGATGTTCTATGATAAGCCTTTGATAAGCCTTGTGTAAAACACAACCTAATGATTTGCAACTATAACAGACTAGGGCCTTATGAATCCAAAAATTCCTCCCCCCCCCCCCTTGTAATGTGTAATATTTTGTTCATATCTGGTTGCACTCCTATGCTGCTCTCTATATCCCACATATATAATGCAAATCAACCATTAGAATAATTCACAAATTATGCAAATTTACAACACATCCATCTGAGGCTTCGCCAATTTGGTACTGATCAAACTATAGTAGGCCTTGGCCAGGGCTAACTATTAAGCCAGAAGTAAATTCTTTGTGAATAGGAGCCATCAACTTTGTGCTGTTTTAATTTGCAAGAATTTATTTTTTATAAAGCACAACTCAATTATGTTTGTCAATTAAGGTCTGGAGATTGGTTTTAAGAGAGTTGAATTAAAGGTGATTGTGATATTGATTATGTAACAGGATCAAGTTCATATTTCATATTGTATATTTTACAACAGTTTTTTTCAAGCCACAACATTTTGTTTTGTAACTTCTTGTGGTGAAAAACCACATGCCCACACCATCTGTTAAGAGAATTACACAAAGACTTCAGTGTACAGACATAAGCTTACAGAATTCAGCCATGTGATAATATTTATTATTTAATGAGAAGCCTGGTTTCAAACATGTTCTGGATTTTACTACTGTATGCGTATCAAACAATATTGTATGCATTTTTAATTTTTGTTTGTGTCACTGAAAAGTCCAGATTTCACCTTGTGATATTATTTTCCTATCACACTCTCGGGCATTCAATATATCTATACTATCATATAACTTTAACCCCCTGAGAACTACCGGCCGATTGGTTAAAAAGATGGATACATCATTTATTGCACCAATGAGAGACAGTGTTAGAATAATTGTATCCCTGATAAAGATTGGAGTGAAATATTTTACAAGCTGCATTTTAATTGGCTATTCAAATGAGTACATCTTGTAATAAACCAATCAGAACCACTGTATAGACAGGTGGACCCCAGGGGGTTAAAAGAAACGATGTCCTTATATAAAACATATGTTGCAACAGTAGGACATTGTCCAATTTGGTTTATTAAATTCACACTCGCTACAAATCATGTAATGGAATAGTCCACATTTATATTCATTGTTTGGTTACAACTATTTTTAATGATGGGTGTATTTTTTCAACTGATGGAGACAGGAACTGAATATATAAGACAATGGTATTAACAAATAGTATATGGCCATTTTCTTGTGTACGTCTCTTGGTAGTTTTCTTGGTGACCTCAAAATATATTCAATAGTAAAATAGACCTGTTGATGTCATCTCAGGTCAATAGTTTTAACAAGAGGTCCTCATGGCTCTATGTATTAGTATACTACTATTTGTAAGCTCTCTGGTGTTAAATATTTGATGAGCTTGGTTGCAAAAAGGCTTACCCCCAATGGCTGCCTGCCTTGTGTTATTTTCCTAGTCTAGAGCTTTAGGAGCTTATTTTAATAACGTTTAAAAACGTTTCTTTGTAACTAGCTGACACTGATTCCTACCAAACAGGTGGAAAAATTGTTGATTCCTGCTACACAGTTGTAATTAATGTTGCTGTTCTGTCAAAACCTTGTATCTCCATCTGGCCCATCAGCATGTATAAAGTAATACCTACTATGTATAACCTTTGGGCAGGCTACTCTAAACATATTCAAGGGCCAAAAACACATCTATTAAAACCTTGTATTAAGTGCTCTTGCCCATAACATGTATCAAGCAACACTTTCTGTGCATAACCATTGGGCAGTTTTACTTTATACATGTTGAAGGGCTGGAAAAACATACAAGGTTTTGACAGAACAACAACGATAAGCACTACCTTGAGTGAGCTGCAGGACTCTTCAGTGGGAAAAAGACTTGAGCCAGCCATTGAATGTAAGCTCTTTTGCAACAACTCCTCATTTGTATTCAACATTTAATTACCCGTCCAGGTCTTTCAACATCCATGGTCTTCCTATCGTCCCCATGTTAATCCCCTGAGAACTATCGGCCGATTGGTCAGAAAGATGGATTCATCATTTATTGCACCAATCAGAAACATTATTTAAATAATTGTATCCCTGATAAAGATCGGGTTGAAATAGTTTAAAAGCTGTATCGTAATTGGTTATTCAAATGATATCTTGTAATTAACCAATCAGAAGCGCTGTTAGATAGACAGGTAGACCCCAGGGGGTTAAGAAATAATTAAATCATTGTGGATGTGGTTAGCTGATAGAAATCCTGTAAAGAATCTCACATTCTTTCGCTCACAAAAAAAAGTTTGCTTGAAGTTAAAAAAATGTGAGGATATTTCTCAAGTGTATTATGTTGATTCCACCTGAAGGACGGCTGTGACGCCCTAGTGTATTCCAATGAACAACTTACTATTGGATGCGTTCCTCTTTTGCACTGGTGTATGCTAGTATGAGATTTCGGCCCGATGATATGGTCTAGGACCATTACAGTTAATAATTTTGACAGCATAGAAATGATATTTGCAAAAAAGAATAAATAAAACTCCAAACTGGATATCCTACTAGCTTTATGATATTTACGGAATAAAGCGCAATGTATGTTTATCATAGCTTTATTCCGTTTATGGTCCTGGACCATGTTATCGGGCCAAAATCTCACAAAATCCTTGTGTATGTATACTCACACTGTGTCTGTTACTGGAATATGCAATGAAGTCACAACCATTCTTCAGTTGCAATGAGGAGGAGGAGCTATAATGAAGTATCCTATTTTGTGCTGGGCTTATTCCGTGCAATCTTACATCGTGGAGAAATTGTCATGTTTTGGTCACAGAGATAATGGCCCACATTCAGAAAAGGCATTTAGACCTGGCTTGCTTATTAGTCCAAGACTGTAAGTCTGTAAACTTTGTGAAAGACTTTAAATATTTGTTTCCATATTTATTGCAATAAATGTGAAAAACTAACTACTTTTCATTGAGATGTTTTACTTTCACATTATATTCATAGAATGATAAACAAAAAGATGCTTCCCGGTAGGATGTAGGCCAGGACTAAAGTTAAGCTAGGCCTTGCTTTGTGAATACGGACCAATGAATCAGAATATATGACCCAAGGCAGGCCTTATTTATAACAACTGTTGGAGCCCTATTTAGCATTATGACGTTACTTTGGGGTCATATCAAGGTGCTCAATCAACAATACCCAGCATACAAAACATGACATTTTAAAGAAAAAAAAGAGCCTGACAACCAACACCATAAAGTGATGTCATGAACTCTGTCAGGAGCTATGGAGCTAACAGAACTCCGTAAAAAACACGGTCCGATGTAATATTTATCAGTAAATGTTTATGTGAATAGTTTTTAATCATTATTGGTAATCGTACCTCAAATAATTTGTCACGTTTCTGTATGAATTTTGTGTTAAATTTTCAAATTCTATTCCATAAGGCAAAAACAAAATTGTAATGTTGTCCTCGACCGCCCGCACGTCAGATTCAGGGCCGCTCCAATTTTTTTTCCAGATTTTTTTTCTGAGATTTTTTTCCGATTCTTTTTTTTTTAACGGTTTAAATGGCATTGAATATTAAATTAAGTGTTTATAACATATATGCGACTCTTAGAGTGATTACAACTTCTTGTTGGCTGAACTTTGAGCTTCCGCTAGTGTAAGAAAATTTAAAAAAAACATTAAAAAAAACACAAATCCGCCCGCCTGCCCACCCCTCCTCTCTGAAAGCTGTGGAGGACAACATTACCTTTTTTTTGGCCTAAGAATAGTAAGAATAATAATAAGTAAGCGTAAAAGTTCTGGGAACGAACATACGCTCTATGTGACAGCTGATGTATTTATCAATTCATTTGTGTACATTTGCTTGAAATATAGTATTCTAACATAGCTTTAAATCCATAAATGTACTAAAGGTGACTCATAAGGGATATACCATTATATGTTGAGGGATGACATGAACATTTGTGTCCCGGATAAAACTCACCAAAATATTTTGTAACAAGGTCCAATTTGTTTTCAAATAGACACCAACACATCTTACTTGGGACAAGTTTTTGGTGAACATCCAATGTCATTAATTTTGGCATGTTTTAAGTTTTAAAAGTACACCAACAATTTCATACTCTGACCAATGTGATAATGGTACATCCCTATGTAGTTCATATATATTGAGATAATAGGTAATATCCAGTGGGTCTGCCCCCTTGAATGTCTGCATTACAGAGTAAACTTGGGAACTCTATAAAGTTGTTGAATTCAGAAACTGTGATTGCATCATGGGGGTTGTAACTGGATGTTACCAAAATATAGTGTTGTGTAAATATTATGTTATAACCGAAGGGAGAGCGACCAAATGTATTAAAATTGAACAGTTATCAGTATCAATGTAATATATGTGGTGATTTGTTTGTTGCAGGTTGCAGGCATTTTCATGCATTTTATTTTTGCAAAACTATTTCCCGTTGGATACGCAGTTTGAAGGTTTTTTGGGGTTGCTTATTAAAGTGTTTAACAACATGTAATGTTATCTGATATGGAAATCGCATGGTACTGATCCAGTAATGAACTTTCCATATCAGATTCTTATTAATGATACTTATATACTATCTAATGTTATCAACGACGGTCAACATATTTGCATCCTTTTGCAAAGTCTGGACAGTCTGTTGCTATATTGGCAAAATATCCATGAACCTGAAAATGTTATGCTTAACAGTAGTTGTATAGTCTAACATAGGGCACCTGCCTTGTATTGTTTCTGTGACATGAATGGGAACAAATCAAGTGAGGTTTCTCGGAAGTGGAGGAGTGTTATCCATAAGGTATTAAATGTTTTGGGTATTTCAGAGGTGTTATGTGATAAGACAATGGACCAAAATTACGTAAACTATGGGGTCGTCCATAGTTTTTGCCATTTACAGATACGTACAAAGTGTACGTAACAGGGGGAGGGGGTAAAAATATACCCTAAGCGTACGTGGCGCTGTCTTGAGAGGGGGGATATTTTTTTATCAAGCCATGACATTTTCGCCATTTATTGCGTACATAACTCGAGGGGGGAGGAGAGGTAAAAAGTTATGTAAGCTCTGTACGTATGTGAAAATGGCAATCATTTTGGACGACCCCTTAGAGCAGTGGAAGAATATTGATAAAAATATGATTCGGCTAAATCAAAGTCAAACCCATACATGTATGGGTATGGAAACAGAGCCAGCTTTATATGTATATATTTTGCCAAATGATAAGCAAGAATTCAAGTATTAAAGTTGCCAAGAAGATTGATCCATTTGATCAGGTTTTATAGGTTTGTCATCTTTGTGTGTCTCATTCATAGGATGTACAGAACGACAGGGAAAATAGACAACTATTTGTGGCACATCTTTAATATTTTACACAACCAAATATGATGCACATACAATGACCAATACTGTTTATTTGTACATATTTGTATATATAGAAGTTCTGGTATTCTACATTATATGATGTGCTATGATAGAATTTGACATTGCATTAAAATGTATTTAAAATGGTAAATAAGAGTAATCAATTGTACAATGACATCATTCAGCAATTCTAATTTAATTCTTGACATCACTTATATGGCCTTTGATACCATACACTTTCATTATGCCTTTGCATTGCTGTAGTGTGAACTCAGTGTACCTTTGCTGACTTAAAGGGGCATTGAGAGATATGTATGGTAGTGCGCCCTCAATTATCCTAGAAATCAGGGGTTTTTTGCATCAAAGTTATACTAAGGCATATACTAACTACCATCTGAAACAGTTTACCAACATTCGCCGTTTATCATATAAAATGTTATGATTTTTCTTAGTTTTGATATGATGATATCGAAACTCAGGTGCTGAATTCGGAAGTTATGCATCGTTTTACTCACGGACTTTCGCGGCAAATCTCAACCCGGAAGTGCCGTTATTTGCTTATTTTGGCATGAAGGCGATGTCGGAATTGTATGACACTTCGGATTTGGGCTATGTTGATGATTATCTTTATGTTATTTGCTCATTTAGTATATCGATACATCTCTCAATGCCCTTAAAGGGTGTAACAATACTCTCATTACCGTATTGATGCTTTTAGTAGTTCCTGAGGGTGACTTTTATCATTTGATCTTAAAGGCAACCAAAACTCTGGAATGCTAACGAAAAGTTGTTTGGCCTCTAACTGCCTTAATGGCTACAGTTGACTTTAATTCAACCAGGGCTGTACTTAGTACCCGCCCGCACGCCCGTGGCGGGTAACTTTTGCGGTGGGCGGGTAACTTTTCAAATATACACGCCCGGCTGGCCGTTAAAAATTTTGCTGTTGGTAAATGAAGATTACTTGTTTGGCTGGTAAATTGACAGTCGGGCTGGTAACTTTTACAGTGCTACCAGCCCGGCTGGCTGGTTTGAGAAAAAATGAAGGTAACACCCCTGAATTCAACTCAATTAGCCAATAGTAATCGTACACCACTCAAGCTACTAAAAGTACCAAGACTAGAAACTATAAGTATGTAATGGCCTTTTTATTTTTTGTGATATTTATGACCTATATACCAATCTGTAAAATGTAACAGATTTGTGAATTGATGTTTTTGCAGTTACAAAAGCGCTTTCAATTACATTACATTATAAAAGTATGTCGTAGGTGGGCAATTTTGATTTTCTTCAAGCCCGACGACATGGTGATTTTAGTGTATGTGTTGAAAATGCTTTGCCAATTGAATATATTTGTACATTAAAAATTCTATGCATAATTGCGGTACTTATCGTATTCAACAAATCACTTATACTGTATGTAAAGCACAATGCACAACTTTTTTGGTTTGCGATGAGGCAACGAAAAAAAGAAACCCTGTTCTACGGGCCCGACCGACCCATTTCTTTGAAATCAGTGAAAATAATGTTCATGCAAATGAATACCAACCCAAATAAACAAATTTGGCTTGTCAAAATATGGCAAGATTTTTACAGATTCGTTTAATTTTTACGGTCATTTTCAAGGGGGGGTAATGTTTTAAAATTTTAAAAAGCCACCAAACCACACGACAGACCGACCCATCCTGAAAGATTCATTTGCCAGTAGAACAGGGTTTCTTTTTTTCGTTGCCTGAAGGCATCGTGCATAATTGTGGCCAAAACACTCACAATATTTTGAGCACTTTTCATTATGCTTGAAATTATGGGCATTGTTATAAAAACAAGAATCAGATCGTTTTTGAAAATTAACACATATTTTGTCAGTTATAAAAGCATGATTTTACACTAAGGAGGACGTTAAATAAATTGGTTAATTTTATGAAAATCATGGAAAATTGTTATGAGATGCTTACCCTCTGGTATTATGCAATGCCCATGTGATAATCGTGTGAAACCCATGTGATAATCATGTGAAACCCATGTGATAATCATGTGATACCAATGTGATACCCATGTGATAATCATGTGATAATATTGTTGATGGAGATATAACTATGTTATATAGGGTTGTTATGTGATCATGTGATAAATGTGTTGTCTATGAGGTATTACTGACTAGCTATATGGAAGTATGTTGTGCATTTGACAACGATGTGGTATCCATATATTCATTGTCACAATCATGTGATACCCATTTGATAGTTATGACAATTATGTATGGTAAAGTAACTGTTACTGGTGTATAGACATACCATATTATGCCAGTGACATGTGTAACACTAAGTAGCAGCACCCATGTCTTATACATGTATAAATAATTGAAATATAATATATAACAATAATTATGTAGCACACACTTGACACACACTCAAGTAACACTAGTGTGATGCCCATAGATGAAGGGCTGTCATAGGGGTCAAAATACTTTTTGGCTGTTGAGCAAATTCTGCCCAAAGTAGCTCTTATAGTACATTTTACCATAGGCCAACATTTTCTCAGATGGCTATTTTGTGAAATCTGGGGCTAATCGCCCTTTGCCCCAATGTATTTTGAGCCCTGGTGTCATGTAGCACCCATGTGATGGACTTTAAATAGCTTGGTGAAGGAAAACTAATGTTTTGGTGATTAAATAAACCTGACATAGGGCTATCATGTGACACACATGTAGTACCCATGTGATAGACAAGAGATATCAACATAGTACCCATGTGATAATCATGGTTTAATAATATAATATAGTAAAGGTGTGTGACATAGATCAATCATGATACTCATACCCCAAAGTGTAACCCATGAGTTACCCATGTGATAATCATGGTAAAGTGATGTATACTGATGGTTAATGGCATAGAGCCATTATCATTCTCATACTAATATCCATGTGATAGACATGTGATACCCATGTGATATTTATGACTAATAGTGTATTTTTGGTCAATTAAATCCTCCATATGAGACTAACATGTGATAGCCATGAATGAATAATTAATACATGTGATAATAGGAATGAAATTATCATTAATGGTGTAATGGAATAGCCCCATTATGATACACATGTGATAAACATGTGAAACATAGTAATATATTGTTTATTGTAGTGCCCTTCAAAGCCCTTGATTAACTGATGCATGATGCCTGTATCAAGGTGTGAAATTGCATGATGAGAATGCATGATGGCTGTATCGAGGTGTGTAATTGCATGATGAGAATGCATGATGGCTGTATCGAGGTGTGTAATTGCATGTTGAGAATGCATGATCGTTAACTGCTCACTTTTAGCATAAATGTGTGCCTGCATATGCCAACCAGCCAATGACTCTGAAGTCAAGTATTATGGCGTATGGCAAATACAGCCATCATGTGATACTCATGTATCAACCATGTGATAGGCATGTGATACCCATGTGATGGTCATGGCAAAGTTAGTGAGCTAAAGATGACATAGAGAATCAGTATGATACTAACACAGCATGTCCTCAAAAATTGGGTTCAAAACTTTAGAGGCTCTCTCTCGAAATTCTCAAGTGCTTAATTTTATTTTGAAAATGATTTTCTCTCTCTCTGTCTCTTTCGCCTGTTTATAAACCATTTTTGGGGACATGTTGTTCTCATTATTTAATATTCTTTTATAGTGGGTGTGGTTTGGGATGTCAGCAGGCTATTTGATTAGTTTTGAGCTGATTTTCAGCCGATACGCCCATACATTATGAGACAATGGTGTATAGATTGGGGCGGGGCTTAATTAATTAGGAAAATAATACCTTCAGTCCGTATGATCCCCACGTTAGCATGCCCTACATAAAGTCGGCGGCGTATGCGTTGTGCTTATAACGCAACATTGCCACGTGCGCGTGTGCTAAAGAACGCGATTAATTCGAAACAGGAAGTTGGTAAACAGCTCGCTGGTTTCACGGATTTTATAAGGGGGGAAATTTGTTGTTGTTTGATTAAAATAAATCTAACAAACTGCGTTACTTTATGATAAAAGATAAAAATAACCAATTTACTAGATAAGAATGAGAATAGAATAAAGTTCTTAGCTGTTTTGCTATATACGATGGTCTCATAATGTATAGGCTCTACCATATTTGTGTTGTCGTACACGACTCCAAATATGGTACAGCCTATACATTATAAGGCCATCTTATATAACAAAACAGCTAAGAACTATATTTTATTCTCTAAATGTTAAAGTCAATTGAACTTGGGATGCACACTGTCAGATTGTATATCTTGCAAAGTGTAGATTTTAAACAGACTATGTGTAAATGAAGTATTATTTATGAATAATAAAATAAGTTGCACCAAAAAAATTAATTTCTTTCGGGACCAATAGAGCATTAGGTATCCATTCCATAGGTAGGAACTCATTTTTATTCTGTTTTGTTTCTTTTACCTATTTTAATAGCCATATATGGATCACTTTATATAGCACTTAGTAACAATGATGTCCTCTCCCCTTTGTGGGGCGATTTTCTTTTTAATAAAAAATCTCCCTACCAACACCTGAAATCTGGCTGTCTATTGATGCAGCACTAATTGTGTCTGTTATTCATTTATTTTCATTTTCATTTCATTATAGTTTGACCAAATAGCAATAAATGTATTTCAATGCATATGTCTAATCATAATTGTATCAATAGGAAAAAATATTAAGCTGTTATGTATATTATGAATGTTACACAAATATATTTTAATCATTTTGGTGCTGCCGATATTATTCAGTAAGATGTATATTATTTATATAGGGCAGCATCATTGTGTATTATATCATAATCAAAATGTATATGATGACAGTAGGATATGGCGATATCTTGAGGGCCAGGCTTATTTTGAGATTTAAGATATAGTATACAAATATATACTGCCATGAGAGACTCAGGTTAAAACTATGGGCCCGAGGTGACTGCAAAATAACACTATTGCAGTCACCGAGGGACCATAGTTTTAATCCAGAGACTCGAATAAAGGCAGTATATATTTGTTTTATATACGTCATTCATGTATTTCTAGTTCCATAAAGTTCAAATTCAAAAATCATCCAGTAAGTTCTAATCTTCATCAGTTAAAGAGTTTTAAAAGTTCAATTCAAAGGCAGTGCATCGAACGATTATCACGCTGCGCCCGGGGATGCAAATCGTGCGCTCTCTCGTGTCACGCGGAGTACAACGCCGCGTGAAACTACCAACGCACTGGTGCGCCGTAAATAGTCTTTTGGGGAGCCGTAAATAGTACTTTTGGGAGCCGTAAATAGTACTTTTGGCAAAATAGCGTGCCTATTTTTGATCATGTGACCTACTTTTAACCAATCAATGAACAAGAATATATGAATGACGTATATAAAGCAAAATAAACTTGTCAAATATACAGAAAAAATGAACAGAAATTCATTCCGTTTAGGCGACAAAAAACAACCTTGTTCTACAGGCAAATGGACCTCTCAGGTAAGGTCCTCCTGACCGACCAGACATTTCTTCCACATAAAAATGGCACAACAAATCTGTAAATCTGTTGGTATTCATTTTCACATAAACATTTTTCTCACAATTTTCTGAAAAAATCTGTCAGTATTTGTTGTGGCCTTACCTCAATTTTCAAAAACTAGTAAGCACACAAAAGCTTCTTTTAAAAAATAATCTGTCAGTTATTGTTAAAAATCTCATAATTTTTATAAAGCAGACAAGAATAGACGTACCATGTAATACGGTGTGTCACATATGCAAAGCAACAAATCTGTTGTCTTGGCTTCAAAAGGCAACATACACTAATCACATACACTAATCTGGCAATTGTATATGATTCAATACGCATTGGTTCACCCCTCTGTTTGTTCTGAATGATGTAGAGTGTCCCTGTACCCTAGTGGAATGATCACAGATGTTTGGAACATAGTGTACAACTAGCCTGTATTAGTTAAAGTTATGGTATGACTTGTACCACAAATACATATCATAACAAAAACATGTCTTTCAGGAATTCATAAAAAGATTAGAAATACTGTCAAATGGAAGCAATGTCCCGTTTCAAGCCCCTATAACAGATTCAGCTTAATAATTTTTATTCACAATGTCAATGTGTAAATAGTGCACAAAATGTAATATATCACAGAGTAAAGTAACATCAAATTCTAATTGTGGATAATCTCAAAATGGCTAATAAGGTAAAAATGGTTGTGTTTGACATGGCTAAGGCAACAACAAAAACCCACCAGTTGTACGGGCCCAACTTTTTATTTCATGGACAGAAGTTACGCAAAATTGGAAATTTAAAACAGATGTATGCAGAAAGCTAAATATAAACTCTCTTTTTCTAAGTGAACAACTCATGGAGGTGGGGCAGAAGATCCAGGTTTTAAACAGAAATTGCTAAGACAGTATTATTATAATAATTATATTGATTGTGGTCGCATTATATATTATGAGACGGTAATGTATAGTTTGGTGAGGGGCATAATTCAGACCTTCAGTGTGTATGGTCATCGCGTTAAGGTGTTCAAGCGCGTCCTACTTAAAGTTGCGGGCATATGCGTCATGCATATAACGCAAAGTTGCTATGTGTGTGTGTGCTCCGAATGCGATTATTCGAAGCAGGCAAGTTTGTAAACAACTCACTGGAATTGCAAGGGGGAAATTTGTTGTTGTTTGATTAAAATAAATCCAACAAAAAGCTTTATTTTTATGATAAAAGATTAAATAGCCAATTAACTAAATAAGAATGAGAATAAATAGCACTCGTAGCTGTTTTGCTATATACATTGGTCTCATAATGTATATGGTGTACCATATTTGTGTCGTCATGTATGGCTGCTGATTTTATTATCAAAGTATTAACTTGTCAGCATTAAGGGCATTATGATTTAAAATGTTGTAAAAAATATGGATATGACAGTGACCCATTATGTGTCATGAAGATAGAATTGATGAGTAAAGTGTCAGTGGCGTAGCTCAGGGGGGGGGGCAGGGCAGGGGGGGAAAATGCCCCCCCTGACAGAAAAAGCCCATTTGTGCCCCCGCCCCCCAGCCCCTCTAAAATTAAAATAAAGGAGGGAAAAAATGAAAAATCGGAAAATAATGATAAAAGACCGAGATGGCGGGGGTTATATATGGGTATTCAGCCCAAATAGTCAACAAAGGCAAATACTGTGCGATTTTTTTGTGACCGCGCGAAATTTTTTGAACCTCACCCCCCCAACACACTTACGTGAAATTCACGAGTTGGTGACTGGGAAAAATGTGGGGCAACCTTTTACGAAAATTTCAGAAATCTTGCCCCCCTGAAAAAAATCCCAGCTACGCCACTGTAAAGTGTAAGGGCATTTATTTCTACATACTGTAAATTGGGTTGACTTAGGACAGCAGGGAGACTTTGGACACATTTATATCATTTCATATGTCTAACTAAACATGTGCTTGGGATATGAAGTTATCCCCAAAGTCACCTCGCTTGTCGAAATTTACCCTAGCGTTACAGTGCACAATTTGATCTAACGCTGCCATTATCAATAATTTATGAATGGATAACATCTCGATTAGAATTTGTGTGCATTCTAATGTCAATTATGGATTTATTCACCGGAGAAAATAAAATACACTTTGTTTTCTGTAATATTACACTTTTCCTGTGTTTTGTTTGAGTATGTTTATGGGTGGAAACCTTTAAGGGCCAAGTTGTAAGGTAACTTGCATCAAGATTGTAAAGAAGTAAGTTCATCATGTCGGTAATTGATAATGAGTGAATTCATTCTTAATTACTCGCATTCTAAATGATAGTGAACATTTTTCACTGATCATCCAGGAATTGAACCTGTGGTCTCCAGAATTCTAGACAAACACTCAACCAACTCAGCTTACCGGGGACGAATAGGGAATTAATTTACTCAAATCGATTACCAACATGATGAACTTTACTGGTTTATCTTTGAATTATGATCATGAATTAATTTCAGAAATCTTCATGGATTAGAGGATGGGATTAATCTGAAGATAATCTGACACACCAGCTAAATTTGTAGAGCACTGGTCTAGAATTCAGAAGAGCCAAAGTTTCATTCTCCTCGCCAATTTCAGATATTGTTAACTGTTAATAATTAAATAATATATAGACTCGGACAAACTGGCGAGAATTAAATTAACAAAGACCTTAAAAATACACAGCCTCGAACCCGGTCCCTCTCGCTATCGCGGCGATTGGTTACTCCACTAGGCTACAGGGACTGTGCTTACATGGATACCAGACGAACGAGCTATTATGTATACAAAGTCTTTTGTTGAAAGCCTCTAGCAGCCGAAATACATGAGTAAATAATAACAATTGATGATGGCCTATAAGCATGATTCTAGCAGAATAATTAAGAACACTTCACTGAAAAGAATGACATCAAATGCCATTTTTATTTCCGCCCTTGGATTTTGAACACACAGGATAGAGTGACAGGTATGTGTATGGGCTGTATTTATCAATTGAAGCAGCCCCAATCCTCATCTTATTATCCGGTGAGTTGTCCCTACCAGTTAATCAATAATCTGCCATATGCTACACTAAGGCTACATGTAGAATAACCAAATGCCAAAAGAAAAACAGACTTTGTTTTTATTTTCGACACAGTTCTGTTAATATTAAGTCAGTCTTCACATGTAATATCTCAACTTACAGAGAAGACATTTCTTTACAATTTTATAATTTTGTAGGAGCTTTTATGAGCATATTTATTACCGGGAAAGTTCCTTTTTTAGGACTGTATAAGAGTCCTAAGGCCAAACAAAGAAGAACGTTTGTCTCAGAAGCCCGCCCGCATTGGCATGTGAAATGAGCTACAGCGCGTAGGTCTGCGCGCGGAGGCCTTAAAAAAAGTTGGTTTTTTTAATTTTTTAACAACAACAACAAAATCCGCATACCTCATAGCCTTTTTTCTAAAAAAATCAAACAGCACTTAGCTATTTTGCAAAATGTTTCTGAGACAAACCTCCTTCTTTGTTTGGCCTAATTGAAAACATTCATATAAATAAAACACAAACCAAGACATAACTCCATTTGTACACTGCGTATCATCTGTTTATTATCTGAACTTTGCACTATATATTAGAAAGAGTAGGACGGACACAAAACAAAATAAAATACAAAGGGAGCTAGCTAGGGCAGACATAATGTTGGTCTAGCAATATATTTTTAGTTCATTTTCTATTGAAAATGTTGATAATTTTTGAAAATTCTCATGACTTTCAAACGTCTCTTTAAAATAAAAACATTGGGTTGGTGGTCAGGAAAATTAAACATTTGGATTATTTTGTGCCTAGTCTTTAAAACAATGTTTCTTTCCAGTAACAGATATTTAAGGCTACACCATCAGTTTATGAGAGTGAACACATTCTCAATAGGATATTCCTATCCTAGGACTAGGATACTAGGTTTACATTTTGTCATTGTAAGTTGGCGGCAACTATAGTTTAATCAGTCCAAAATTGGCGAGAAATATTCATTTTTTTTATCTCTCCATGCGCTTAAGTAATCCCAGCGTACATGCAAGATTATGGCCACACGTACACGGTTTTGGCCGGACGCATGCATCACACATGTAATGCACAGTGCGTGTTGCCTACATGCACGCCTGAGTCTTTCTGTATTCATTTGCTGCTGTAAGGAGGCTTTGCCAATTTGGAACTGATCAAACTATAGTGATCCCATCATATTTCAATCCCAATACCAATGCTTTTGCATCTACTGTAAAAGTGGAAATGTTCACTCTATATTTATTTTCGCGCTTTTCACGCTAAAATCAGCAAGCGCGAAAATAAAAACGCGCAAATATATTCATTTTGTATGTAGGTCTATGTAAGGAAGCTCAAAATCGCGAAAATAGAAACAAGTAAAAGTGTTCAAAATGGGCAAAGCGCGAAAAATTACATGCGCGAAAATGTCCACTTTTACAGTACACGATCAAAGAGGAATGTTGATTTTCTAGCGTGTAAATGATGCGCCTAATACAAGACTGCATGCTGACTTTACCTTCCAACTTGAGGTGACACAGAATAAAGTAGTTACAGTTCCACCTCGGTTATCAGTACATGATGGGACCAAGCATATAGGCCGGATAAGTGAACAATCTGTATAAGCAAAGTATGTGTAATTCTGTATTGACTGTCCTAATGTGCTCAAATTGGGACAATAGAAGGGTACTGAATGAGGGGTAATTACAGTGACAATGTATAATTTAAGCACTAAACATCATTACCAACATTAAAAGATGGCCTTCAAATGCTTCAGAGTACAAAATAAGATGATTAGGCTGCAAAAAACTTATTTCTTTCGGGATCATCATTCTGCCGGATAACAGGGTTATTTGGATAAAAGAGGGTCAGATAACTGAGGTTGGGCTATGTGTTGCTTTTAGAAAATCATTCATATGTATATTTTACTATAATTTTACCTCTAAAACAACATGAAGAACCATATGCCATTGTTTAATCAATGAGCAAATGTGCCTAAAACAATTGAACTGATGTCACTCATAGAGAGTTCAAGGCAAGGGGCAACTGCATAATGTATAATATTGCTCGACTTCAACGAAGTCTGCAATGGTATAAAACAAAACAGAACAGTGTATGCAAAACAAAATTAGACTAGTTTGTAGGTTGTATTAAAGGTAGGTGTTCCGATTGCTGGCCTAATTTTCAACTTGATGTTTTCTATTCTTCACGAAGGGTCATCCTTAACATAGCCATATTCCAGTAGTTCTTATTTTAGAAGCACAAGGAGACATCAAATTTGCCCATTAAGCAATACACAAATGGCTGGGTGGTTGTGGTTAACCACCATTGGCAGTTAGTAATCCACTTTTTGGCCTATAACATCTAAAGGGAATATATCTTGTGCCTAAGATTTAACAGAAATAATGAGAAAAATATGGGCTTTCTTCTTACATCAAAATATTTGATGTGAAAAAAACTAATGTGATCAGAACATACACCTTTAAATAGTTCTTCAGATAGAGTCTGTTCATAAACTTGTCTCTTAGCAATACTGATTGTATGCTCTACTGAACAACATGACCACATACAATGTTACTTAATGGTGTCCATTAACCTTCCTCTGTACAGTAATATCAGTGTGCTGAATTTCCAAACATATGCTGGCATAAGTCTGATACCACTGTAAAGCAATATAATAAGAATGCATGCTTAAAATTTGCATTGACATCACCGCTCAGAGGAAGGTAAACAGAATAAAAATAGTAATTGCAGGACACATACAAGGTGTCCCAAAAGTCTATGCACGACTTTGAAGCTTTGTATTTCACAAAATATAAGTCGTATTGAAAATATGAATACATATTTAGAAAGAGGAGATGTGGGAAATAATTTTGATACCAAACATTGGAGTAACATCTGCTTGTAATGCCACCCTAGATGTAAAATATGTATTACTGCAAAAAATGTAATTTTATACTTCGGAGAGATAAAGTTCATAAATCAATACCTATTGAGATTAACAAAAAGACGGGTAGAGTTGGTTACACGGAAAGTGATCCGTCAATTGTAATATTTAAAATTTTACATTACAGTGATCCCATCATAATAACAAACTATATTACACATAGTTTTCGTTTCTATAGTGAAATCTAGTTTAAATGTTTTCCATTTATACAGAGACGTGTGCTATGCAAAAACACAGACCTAAAAAATTGAATAACGTAACAGAAATGTGAACACACACATCACACAGCGAATAGATCTCTTTGGACTTTTGGCTACTGCATGGCTTATGATATCAATGTGACTTGTTGATCTACCAGTCTTTTTTTCTACCACATCGAGACAAATCATGCACAGTTCCTGTGTTCAAAATGTATCCACCAACTTAAGAATGGATATTCTTCATGGCGCGCGTTTCACTTTAAAATGTTTTCTGAACTTTTGTTGAGTAAGTTGAACTGAATTTGTTTCAGCGTAGACTCATAAAATTTGTATTCGCTTATCTATGCTGTAAACCATCTTGAATGAAGACTTTTGCTGTGCAATGTTGTCTACTTCGCCTATTTATGTTGTGAGTGACCGAGTTTGGTAATAACATTAATGTTGCAAGGTAAGCAGTGAACTGTGACTAATGCGCAACGTTGCTTTCATACCGTTAATTTATGCGCACCTGTTTTTAGCAACAATGTGTGGTATTTGGTATGGGTGGGTCTCACATGGCTAAAAACTTTCAACCAGTTTTATAATGTTGTGGGTTCACCAATAGGGTTGTTTTTGGTATCAAAATAATTTCCCAAATCTCGTCTATCAAAATATGGTTACATTTATACCATATGATTTATATTTTATGAGATATGACTCTTCAAAAACGTGCATAGACTTTTGGGACACCCTGTAGTTATGTATTTATCACACAATATAAAAAAGAAAAGAAAAAAAGAAATTATAATAAAAAAATCCTTTTCATGTAAGTTGGGCAACTTTCGTTTCATCATGGTAAGTAATGAAATGTTGAGCTACCATTCACTAAAATTGCTTTTTAAAACTCGATAAGTAAAAATTATCATATTATATCCAGACCATATCCCAAATCTGTACAGGACTGATTGGTAAATGCTTTTATTTCAAGCTCTTATATGGAATTTGGTTTATAATCAAAAGAATACCTAATTTAATGATGGTAAAAGCACAAAACAGTTTGAAATCCACCTCTATTCTGGATAGAATACAAATACTTAGTCAGCACAACACGGTCAACCTAAAAAAATGCTATACATATTTTTTACAAATAAGACAATTGAATTACAAACTATATACAAAGAAATACTCTGCTAGTAGATAAATCATACATGGTTTCTTAAAACTTACATTTGTTTGTAACTACGTACATGTATGCACAAACTGTTTGGATTTCAAGCTATCAATGAAGTTATATTGCATGAAACCTAATGGAAGATTCCCCCTTGTGTAATACTTGAAAACTATTGCGCAATCAAACTCTATTGTACGATCACGCTGTTGCAATCATCATTGCTCAATCTTACTATTGCGTAATAATGTTATCATGAAATGACCAATTGCGTAATCACCCTATTGGGGAACACCCTTCTACATAATACTAAATACTTGTTTCTTAAGGATGTTTAAACCCCTCAAAAAAGTTCAGAATTTGTTTTCAATCACCTATATGTCGTATATTTTGTGATATAAAAATGTTAGTATGTCGTAAATCAATGGAAAACTGATATGTTCATCTTTCTAATGACACCAAATGAGTAGCAGAGTAGCAATCACTTGTTTCAGTGCTACGCAACTTGAGGACATCTCAATCTGAAAGTGCCAAAATCATCACTATTTTGTGTTCAAAAGTCAATAGAGCATCTCTCTACATACATGTAGTTGTCAATGTAATAGTTCATTGAACAGATGACTGAGTTGTTCTTTTGAGCACTAAATAGTGGTGAATTTGGCACATTGAGAAGGCTACATTCTCAAGCAAGTGGTTTAGTACTGAAACAGTCAATTGATACTAATCAGGTATCATTGAAAAGATGAACACGTTAGCTTTCTATTGATATGTAAAATGATATGAATATATCACGAAAAATATGAAATATACAGGGCGAGTCAAAAAAAAGTTTACTCAACTTCAGCGATTTCTTTAGAAAAAAGTATTCGTTTGTTTTCAAAACAATTTACTACGGTATAAAGACAAATCAATTAGCTTTAATATGAATTTTATCTGGTTTAGATTGGTTGAAAGAAACTTATTTTACGCTGTTTTGAATAAAAGTGACCAATTTAACGTCCGAACACGCTTCCAGATCTTGACCATTATATTTCATAAGATATGACCAATAAAAAAATACAATACCGACAGCGAAAGGATCAATTCCTTTGTTATGAAATGATTAAAGTGTGGTAATTGTGTCATAAATAGGCCTTAAAGCTGTCTATTGTTTTAATCTATTAGGAGACAATTTTGAACAAGTCTATTGTCTACTTAATTCTTTTAATAAACAAGATGTGTAATGCTTTACATCATAATCCTAGTAAACATTATTAAGCTCGTTAAGCTTGAAATTAAAAACCGTGTTCTTGGTGAAAAAACAGCTCCTGTACAGAAATAGTCATATTTACTTAACGGTATCATCAAATAGCGTGATTTATTTTCCAGATGGTAGCAAAGAAATGGCGCAATCATTTAAAGTTTTGTTTGCCTTTTTTTTTGTGGTCAGAAATATTTTTTCCCATTTTTTCAATTAGGGTAAACTTTTTTTTGACTCACCCTGTATGCCATTGAAAAATCTTTCCGAACTTTTTTGAGGATTTTATATTCTATTCCATCTGAACAAGAACATGGTGTCATCAGAGCTTATGCCAGAGAATGCTACAATCAAGAAAATTAATAGTTGGCACACTTGACGCAACTTATTACAACTATCCCTGTGCTCGCAATTGAGATCAGACTAGGGACATAGCACTGTTTAATAGAATGCAAAAGTCTCCCCCTTTCTTAAATCCTTCCACACCCCTCATCAATCAATGTTGAGGGAACTGCCAAGGCCTGACTTGGATCAACATTGCCTCCGGGAGAGGGGCAGGTTGTTTCCGTAATTAGGACAAAGTGTGCCAACTTTTTCCCCTTGATTGTAGCTTAGTATCAGGTGTGTGATTGGGAACCTATATATGACTAAATGATATGAGTTGTAAAATTACCCCATTTCAAGCATACAGAAGGTTTGGTGAAAGAACATCTATAATTTACATGCTCTATTTTATTTTGACCAACAACAATAAAATAAATGGTAGCTGTTGTACATTATACTCCCTGGAGTTTTCTTCCAGTGTGGAAAAAACACCACACCAAAAAAACATTGGAGTCCACAAAATCAATTGGAATGTTCCCATAGTTTTGGTCACGTCACCAAGAGCTCCGCAAAATATACAGACAGCATTCTTTAATTTCAAATTCAAATTTCAGTATAAGAAGGGAAAAGGAATTACAGATATAAGGAATTATGTTACATTATTAGGTTATAAAGAAGAAATACAACCCTAATTTTCTGACTTGTATGTGAAATAAATACTTTGTGTCACCTCAAGTTGGGAGGTGACATCAGCGAACGTTCTAAAGAATGCATCTTGAATTGTGGGATTGATTCCAATTTGTATCCATGTGGTCAAAGAAGAATATTGGCTGTGGCGCAGAAAGTGCTGCTTCTATCTCTGATGTCACCTCCCGACTTGAGCTGACACTTGGTATAAAGTGAATATACTTATCGTCCATGCATCTACCTCTATGCAGTGATCTCAGAGTGTATAGGTAGGTGATAAGAGTGGGGAGGGAGGTAGGTACTCACATATATAAGGTATACAGGAATGTGCCATCCCAATGGGTCACCTTTTTGCAAAAAATTCCCTAAACATATGTGATTTGTGCTGGAAAACCTAAAAATGGATCCCAAATCAAACAAAAAACACCTGAAATGGGTCTCAGATCGCGAGTCACACTCCCCTCAAAAATTATTTGAGTACACCCCCACCCTGCATCTATTATTGCAAAAATTCCCTTAACATTTGGTATGACCTGTGCTAGAAACCCTAAAAATGGATCCCAAATTGCAAGAAAAAACCTCATTATTGGTCCCAACTCGAGAACCTTCAGAGTCACCACCCCATCAAAAATAATTTTGAGTACCCCAACTGCCATCACTCATCATGATATGCAAACTCAAATCATGTGATTCACTAAGAGATTTGAGTTTACCTTAACTTAATGCCTGTGACTCATGATTTGAGTCTTAACACTACTTCTCAACGTACTACTATCCTATCTATTATACAATTCTTGCACAATAAAAACAAAATAAAATAGGTCAAATACAGGAGGCTAAAAACATCGCTGAGCATTTTATACAGGCGACGTCACAATTTTAACGCACTGGGATGACAGCA
The DNA here is from genome assembly GCA_035610835.1 of Ophiura sarsii. Taxonomy (NCBI): domain Eukaryota; kingdom Metazoa; phylum Echinodermata; class Ophiuroidea; order Amphilepidida; family Ophiuridae; genus Ophiura; species Ophiura sarsii. The sequence goes on from CM069453.1 coordinate 12,071,954, forward strand.
TACATGCAATAAACATTAATGTTTGAAAGAATTATTTACAAGCAGTACACAGAGGTGGGTTGCCAGATGTTTTACACACAAGCATTGCCATGTTGAAATTTTTCTTACACAAAATATAGTCTTATATAATATTTACAGCAAACGGAAACATACGATGGAGGACAATACATGAGTCTATAGACTGTAGGATATAGGAAGAGTGTTTCTAGAACAAGTATAAGGAGTACATTTGAAAAGCTGCATCGTAAAAAGGTACCCAAGCTGTTTTACCTGCTATGTGAAATATGTGGCAAATACTGCTACTAGTGATTACAGTGAAAAGGGGGAGGGAAAGAAGAAAGGAGAGAGAATGAAGCCGGCTGTGTTCTCTTGACGGCATAATTCTGTTATACCCTTCACACCAACATCGGTAGTATGCGTCGTTCTTAGAAATCATGCACTGTGAATACCTCTGTGAAGGGTATAACAGAATTACTCCCTATTTTTATAATGGGAAGTAATTATTCATCAAGGCAAGTTCGCACTTCTTCAGGGTTGACACTCTTGGGAATAAGGACAATGTTGTGTTAAAATGGATGAGAGCAACTTTTATTAACAACATCTTTAAGTTCATCTGGATTGTTACTGAACATATGAGATTAGATTTCTTTTTGTACAAATCCAATAAAATGTAAATGAGATACTTCCTCACACTTTTAGTTACGTTTCACTGCTAAACTAGCAGCTTCGGCAGACTGGCAACTCTGTCTGGAGGCAACAGGAATTAGAGATTTCCTGTTGCTGGGAACCGCTGTTGTGTTTGCTTGGATTACTTTGGGCCGCGGATAGATAAGAGCACAACACATGCGTATATCACAATCACATGTGTTCGCTTGGATTACTTTGGGCCGCGGATAGATAAGAGCAAAACACATGCATATATCACAATCACATGTGTTCGCTTGGATTACTTTGGGCCGCGGATAGATAAGAGCAAAACACATGCGTATATCACAATCACATGTGTTCGCTTGGATTACTTTGGGCCACGGATAGATAAGAGCACAACACATGCGTATATCACAATCACATGTGTTCGCTTGGATTACTTTGGGCCACGGATAGATAAGAGCACAACACATGCGTATATCACAATCACATGTGTTCGCTTGGATTACTTTGGGCCGCGGATAGATAAGAGCACGACACATGCGTATATCACAATCACATGTGTACGCTTAGATTAATTTGAGCCGTGGATAGATAAGAGCACAACACATGCGTATATCACAATCACATGTGTACGCTTAGATTAATTTGAGCCGCGGATAGATAAGAGCACAACACATGCGTATATCACAATCACATGTGTTCGCTTGGATTACTTTGGGCCGCGGATAGATAAGAGCACGACACATGCGTATATCACAATCACATGTGTACGCTTAGATTAATTTGAGCCGTGGATAGATAAGAGCACAACACATGCGTATATCACAATCACATGTGTACGCTTAGATTAATTTGAGCCGTGGATAGATAAGAGCAAAACACATGCGTATATCACAATCACACGTGTACGCTTAGATTACTTTGGTCCGCGGATAGATAAGAGCTTGACACATGTGTATATATCACAATCACATGTGTACGCTTAGATTAATTTGAGCCGTGGATAGATAAGAGCAAAACACATGCGTATATCACAATCACACGTGTACGCTTAGATTACTTTGGTCCGCGGATAGATAAGAGCTTGACACATGTGTATATATCACAATCACATGTGTAACGCTTAGATTAATTTGGGCCGCGGATAGATAAGAGCACAACACATGCGTATATCACAATCACATGTGAACGCTTAGATTACTTTGGTCCGCGGATAGATAAGAGCACGACACATGCGTATATCACAATCACACGTGTACGCTTAGATTATTTTGGTCTGCGGATAGAGAAGAGCCGCATATTTCTCTCCAATTTAGAACTGATTAAACTATAGGCAGATATCTATACGTTTGCAAGTCCTTTCCCCTTATTTCTTGACAGTCAATGTATCTATCAATACAATAGGCTGTCATATCTGTTTCAAACAAAACAAATTTATTAACAGCTTTCATTTTGGCAACCAAGGAAGCAATTAAATTGTTTCATATAACTACTTTTAATGGAAGTACTTACATAATTAATACTGATAGTGGAAGAAAATATGATTAAACTAACATGAAAATGGCTCAGATCTGATGATATCTGCCTTCAAAATGAGCCATCTCATACAAGCAATTTAGTTTTTACTGGTCTTATCATTGATCACAGTAGAACTGTGATCTCTGAGATGATATCAATTTAAGACCATTTTGGATGTGACTATTTTTCAACTTTTTTATACACAAATAAAGAATGAGTTTCTAGGCAATGTTTTTTTACAAAATTCAAAAGGATTTAAATTATTTTAACTCTCTAATCACCAAATTTCCACAAATGTTATTTGATGTAAAATTAAATGCCAGGAGTAATTCAACCCCGTTTAAAAAGAGATATCACTGGAGAAATTTCAAAAATAAATTCTAACAATTGTGAAAGTTTCACACGCTTTCACAAGCAGACTAGTGTGGTAACATTTCACAAGCAGAAGTGGAGACACTTTCACAAGCAATGGGGAATCTAACAAAATTGCATAACAGTGCAGGTCTCTGAAGTATGTTTCCCTTGATAAAGAAGAATCATACAAATAATTATGTAATACCCCTCACACTCTTCATTTTACAGAATAAAGTGTATTATAATATAGAGTGGGGAGGGTATTCCAGAATTATGCCAAATCATAAATAAATAAATTGCAATACCTGTGAGAATTTAACATTCAAGTTGTGAAAATGTCAGAGCATCTAGCCGTATATGTATAATTACAATATCAGGTTTTCCAAAACTGTGCGGGTAATAAATTCAACTAGTTCAATAGATACTTGTAACATAAACATAGCAAAATAATATGTAACAACCATTCAATAAATAATACACAAAATAACATGTTTGGTCAGATATTTCAACTTATATATAAAAAAGTCCATCCATATATTGTTGAACTACAGGTACATGCTGCCCATCACTTATCTAGATACCATATGCTCCCATTGAATACTACACTAAACATGTACAAAATGGTGACCTTTCAGGTGAGGTCACATGGATGCTGTACATTTTGATACCGGTTGCTCGCATCCAATAGTACAGACAACATGTACATGCTATTGACCCTATTAATGAGGTCATAACATGCATTCCACCAACCAAAGCCCATATGCTCTATTCCACCGCCAAGTATGAACTTGATGTTAAAGCATACTCCAGTGATAGATACAGCATTTATGACCCAATGCGAGTAAATGAGGCACAATGAGTGAAATATGAATATTGAGTTATTGATATCATGATAATATGTACGAGTTAAGGGATATTTTGGTACCCAAGTCAATGTTATATCACATTCCTAACCAAAAGTATTGAAAATCAACTTGTCTCAAAACACCTTTGATAACAATGGAGTAAATGACAATTGAATAGCTCAAGATGTAGTTTACCGCTTTACCTTGAGTGTTTGGTTGGATACAAGATCTATCAAAGATGAATTTGACTTCTTATGATCGTGTCCCATATTTGTGCTCTTAAGTTAAATTAGCTACTGCCTGCCTCATTTACTCATGTTGGGTCACATTTAAGTGCCAATTTGCTTTTGACAGAACAAATACACATGTCAGTGCATTAGGATTACTTGATACCAGGCTGCAATCACCGGAATATGCCCTAACCTTCACATATTTTTACTTCAGGTAGAACGGACTAGAATGTAACCATATTGCAATCTGCCAACATTTCAGAAATGTCTCTTCTCTGATCTTAAGGCATTTGTTTCCCTCGGGCAGCAGTTAAATCTGCCTTGGATTTGAGCATCCATCTTTGTGGACACCACATGAAAGGCTTGTTTATTCTATAGATGGGGTGACAGGTGGCGTCACATCGGGCATTTGGTCGGCAGTTGCCATTGTTCTTTGCCCGGCGGTTTGCGCGCGCATCCCGTTTTGTTTAGGAATCATCCTTTTAAAACTAGCGCCAAAGCATTATAAAGGGCAATCAGGCATAGAGGACAGTGTTGTGGTCATATGCTGTTCCCTCAAGCATGTATCGACAGTCCAGTTCCTTCGACCGTTGCGTTTGTTGATAAACATTGCGGTCACCCATCTATAGTACAAATCTCTTCCATAAACCATCATTCCAATGCTGATTCCTCAAAAGAAATTATCAAATCGAACGTCTTGCAACAATCGTGTACTGGTTGTAATGAACAGTTTAAATTCTGCTGAGTGATTCTCTTTTATTCAGAAACCATTATTCTAATTTTGTTGCGTACGGTGGCCATTTATCCTCAACTTTTTAAAATCAAATTGAACCATCTTGTAGCAATTTTATAGCTGGTTATATTGAACAGTTAAGAAAATAATATATTGAGCAATTCTCTTTCATTTAAAACACATTAGTCTCATTTTAATGTGTACCATATGGATGTATTCTTAACTTTTTAAATCAAATCAAACCAAAGTATGGTATCAAACAAAAGTGAAACATCTGCAGCTTTTTCTTCCACAAGGATAAAGGCGGCGTCCATGAACTTTTTGAAACCTTGATGCTGTTCAACTAATATACACTTCTCTGCACAAAGTACTTTAGGTCCTCAGCATGCATCAATTACACGGTAGAATACAGCGCCTTGTTGAAACTATATCATGCATTTTATTAAAACCATGTAACTGATTCATGCCTGAGACCTAAGGGACACTATTTCTGTTCATACACCATTTAACAGTGACAACAGCTATAGTTTATTAATGTTCAAAGGAAGATCATTCATGACACTGAAATCACTGTTAATCTACACCTTAACCAGAAGCTCCAGATTAGGTGTGAGTTTAAACTCATTCAAATTTATATTTGGTAAAAAAAATCTCAAATGCAATTAAGTGTTTGTACATGAAGAAGTGATTAAATAAAAGTTGTTGTAAATATTAATATGGACACACATAAACGTAACAGGCTTACAACAGATGCACTGTGCATTATATGCGTGATGCCACCATATGCCAAACTTGCACATGTGTATGATTTGATTACTTTTGTGCGCGGATAGTTAAAGACCGCATATTTCTCACCTACATTGTATTTGGGATTGACTAGACTATAGTTTATCTCAAGGTGGATGAAGTTCATCTTAATATAATTGGCCACAGATCATTTAGTGAATTCAGTATAATTAGGTTATTTAAGATGAACTATAACCAAAAAATAGTGATTGCAGTAGCTGCTGTAGTCTGTTCAGTTAAAAGATGGACCATAGTAATCAATTTTCCCTATGGTCATGGTCCCTTTCATAACAAATAAAGTACAGTTGCTATATCATGTCCAATTTCAATGGATCTCAGCTAAGAAATGTATGTCCTGGGAAGCTCAATGCTTTTTTAAACCAAACATAGTTAGAATTTCACTGCACATACCAAATCACAGAGTACCCTAGATAATGATTTATACTATTATGAGCACACCAGACTATCGTGCCGAGGCTTTTAGCGTCAAAAGATCTTATCAGGTGTTATGCTGGAAACATAATAAGGTCGCTTTGCGATTAAATCGCTCCTATGATGAGTTTTACGTCATATAAAAAAACCCAATACATCGATCAAGAGATCGCTTGACTGGAAACGACCGGTTACGGTCAGTTGACTTCATTTCAACTTGAAAGATCGGTCGTTCATGACGTAATGAACACCATACTTTGTCAACCCAATGGGGAGGTTATTTTGCCTCGAAATTTGCATAACCAATAAGCAGCAATTATCCAGGTTTGATGTCGTCTGCGATTTAGTAGCTCGATGCCACTTTTGGTCGCACCGAGATACTTTTGTGCTAGCGAGTACTACGCGACCTGTTGCGACCGACTAGTATGATACATTACACACTTGATTTTCTATTGGTTGAACCTTGGATATCAAGTAAAATTAACATACATGTAGGGCCACTATTGCAGATAGGTCTTTTTGCACTTCATATGATGTGAAAAGGCTATATCTAAATAAGCATATATCTTCGTTGGAATACAAGAACATCGTAACTGACATTTTGGTCATTTTGTAGTAGAAACATTTTTGTGTTCAATTTCGTTATCTTATTTATTGTTTTAACAAGGTTAAACATTTGATTAAAAATAAATAAATTAAAATGTCATGACTGGTAAAATGGCTTCAAATGTAAGGATTTGCCAATATTTTCATAAATAACAAACAACTCATTTTGGCCGAAAATGTCACTTACGACGTTCTTGCATGGTTGCACTCCTATGCTGCTCTCTTTATCCCATATAAATTATGCAAATCAATCATTAGAATAATTCACAAATTATGCAAATTTACAACACATCCATCTGAGGTCAGTATCAAAATAAATTAGGCTGCAGTTTTCTGCATGCTCCGTACATTTACATGACATACATCTCCGCACATAGAAAGCTTGGTTGCGTTGTGTTGAACTCCCTCCTTGCTTACAGCTACAGCTTAACACATGCTATTATATAACAGCACAGACGAATAAATTTGCAGACCGCTACAGACAAATTCTTGGAAATTTCTAATTTCCAATATTATCAATAAATAAGCCACCTGTAGATGGAAAGTTTTACATTGTGGCTATGAGTTTGTTTATAATGCCAACTCATCAAATATGGAAGATTGCTACATTGGTAACCATGGTGGCAGCTGACAGAAAGGACCTTCTTGATGACCTCTGACCCCAATGTCAGAGGTCATTGTGGTATTTCCAGAGAGAGTGCCTGTACTATCCATGGGTCACACTTTGACCCTTCCCTAAATTCTTCCTTGGTGAGCATACCATCTTTATTCTGGAAAAAAATGAAAAGAATACGCATCATAAGTTATTGCCTTGTACAAAACATACAATTTAGGCCAAGGGTTACCCTCTATCATTGGCCTGACTGTCCCATATTTTTTCAAAGTTGCGATTGGTTTTTTCTTTTCTTTTTCCCCTTTTTTCTTCTGGGTGGATTCATTTAAAAACGTAAGATGTTTAAGGATGTTGAAGAAGGCCATACATCCGGCTAAAGAAACAATCCTTTGACAAAGGAAGCAACTGTGCTGTAATCTATCCAGAACTTAAGAACATTTCAGGGAGGCTTTCCCTGTGATATTAGAATACCTTTTGTCTCGGGTCACCAATCACCAATCACTGTGTCATCAAAGTTATCACCAGTTTATTCTGCCTGAAGTATAGGGTGTCAGGGATAAGACACATCATTATAGCCAACTAAATTTGAAATCATGATGATTGAAGCAATCTATCTATCTCTTAATCTGAGACAGATATGTCAATTTTGATCAATGGTATATAGAGCATTATTAGATACGTGTTGTGAGATGCATAGGAGATGCAACGAATTATAAAAAGAAAAGCCAAAACAGTTTCCAAAAATACAACACAGGAATAAAAGGTCTTGAGATCTAGAATCTGATAGACAATAGATTACAATCTAAATAATTGTGTTGACAAAGTACAAGAGGAATAAAACTAACTGTAAAACACTATCATTTCGCGGATACTTTATTTCGCGAATTTAAAATTACTGTTTTTAGAGGGCATTTAATTTTGAAAATCAGGAAATGTAACTGTTACTTTCAATGCAAAATTATCTGTTTCGAGAGTATTTAATTTTTCCGAATCCACATCCCTCACGAAATTAAGTGGTTTTTACAATAAATGAGAAATTTGAATGACGTCGCAACATTAAATGAGTGATTGTGTCTATAATTCAGCAGGAATTATTGAAATAAATCATACTAAAGGCAAATGAAATTATTTTCAAATTTAGATGACTGCATTAATAAAAGTGCAAGTACTAATGGGCTTTAATTGCAAAAAAGTAGATTCTGCAGACGACATTCCAAAATTTCACAAAATGTTTCAAAAATATCAAAATAATTGAATTTCATTTTATATTTGGAATCACCATGAGAAATGCATTAAAATAAGTACAAAACATAACTAATATTGATTCAGTAATCCTTGAGATAGATCTTGACAATTGGGAAAGGTTTGTGAACAAATATGTTTTGTATATAAAGAGCTTTGTTGCAAAAGGGCCACCAGACCACCCCGACATGTTACTCATTTTGCATTGGTGAATTTGTAATTGACAAGTCCATGGAATTTATCAAATTATTGTATGGCTGTGTTCATTACTGTTTCTATGACTTGGATTAGTGCATCCATGCACGCTAATTGAAGCACCAACAATACAAGCCACATTCCACATAATGAATAGCCATCCATTTAATAATGCAAAATGAGTAAAAAGGCAGAAGTGGATGTAGGCCCTTTTGCGAAACACCTCTTCATATGGTAAAACCAAAAACTGTGTGGAAAGTGTTTAAAGATGATTGCGTGGACACAAGAAGTATCGTTAAAACAACCTTATTGGATGTGTGTAGTCTTTTCAGTACAGTCTTTTACTCTATCTATAATAGCTACCATGTGTTGTATACTTCTAGTGCTATAGATGGTGTGACCGGTGACGTCATGTATTTATAAATGGGACACCCTCTGTTGATTCCCTCCAGGCAGAATATACAGTAAAGTTAATGAAGACAACATGAAATTTCTTTCTAATGAATTGTAAAACTAATTTATTTTTATTATTTTTTGTGAAATGCGATAGCTTATAGCATTCCTAAGCAAGTTTAAAGACAGTTTTGATAACAATTTGCTGTGACACCACAATCTAGTTAGAAAACCCGATCTGGCCTATGTAAACTATAGGAACTCTTGCCCGGTGTGTTTTGTCTCAAATCAACAGAGGGCGTCCTAAATGTAAACAACGGTCACCTCATCTATACATTATCCTGGTAAAAAGTTTAAAGGGGCATTGAGAGATGTGTATGGGAGTGCGCCCTCAATTATCCTGGAAATCAGTTTTTTTGCATCAAAGTAATACTTAGGTATATACTAACAAGCATCTGAAACAGTTTACCAACACTCGCCGCCGTTTATCATATAAAATTTCATGATTTTCTTAGTTTCGATATGATCATATCGAAACTAGGTGCTGAATTCGGAAGTTATGCTATCATTTTACATGCGGCCTTTCGCGGCAAATCTCAACCCAGAAGTGCCATTATTTGCTTATTTGGCATGAAGGCGATGTCGGAATTGTATGACATTTTGGATTTGGGCTATGTTGATGATTATCTTTACGTTATTTGCTCATTTAGTATATCGATACATCTCTCAATGCCCCTTTAACAAAGGACAGCCATCGCACATGTGCCTTGTGGCATGAAACGCTGGAAATACTTACTGTATCCATTTGTGAAAATATTTTATCAACTCTCTTCTCCGGTGTATCCTCGTCTTGCGGAAGGTCCAACATATTACCCTTGATTAAAAAGGACAGAAAATATAATATTTAGAAATTATTTTAAAATAAATGAATCTATGTTAGGGGGGCAAGGGGCTGTTTTGTATTATTTTGTTTCTCAAATTAAAAACTAGGGATAAGTAATTATGTTTTGTAAAGTTTTTTTTAATTAAATTAATTCAAATAGGTATTCTTTTTAAATAGGTAAACATTTTTGCTTATATAGGTAAACAAATTGTAACCAGTTTTCAAAATTAAGATTGGCTACTGGAGGACAAGCAAACACACATATATATATATGGGCCTTTATAGATGGCACTTCTAGCAGAGATATTAGCGGGTAACAGATCAATTTCCTGCGCATCTACCTTGCCGATGGGCTTAATGGCAGAGTGTCTACGCTTGGCATTCAACAGGGTCCACAGGCACGGGTCAATCTCTTCAAAACAGAATGATGCTACAGGAAATATACATGATCCTGTTTTTCTTTTCTTTTTTTTTTCTTTCAAAATGATTTCAAAGTATGGCCCCATTTCTGGATATCGAGACATTTCCCATATTTAACATCTTTCCCCTCTGGTAAAGCAGAATTCCCAGTCTGGTCATCTCTCCCTGTGTGTCACAAAAACACTGATTTATGTCATATTCAAAATAATATACATATTCTGCTTTAAGGGCGAGTCCCTTTCCCATCATTAGGGTAGATCATTTTTTTCTTACCCCTACCTATCATGCATCATGGTGTTTTTTTTTCAAACTTTCCTACAAAACCCCTATTACCTAATTCACAACTCCCAATATGCCTCTTTAAAGCGTATTTTTTCACTTGTCTCTCCAAAACAACATTACATACCAATCATAATTCACAACTCCCAATATGCCTCTTTAAAGCGTATTTTTTCACTTGTCTCTCCAAAACAACATTACATACCAATCATAATTCACAACTCCCAATATGCCTCTTTAAAGCGTATTTTTTCACTTGTCTCTCCAAAACAACATTACATACCAATCATAATTCACAACTCCCAATATGCCTCTTTAAAGCGTATTTTTTCACTTGTCTCTCCAAAACAACATTACATACCAATCATAATTCACAACTCCCAATATGCCTCTTTAAAGCGTATTTTTTCACTTGTCTCTCCAAAACAACATTACATACCAATCATAATTCACAACTCCCAATATGCCTCTTTAAAGCATATTTTTTCACCTGTCTCTCCAAAAAAACATTACATGTACCAAACCTAATTCACAACTCCTAATACCCCTCTTTAAAACTTATTTTTTCACTTGTCTCTCCAAAACAACATTACATATACCAAACATAATTTACAACTCCCAACATGCCTCTTTAAAGCTTATTTTTTCAATCTTCTCTTTCATGCATAGCATATCTATTTCCTCCGGGGAATGTCGTCTATGATTCTATTGTCGGAAAACATTGAAAGCAGACAAACTCGGGGACAAGAGATTTGCTGATTGATTGCAATTTTCAACACTGGACAAGGATCAAATACTGTAAAGTAGTACATTTTGCACGATTACATTTTCGCGCTTTGCTGATTTTCAGGCACTTCGCTTGTTTTTCAATTCGCGATTTCAAAGCTAATTACATAGACTTATACACAAAATATATACATTTGCGTGTTTTTATTTTCGCAGTAGCTGGTTGGAGCGCAAAAAATTAATGTAGCGCGAACATTTTCACGTTTACAGTACTAATTTTTCATAGCTGGAACGATACAAAAGGATGTGTATACATACAATGCTATAAACAGAGACAAAGAAAAGAAGAAAGAGAAATTGGTTTTCCCTCAAGATAATATAAAAACATACTGCCAAGTTGATTCTGTAATTTGTAACTAAGATGATTTTTTTTCTTCAAAAATTGCAATTTGTTCTCTGTGATAATAGTAATGGTTGTTTCCCCCTTGAGATATAACAATCCTACCGCAATGTCAATATAGAATTTACCCTTTGCTGAAATTGCAATTTGTTGAAATAATATTTGTGAAATTGATTTGTTTTCCCAGTATTCAACTAAATTCATATCTAAATATCTAAAGATAAAACAGGGTGTCCCAGAATGATTTATACCATGTTTGAAAAAATATATATAATCAATGTTGCAGTTCAAATCTTATGAGTGGGGACATGTTTCCTACTTAGGCTTTCAACAAAAGACTTTGTATACATAAGTGCTCGTTCGTCTGGTATCCATGTAAGCACAGTCCCTGTGGTCTAGTGGATTAACCAATCGCCGCGATAGCGAGAGGGACCGGGTTCGAGGCTGTGTATTTTTAAGGTCTTTGTTAATTTAATTTTCGCCAGTTTGTCTGAGTCTATATATTATTTATTCATTTCAATTACTCGGCTGGTATCATTTGCTTGATCCTCACGTTTATTTAATTAAGTTTCGCTCGTCATAGATTCTGCTAGAATCATGCTTATAGGCCATCATCAATTGTTAATATTTACTTATACTCTTGTCAATTTCATCAAAATATCTTTATCGGTTCCAATATGGCGTGACATTATTGAAAATCAGTAAAAACCGTTTAAGGGGCGTCCAGTAACTGATGTGCGCATGCTCATAACAATTAAAATGGGTTGTAAGTTGTATACGGTTTATTCCGTACGGGACGCCTAGCAAGATATAGCTGAACATGGTTCCTACTTATTCTGTCAAATTCATCAAAATACCTTTACAGGGTGTCCCAAAAAAATGTTAACACTCCGGGCACATAAGATATCTAAAAAAGGACAGAAACACACGGGTCTAATCTTGATGTATTATGAAAGCTGAGTAAATAAGCTTTCATTTGCATTTTATTGCGTTCCAATTGGTTATTTAGAACGGGAGATATGCTTCAGCAAACATGAGGAAGCAAAATCGGCTTGGTCCAATCCTCTCAGTATGAAAGTAAAGCTTTTAAAATGCACGAAGCAAGAAGCAACATGATTAAGTCACACACACATCAGTTAATCTCTTCTTTGTTCTTTTCAACGCATTCTTTCGATTCTTTTTAAGCTTAAAAGACATAAATAAATATATTCCACATAAATCATATAGGTATTTTGTCATGAGTTCAAGTTCTATACTCTTTTTCCATGTGCAATGGGTAGCTGTCAGTAAAGCAGTCTTTAAAATTGAAATTGAAACATTTCATGTTCTTTGTTGAAATGGTCCATCCAATTAAATAAATTAACTAATATTGCACTGAAATAAAACTAGTATTGCACTGAAATTAACCATAAATCAATTTAAGCTTGAAAAGAATCGAAAGAATGCGTTGAAAAGAACAAAGAAGAGATTAACTGATGTGTGTGTGTGACTTAATCATGTTGCTTCTTGCTTCGTGCATTTTAAAAGCTTTACTTTCATACTGAGAGGATTGGACCAAGCCGATTTTGCTTCCTCATGTTTGCTGAAGCATATCTCCTGTTCTAAATAACCAATTGGAACGCAATAAAATGCAAATGAAAGCTTATTTACTCAGCTTTCATAATACATCAAGATCAGACCTGTGTGTTCCTGTCCTTTTAAGATATCTTATGTGCCCGGAGTGTTAACATTTTTTTGGGACACCCTGTATCAGTTCAAATATGGCATGACGTTATTGAAAAACGGTGAAAGCCTGTGTTCACTTTCAGTGTATTTCAATTGATAACACTCTCACTAAAACTTCCAAACTGCCGCCTGAGAAAGTATGGTATAAATCACTCAGGTTGAACAATTCCCTCACACCATTCAAATATTTCTTCATAAAACATCACAAACAGTTGATATCTATTAACTAGTAGTGGAAATTAAATGAGGACACATCAATCTACCTGAATGAATAATTTGACATTTCTTTTAACAAATCCAAAATTTACTTATTATTGACGTTTCACAACCGACTTGTCTGGTTGTTTATTCAAACAATCTACCTGAAGATTGTTTAAATTAGCTTTGTGCCAAACATAAGTCAATGATTTTATGAGTTTCAAAACAAGTATTTTTGGTCAACCTTGGAATATACCATTTTGACAAATGAGTCCATAATTTCTGTCAGAAACGTTCAATATTTAATGACAAAATTTCTAAGATATTGAGGGTTTAGTGCAACAAGGGTCCATCTGCAATAGCTGCCATATTTCACCATGTGTGGTAGTCTATAGCAGACCACGTGATATAAGGTTATAGTTACACAGGGCAGCTATAGCAAGTAGGATATTTTATCCCTTACATCTCAGTTATGTGAAAAGGCAATATCTACAATAGCTGCTACATGTTATTAAGGGTGCTTTAAGATATGCCCTTGTGAAGTCACAATCTAACAATCTAACAAATGGCAACCATTGCAGATAGGACTTTGTTGCATTAAACCCTCGATATGTAGATGTTAGAATTATAATCACTTTGACCAATAACAATAGAATTTATAGCTAAATAAATGCACCTTTTCTGGTATAAATAATTCTGGGACACCCTGTATGAAACTCATATCAACGAGAGACTCTATAGCATCATGACATTTTCCATCTCTTTTCACAATCAATATTTGTCCATTGAAATAAGTATGGTGTTTTATGAGTGTACCCTTGTGTAAACCTTATGTGAGGTGAGAATAATTGCAAAATAATGTAAACAAAACCCTTGGCGTTGGTAATATGATGTTTGTTTGATTGACTGGATTGTCAGTGGATTCTGATGGAACCAGACTCAAGACAATGCTTGGGCTAGGCTTAAGGGCGTTTGAGCCCTAAAAATGACATTAATCGAGCGCTGTGACAATTAATGTGATGTCTATAAAAGTATACATTTTTTGGAAAGGAAATGAGTTAGAGAGTCCATTTTGCTATCACATTTCACTAAAATTGCACATTTTAAAATTTTTGACCCAAAACAAATAACTTTTTGGTAAAAAATTCTGAAATTGCACCAAAATTCATCTAAGGATACTTCTCTAGGAGAGGTGTTCTTATTTTTTCATAAAATATTTAGTTTTTAAATTTTAGACCAAAAAAGGTCAAAAATTTGATTTGTTACCTCAAAAATGCAAGTTTTTACCTTTTTGCAATGGTCGAATTTATAAAAATTATTTTTTAAGTGAAAGCCAAATATGTTATCTTTTTAGCATTATCATTGGTTTTGAATATGCAGGCCTAAAATTTGTTGTGCAACTTTTGTGGTAAAAGTGCCTGTTCTTTCCAACTAACCCTATACACACCTCAAAATAGGCATGTACAGCCTTCTCTCAGAATCTAACCTTTACACAATATCTAAGTGGATAAAAACAATAACATTCTGGAACTTGTATTAGTGCCTTGCTAACAATTCTTCATATCACATGCAGCCCAGAGAGGGTCATCATTGCATGCTTATGAAGGTGATAATTAACAGAAACACTTCACATGAATTTACTGGATACGTACCACCATTTTGTAGATTGCATCAACTATGTGTAACATTTCTTGCCTTGTTATAAATCCATCTTGATCCAAGTCATAGAGATTAAATGCCCCTGGAAAAAATAAGTGAATCACAATCATAACATTGGGGTAATCTTATTTTTGTCCATTTACTTAATCAATCTTTATTCAACAATTAAAAGACCGTACAGAAATTCCAGGATACGGGATGGACGGATCCATCCCATACAGGAAAGACAAAGGGCAACAACAACAACTATACATATATTAAAAGATTTAAACACACACGTACATCACAAGCCTACATAAAATAATTAAAACCTGAAACCAGCAGGAAATGGAGCCTGCCCTAAGTCTTAATATATGGACACTCTATCCAAGATGGTCAGTGCCTTGCATTCCAAATTACGTAACTACAAAGGAGAGGGTTTTTTTAGACTAAAATGAATGTATTTTAAAATAAATATATTGCTATACTCTCTTCCTCTGGACAGTGATGTAACTTTACATGAGCAGCATTTACGCACATGTATATTATCATTGGTATTTTATTCAGAAGCATCTCGTGGCCCGCAGGCCAAATTACATGCTAATATACAATATTAAAATGCACATTAACAACCTCAAAATATTGCACTTGTAGGATTGAATCACAATTTACAAATAAAGATATATTAAAGATAAAATGTACACAAACTAAGAAACAACATAATGTATGTAACGGCCGTCTTGCTACACACGTGTGTGTATATACCAGTGCTTACGTCACTGTCTCGTGATAGATAAATGGACCGTATAAAGAATCAAAGAACAGCTATGTTCTGTAAATGTGGAAAAGAAAATGTTTCACAACCCATTGGTTGTTTCACTAGCGTCAAGGGCCTGCCACAAAAATAAAATGTGCCAATATGTTTCTTTTATATTGAAGTGTACATAATAAACTTTCACATCAGGGATTTAAAAACAAGTTGAATGTTTCAAAATCATCAAATCACAACAAATTAATTGCACAAGAATTCACACTCTCACAGTATATGGATCAAATCAGCGCATTATGACAGAATCTGGTTTGAGCATCTGGATTGGTGGGTCCTTTTTAAGCATAAGTGTAGTATCATAATTTTACTTCAGTCTTAAATGGTTTTACTCACAGTCTAATTTTTCGTCTAATGTCCCCCTCGATGTTACTGATAGAGCACAGATAAATTCCTTGAAAGAAATGTAACCATCCTGTACAAAGAGGAAAGAAAGATCAAGAAAACGGTGCAGTGTAAGTGTAATTTACAGCTAAACTATGAACGATTAACCCTAAGGCCAAAACAAAAATGTTTGGTTGTCCTCTAGAGCTCTCAGAGAGGAGGGGCGGGCGGGCCGCTGGCGGGCAGATTTTTTTTTGTTTTGATTTTTTTATTTTAAATTCTTATACCAGCGGAAGCTCAAAGTTCAGCCAGCAAGAAGTTGAAATCACACTAAGAGTCGCACATATTATGTTATAAACACTTTGTTTAATATTCAATGCCATTTAAACTGTTTTTAAAAAAAAGTCCTATCTCTATATGCATAATTGCCAGTGACAGGTGTTATATAGTTCTGGCGTGTTATGGAAGGGTTACTTAACGGCAGCTATTAGAGAAAGAGCCTTTTTACTCAAAAGCAACAAATGTAACAGTGCCCTTTCTGGAATAGCTGCCAGATAGAGTATATTTCTGCTACTTTTTGGTTTCTTTTTTAGTAAACAATTGGTACATATATAACAGGGGCGGTCATTACATATTCAGCTTTTTGATCCAATTTTAACCCAATTTGTTCATAAAGATGGATGAAAATACATGTATTCCGAAATGCAAGTTAAATTGCTCCAGTGGTTTTCTGATTAGAAGTAAAAATGTGACCCGTCACATCAAAATGGACTTGTTGGTAGCATGAGTCAATTTTGAGTTATTGTCATGAATTAGAAGAACATATTTTAAGCTTGAAAATGATACCATGTTGAAGGTGATCGGACTTTTTAATCACAAGATATGATTTGAAGAAGCATATTTTTTCTATTATTTCCTTTATATTTCACCAAATATATTGGCCTCTAGCTCAAAACTGTGTTTGCCGACAACATGTCCTTTTTGACGTGACTGGTTACAAATACACTCAAATTTGCCCACTGAGCACACACATCCCAAGGTAATTCACAACTTTTCACTTAAAGCATCTAATAAAAGGAAACATCTTTCTGGCCTAACATTTTGCAAGGGTATTGAGAAAAATATAGGCTTTCTTGTGATACAAAAAGTGAATTTGATCGGGTCACCCGCCTTTAACAACTTCTAAGCATCTTCCATTATGTTATCTATAACTAGATGTATTTATGCATCCTCCTGATCAGCCGCCTAAGAAATGGCTTACATTATCCAGGACATTAAATATATCATACTGTACTAAGCATGCTAAGTACACCATTGTGTTACTGCATCATGAACATGCATTGGGCCTATCGGCAGCAAGCTGCCTCCGATGGACACTGGATTTGGGTAGTCAGATATTGGGGTTAACAGAAGATCTAATTAGATCTATGATATGAATATTAGGTCACGACAGTGATTGGAATCTGATCCCCCCGCTGTTTCAAAATGCGCCCCTACGGATATACTCAACACATTGCAAATTTGTGCTCAGGTATCATTTCAATTGACTGCATTTACAACCTGTTATTTTCACAAACTGGCACAAAATGTAAACAATTGCGAACAAATAGGTCCATAATTAATTGATCATTCTTTAGTTTGATCAGTTCTAAATTGGCGAAGCCTCCTTACAGCAGCTAATGAAAACAGAAGGATGCTGGCGAGTATGAAGGCACAGCAAGTGCACCATATGTGTGATGCGTGCGTGCTGCCAATACCACATGCGTGTGGCCATAATCGTGCATGTATTACACGCAGAGAGATAAAACTGACTATTTCTCTGATTTACCTGATTAAACTATAGTAATCCAGAGAACTAAGTAAACATGTCTCAGTTTGGGGTAATATTTATAACACACTGATGATACCATGGCACATTGGAAAGGTTAAATACAGAAGGTTGTTCACATTGCATTGTTTGGTTTGTAATACTTTTGAATTTGGTAACTAGTTAATTCCTGTTAATTCTGTTTCCACCCAAAGTGTGTTATTTATAATTATCTGTATTGTGTTTTTTGTTTGTCATGGCAGTTTCATTAAAAAGGAGAAATAAGAAAAGAAAAGCTAATCATGTGATGATGTTTAAGTGACCAAAACTGACAATTATAAGATACCATCGCTACAAAGGTGTCTCTTAGATAGAGAAAAAAAAGGGATTAACATTCATTTGTTAAAATCTGAATCCCTGCATCCCAGCCCTGTTTATAAGGTTCAATCATACTTTTATTGAAACATACGTCGACCAGACACATTAGTGATGGCAATCATTTCGACAAATGCATGTTTTGAGATAGGGGCCACTAAAGGTTTACGTTAAATAAATCATAAATCCAAACTTTCTAAAACTCACAACACGTCCAAATATCAATCATTCCTTATTGGATGCCACCTAAGGCCAAACAAAGAAGACAGTCTGTCTCAGAAACATTTTGCAAATAAGCTAAGTGCTCTGCGATTTTTTTTGTTGTTGCTAATCCAAGCTTCAGAGAACTTTTTATTCAACTTTTAAAAATTAAAAAAATCCAAAAAAACAAAAAACACACCAAAAAACCAACAAAAAAGTTTTTTAGGTCTCAGCGCATAGACCTACGCGCCATAGCTCATTTCACATACCAATGCGGGCGGGCTTCTAAGACAAACTATCTTCTTTGTTTGGCCTAACAATCCATTTAATTACTGCTGAGACACTTTGGTCAGATTTGGTAAAACACTCCCTTCCCTAAGATGGTAATAATTTGTCATACACAATTTACATAGTTTTCCAAAATTGTAGAGCAACATCTAATGTTGCACCCACCCTATACTATATATATTGGGACACCTATTTGTATATTTATTCCTTTGTTGGGGAATTGATGAAGGCCCACTTTGGCCAGTTTTGTGAAAATACCAACCTTCCCCCCCCCCCCCCCCCCCCCCCCCCCCTCCAAGACTGGCATGGTCTTTGAAACGATGGTAGAGTTACCAACATATTCCCCAACCCTCTCTCCATCTGTCCCGTCACATTGCTAATTTACATTTACTTCCACTTGGCAAACTGTATAAATAATAATCCTTCTATTAATTATTGGGACACCCTGAATATGTTAAGGAAATTTTTTATATTTCTAATGGAATACCGCTTTACTTAATGGAGCAACCAATTAATAAATGCGTTCATAAGGTCCACCTGCATAACATATTAATTCATATTTTAATTGAGCCACACCCTCAATGTACCTGTTTAATCATATTGTATAATGCTGCTACCATATGCCTCTCTCATATACTTCCAGGCATTCCATTCTCAAAATGGTGCACACATTCATTTGAGGGGTGACTTTAAAGTGCAAAATCACACATTTGTTAATACATTTTTTATTTTACACATTATTCGATATAGCTGATGAAGCGGTTTAAACACGGCTTGAATAATACTTCTCTTGCTAATTTGAATGAGCAATACAAGGGAAATGTTGTTGCCCGCTGGTGGCCTAGCTGAAGTGCTCATAGTAGCTACTTTCTAAAAGAAAAGGTTAGGGACGAAGGCAATTCTAGTGAGACAAAAAAAGGAGGATGTTGATGGGCAAGATAAACCTCTGCTATCTTAGGAAGGCAAATTTATGTACATATAAGGGGATTTTGATGCAAATTGGTAAACATATATTTTGTTTTGTCATCCATTCTTACTGTTGCAATAGTAAATGGACCTAATTTCCTACTAATAAATAAGCTACGCTTCATTGACGAAGTATGCGGTTTGTTTATTTGAGGAGACAGTTATTAGAGGAGGCATTTATTACAGAAAATATGTGTAGTGTCGCACCAAAAGGGTTTAGCTATCGGGAAAATGAACTTTGAGATAGGGATGGAATGGGAAAACAAAGAGAATAAAGATAACAAAACAGCGTTTTTTAAAAAAAAAATCAGGAAGCAGTATCCAATCTAGCAGTAACCACAAATGTGTCATTTTAAAGCATTCAAAATGCTCTTTTAATTGGTATTAAATAAAGATCTCAACTTTTTTGTTGAGAGGCAATTGCACACCCTATTGCTGAGGCTGTACACATATGACACATGTCTGCATTTTGGTTGCCCTACACACCATTAGGATGACACTGTTCTATGGGCGGACAGAACCCCTACAATCATTGAGGCATTTGTTTTCTTTAATAATCTGGATTATTTGAACAAGTTTCAAAACATTTCAGAAGCTTTCTTCTTCATCTTCTAGTAAATCCATTTGCAAAATACTTCTTCTCCTATATTACATGCTACAATCACCAGACTTTTGTCTGTAAGAGCCCAACCTGACCTGCATAAAAGGTCTTCTTGGTACGGAAACAATGGCCACACAGGGGTCACTGGGGGTCAAAACGTGATTTTCACTTAAAACGCCCTTACAATTTAGTGAAATGACCTAGAATCATTAGGAAAGGGTCACTATGGGTCAATGACCGTAACAGGGGTCAAATTTTATCATGTGTCTTTTGATAAGACAACAAAAAAGTCAATCATGACCTTGGGGTCAAAGGTCAGGAATGGGTCAATATTGGGTGTTGAACTATAAAGGAGTTTGGTCAGACTTGTTGCATCTCATGTCTTGGGATAAGACAAAAAGACAACGGCATGACAAAAATGAAGGTGTCTTGGTCTTTGACCAGAGCTAAATTTAGTTGTTATTTGTTTTTTTAGTTTTTTTTAAATACAAATAAAAAACAAAAAAATTGTACTAGAGCTGTATAATGCATATTCCTTACAACAGTTATACTTACCAACAATCCTGTCCTACCTATAACTGACAAGGTAATCAAGTTAACCTTTACATATTCACAAGCAGACACAAGATTGTCACGAGCGTTAAATATTAAATGGCTACGGTAAACGGTATCTTAAGATGACTTGTCCGTTATCGTTTGCTATGATGATGATAGTACACTGTACAAACAAACACTTGAAATAGGGGTTCGCTTTTGTTGTGAGTGTGTTAAAGGGGCTTTATCAGCAATCAGTGTGGTGACAACTTGGGCCTGACTTTATTTTAGCATACTTAAAGGAGCATTGAGAGATCTGTACGTATGAGAGTGCACCCTCAATTTTTTCGGGAAATCAGGTTTTTTGCACCTACGTAATATTTAGGCATATACTAACTACCGTGTAAAATTTCATGATTTGGCAATTTTAGTGTAGATTACATCGAAATTATCAGCATCACTCACCACATAACTTGCTTCAACCAAATTTCAATCTAGCGACATTATTCAACCGTTTTCCCATAAATCATTACCCTTCAGGGTTCCTACGTACCTTATCTATTGAAACAATTCCTTTTTTCCAAATATCATTTTTCTCGGCAATCTCTCAATGCCCCTTTAATTTGAGTCACAGTGAAGGATTTGTCTGGACTTGAGTCTAATTTAACAACATTTAATCACATTGATCTGACTTCAGTTATATGACTTGAGTGCCTCTATTAAAAGACTTGACTTGATTTGACTTGTGTTTAGTGCTTAACAGTTTACTTTTTTAATCTGGCTATTATTTTAGGTTATAGCAGTTAACTACATTTGTATGAGACTAGTGGTTGTGTTAAGCTTGACTTGGCTGAAGGTGATTTGAACAAAATACATGGCATAACTTGACTTGACTTGAAGAACCTTGACTCAACTCAATGTGACTTGATGTGACGAGACTCAACTTGATCTGGCTTGAATTGACTTGACTTGACGTGACTCGACTGGACATGATGTGATTATACAACTTTTTGTGACTTGAATTGAAGTGACATGACGTGCATTGACCTGGCGTGACAAAAATACAAGTCCATTTTTCTTTCCCTTGGTGGAAAAATTTGTATTTTTAGTTAATTGCCTTTTTTCTGACTTTTTTCTTCTTTTTTTAAATGCATTCTATTTTTATTTTTAAATCTGGTGACCTTATTGTTGGGAACAGGGACATTTGTTGCTCGATTTTCATGTTAAATGTTAATTTCCTACAAATCAATCAGAGTCCCAAAGTCATATCCAAGTTGTTTTACATACATACAGGGTGAGTCAGAAAGAACAGGCACTTTTACACAAAGGTGTCACAAAGAATGTAGGCATGCATAATGGCAAAACCAATGGCAGCACTATTATAGAGACCTATAATTTGGCTTTCATTAAAAAGACGAATTTAAAAAAATGACCGTTGTGTTATCATGTCACACAAATTTTAGTAAACCCCATATTCTAAAGCAAATCCATGGGATAGTCAAATTATCAAGCTATTAGTTAATGCATTCTAATGGGGTTCGCTTACTGAATCAGCTGATATGCCTCTATTCACTTTTCTTTATTGAATTCAATCTTTATTGCTCATAATTCCACAGTTCTATTTCCAAATGTTTTAAGATTTTGTATCCTACATTCAAGTGTCTTTTCATGTATCACTAGTTTCATTGACTGGCATCTGTGAATCAGAGAGCGTGTTTCTACTGGGGAAGATACCGTTAATTACCATGAACCGTGACATGCTGGATTATACCCATTGTAAGGCAATCTTTCTCATGTGGGGCGGCATTGTTTGGTATTACAAAAGGTCAAATGTAGTGGCCCATCAACTAGGATCGATAAAATTAACGGTAACTTTTCGCTAGTAGAAACAGGGGGATTAAAAACTTACCGTTAATCTTAGCGTTTAAACTTACCATTTACTTTGCAGTGCCCCAGTGGAAACACGCTTAGAAAGAAGTTAACAATACTATGTGTTATTGCCATACCATGGAATGGCTTTAAAATACCGGGTTCTACTAAAATTGTTGTAACATTATAATGCAATGTTTGAATTCAAAAATTCATTGTTTGAATGAAAGCCAAATATGTGGTCTTTTTATTACTATCATTGGTTCTGAAAATGCAGGTCTGAAATTTCTGTGGCGCTTTCGCTAAACAAAGTGCCTGTTCATTATGACTCACACAGTAATATTCTCCCACCTGAATCTCTACCAGGATTTATAGGATTATTTTAATTTATTTTATTTTTTGATAAAAAAATTCAGTTGTTGCAAAATTTAAACATAGTCAAATTGTGAACGCTTCTTCTATTCAATTTGTTTCTACAAGTGATTAAAGACCCAACCCATATTTGTAGCAATTCCCCATATGGTCATGTATTGAGTAATGCAATATCCCAAAACCAGGTTAAACGATTGTCAAGAAATGTGTCTATTTTTCCTTCTAATTTGATGCATCCGTTAAGCCTGTTTTTATTTCTATAACTATGCTGAGTAGCGTTATTTGTATAGGTTTTGGAGGATGGGACTCAATTTTATTGAAGGAACGTGTTAAAGGACTTTTAAAACTTTAACTTTTATACTGCTTAGGGGTCCAATCTGCTACATCTTTTTCTACAATGCAGGGCAAAAATGGCAACAAAAAGAGGGGGGAAGAAGAATATAACAGGATCCCCAAGATTACCTGATCAAATTCATTTTTTCCCAACACAAATTTGGTATCAGAAGAAATCCCCTATTTTTCTCATAACCACGCATGAGTTTAGGCTTGAGACATGTCTCCATTAGATGCAATAAGTCAACAAGTGCTGAATTACCTCCATAAGTGGTCATCCAGCCTAGAGGTTTGTGAACTGTTCAACAGCTAAATTTGAAGTGTATTTTTCTTCTATTATAAATAAACCACTGGAGCAATTTCACTCAAAATTTGGCATAGGATGATGCGTCCTATGTAGAATAGTAAAAACCTTGTGGAAAAGAAAAAATCTGGTCACCCACCTTGAAGGAATGAGAATTATCTGCCGATTGGTTGAAATTATGGATGTGTCAAATACTGTGCCAATCAGAGACATCGTTAGAATAATTACAGTTTTCGAAAAAAGATTCACGTAAAATATTTATAAGCAAAATTGTAATTGTTTATCAAGATGATTATATCATGTAATTGACCAATGGGAATTCGTGTACGAAAGACAGGTAGTGCCCAGGGGAACAAGGCATCACTTTCCCTATACTTACTTTATCAGCATCAAAGACATTGAAGACAAAGCTGGCGAACTTGGAGGGATCCCCGTTGGGGAAAAATTGTTGATAAATAGTTTGAAACTCCTGCAATGAGAGAGGGAGAAAGAGAGGGAAAAAAGAAATTATGATTAATTACTGGTGTGTTAATGTAATGGGATTTTGTTTGCGCTCTCCAACTTTGACATATGATGACATTTGATCTGTACGTTTAAAAGTGTGCTAGTTAGAAGATAGAATTCTGCCACAGTTTTTGTCAAAATCATGTGCACAAAATGTGCACTGAACCCAATCTCCTACACTGCCCATACACTATTTGCATTGACAGTCAAATTCTTACATTTTAACTTTATTAGCACATTTTCAAAAGCACCGATTGATTTTCATCACATTTTAGGATAAGTTTGGGTTTGTTATGATGGTTCTATGAAATTCAGACATGGACTCGCTCTGTGTTTTATTTTAGAAGGATATTTGTGGTCTGGTATCTTCTAACTTCCAGCTACTATAGTCCCTGTCATAATGTTATGGAAGAAATTCAAGCTATTACAGATGAGCATGATTTGGTGTTGTTCCCGGGGCTGCATCCACATGCGTGATACGCGTGAACAACTATGGTTGTATGCATGTGCGTGTAGATTTCACATTTGACCAATCAGGACACAAGCTTATTGCCAGGGGTTAAGGCATGTACGCACACATTAGTGTCCATACATGTAGCATTACGACGCTGACTATACATACTAGGCATTTTTGTACTACACCTCTACCCTTCCCCCTCTTCCTCCCCTCCCCGTTCTCATCCCCATCCAACCCCCATCCCAATGTGAGGTGCTAATCATTACGTGCCAATCTAAATCCACACGTAATTTAATAAAGTAGTGATGATTCGATCAATGATACTCTCTCTAGAAATATCTACTAACCTCTCAATTCCTCTAGAAATAGCTACTGTACGATACACCCCTCAACTTTAAGTTCTCTAATGTACACACCAAGCAAACAGCAGCAGGGTTCATACACTTTCTGAGCAAAAAAATTCAAGGACTTTTCCAGGACTTTCCAGGACTATAATTGAAGAATTCAAGGACCTTCTCTAGTATAATGTACCAACCAATTTTTAAACAATCATACTATTTTCCTACTTCAAAACCATATTGGGGCATTTAACGCCTCTGCATCAGGCTAGGAAATAAGGACCACAGGACCAGGGGCCACTTTTAGAAAAAAACGGCCCCTGGTTCACTGGGTTTTGTCATGAACCAGGGGCCGTTTTGGTGGAACCAGGGGCCGTTTTTATAAAATACCATTTCAACTCATTTACACTTACAATTAATAATTTATTGACCTTTGTATTGATATATGATAGTATGAAAATGTCATCAAAAAAATAAAAAACGAATTGGAAAAGGTCCGTTTTATTCTTTGTAGATACCAGAGAGGTCAGCCTTTTGTAATAGAAATGGACAGAATATAGAGGTCAACAAGGAGCCGAAATCTATATGAAACGGTACAAGAGTAACATGCACCGCTAAACAGGCTAGGAAAACAACGGGCGCCAAAATGGTGAAATGAATAATTTATTGACCTTTGTTTTGATAAATGATAGTATGAAAATGTCATCAAAAAAATAAAAAACGAATTGGAAAAGGTCCGTTTTATTCTTTGTAGATACCAGAGAGGTCAGCCTTTTGTAATAGAAATGGACAGAATATAGAGGTCAACAAGGAGCCGAAATCTATATGAAACGGTACAAGAGTAACATGCACCACTAAACAGGCTAGGAAAGCAACGGGCGCCAAAATGGTGAAATGAATAATTTATTGACCTTTGTATTGATAAATGATAGTATGAAAATGTCATCAAAAGAATAAAAAACGAATTGGAAAAGGTCCGTTTTATTCATTTTGGTTAAAAATATAATATTAATAAATCAGAGATACTTTTTGGGGGGAGCACATTTTGAAATTCCAGGACTTTCAAGGACTTTTTCGGAATTTAAGGACTTTCAAGGCCTTAAAAATGAAAAAGTAAAATTCCAGGACTTTCAAGGTTTTCAAGGACCCGTACGAACCCTGAGCAGATACGTTTGCAGTGTTTCTACAGTAACATTGGGATGTTCCAAGATCGGATGTTTATATTGTTTGCTGCTTACAAGTAGCATGCTACACGGTATTATGTATAACCCTAACCTCCTACCCACATTTTCCAAGGGAATTTTTTTCAACGACAAAAACGTGGGCAACAAGAGTGGCGCCGCCACCGGGGCTTGAACCCACAACCTCTCGGTTGCGAGATGGACGCTCTACCAGTGCGCCACGGGGGCCAACCATACTTGGACGAGTATATTTGCCCAACTATGTAGCCTGGGACCATTATTTCATCGAAAAAGTGCCACGCCAGTGTGCGCACAGACAGACTTTACCGTGGACATTTGTGGCACTGGGGGTGGTTAGGGTTAAGTTTCAATTTTTTTTTTAAATCCCGATTTTTGCAGATTTTTGTGACATTTAAGGTTTAATAAAAAAAAATATTAAAAAAACCTGACCAACCAACTCTACTTGACAGGTCCGTCCACCCGTAAAACAGGGTTGTTTTTTCGTCGCCTAAAAAGTAATATTATACTAATTTAAAAGTCATTAAGGTTGTATTTAATGAGAAGGGATGTCTGAACCGTGTTGTAAACACTTTTGTGTTCCTACTAATTTATAAATAGCGGCTAATCCCGAAACACAGGATTCTTTATCAAACATTTGGCAGCTACACACTTAAAAAATGTGCATTTAAAATTAACAATAACCCTCTTTCAGGGTCAACTATACACTAACTGAACTGAAAACAGATTCAATTTTGACTGTTTCTAGTCATTTCTTATCATTTTTGTTTCAAATGACAAAGAAAATGACTCAAAAAATGTAAACAAGTATACATTGACCCTGAAAAAGGTTTTTTTTAACTACATATTGTTAAGTGTGTATTTTCGAAAACGGACCAGGCCTCTTGGCACTAAACCCATAAGTGTCGTCTGCTCACTAACATGTGTCAATTTATCAACCGATGATTCGATAAAACAGCGATGATTCAATCAATTATATTCCCTTCAGAAATAACAATTGCGTACCGTCTAATGACAGATTTCTTATTATAGAAACACTTACTCTTAGTAGGAAAACATTTATCAAAACACTGTACAGCTTTTAGGCGAAATTGTAGACTGAAGTCTCGGATGGGACGAGGGAAGTGATGAATAAATTAACCCCGTTACAATCACAGGGAAATATTCTTGGGATTGAAATTGAGTTTTTTGTGAGTTCAATTTTGATGGGGTAAATTTAATTTAGTAGATCCGACAACAAAGACACCTTGTTCTCCAATAGATGGGGAAAACTTTATAGTAAGGTTGGCCAGCAATTTCTTGTGGGGTTATTTACAAAAACATAGAACATTTGTGAAACAATTCACAAATTTTCCTAAATTTTAACCATTTACACATTAAAAAATTTATTAAAAATTTCAAATAAAATAAAAAAGAAAAATTGGACAAACAGAAACATCTCAAATTCACACATTCTGTGCGAGTCTTTCTTTCCGCAAGCCTAACGCCACGCCGGGGGCGTGGTGAGAAGACCGGTCTAATTTTGGGAGGATAACTTGCTCTGTCTGGCGACAGGAGTCAAACTTGGGTTGCCTGTGTGGCAGTCATGCCCCTATCTAATTGATCCAAGAAGTCAACGCATGGCCCACCTCAGCATAACAGGAGATAGACCGCCTGCTACCAGCACCTAGTAGAAAAGTATTTTTAGCATTCAGGACAGGTCATACATTTTGGAAATGTCACAAAATGAAATAGATGTGAGACCAAAATGGTTCATTTAAATGCCATTCTTATACAAGCTGCAGAATTTGGTGTTTTCCTTGAGCCATAGTGAATGTGTTTCTGAGTCAGAACACACCTTTCATAATCAACGATTTACTCTTAGATAACAGAATTGGACAAGACACAGTAAATGTGATAGATAGCCGGTCGGCTATTGCTGAGAGGATTTATTCCTGAATACTACAAATACAAAATTCAACAATGGCAAATTTTGATAATACAATTAAATTTTAATAATACAATTATTGAGCATCAAATAATAAAGATGGATTGAATATATTGATATCATACCAGTACATTTAAATATAATTTAATCTATACGTTCATAACACAGGTGGGACCGTTTAGTTTCATAAACAGTTTCGGTTAATCAATTTTTAAAGCCTAGTTAAGTACCAAAAACATAAAGATAAATAGCGGATCTGATGCCACGCCAGTTGATAATATGATTATGACTAATGTCCGAATTTTACTAATTCATTAATTATAAATGGAGACATCCGTACTGTTCAATTTCCGAAGAAAATGATACCAAAAATAATGCTAGAACTTAATAATTGAAATTAAGTCAAACTTAAATATGTAACCTGTCACAACAAAATGGACAATTCTGAGTTATTGGTATGACTTGACGGAGCGCATTTCAAGCTATGAAATGATACCATGTTGAAGGTAGTCAGACTTTATAATCACAAGATATGAATTGAAGAAGCATATTTTTTTCCATTATTTTCTTTGTATTTCACCATATATATTGGCCTCTATCTCAAAACTGTTTGCCGACAACTTGTCCTTTTTGACGTGACTGGTCACATATCATACGTTACAATATGTTTTTATGATTCAGGGTGTATCAAAAATAGATTGTGAATATGTATGTAGATGTCTAATATTCACTGGAAGCTTATCCCTTTGTCATCTCTAACCTCCAAGCAGCGGTTTAGGAATAAAACCAACCGGGGAAACAAATGGGCAACTACGGGTAATTACAAATCAATCATAGTAAGGCTTTGGATGTAAGATATGCTTGAAATGCTCTAGTCAGATTCAAAATTTTCTCAAACTCCATGCCAATATAAATATCTTACATTTGTATTTCCAAGATGTATTGAGTAAAGGTTCATTCATACTCCCGTCATTGCGCGTCAGCCGATATTGGCGCACAAGTTGAAGCAATGTCAACTTTTATCCACCGACGTCGGCCGATGCTCAAAAAAGGAGTAAGTACGGACCTTAAGACTGTATGGAATTAACCTATCCCTATCACAAAATCTATTGACCAGAACTCAAAAAGGGGGTCTGTGGGCACATAACTATCAGTAGGAGAAATGGTGCAAATAATAACTGAAAAGAGAGGGTCAGGAATCAAACCTGGGCAGGCCAGATGGGAGACCAACTGACATACCATTTTACCACACTACACACAAGTCACACTCTGACCAAGAGTCGTAGGCTAAATTGTATTGTCTCTCATTGTTGCTCTCTTTTTTTGTTACCACATAGGCTATAGTAAAACCTAAATTCCATTTTGGTTGATATTCATTTGAAATTTTGATCAAAAGGTGACACAAAAAAAATTCAATTTTTTTCAAAAAATGTAAGTTTAGGTGAAAAAATAAGAAATTTGTTTCTATGTTAGTGTCATTACTTCATAATCAAGCGATTTGGTGATTTTTTACTAAACATTATTTTTGTTAGCTTGTCCCCCAAAAATTGGGTCAAATTTGTCTCTGATCCATTTCCTTTCCGAAAATGTATACTTTTATATTCATTTGAGTCATAGTTCAATAATTACAGCACTCACAAAATTCAAATAGTGACTTCCTCATTCCCCCCCCCCACCACCCCCTTTAAAAGTAATAAGATAAAACAGCCCTATCAATTACCCCAGAGACTAGAAACTTGATGTCACCACCTTCAATCAAGGAAAATAATAGTTGGCACACTTGACGCAACTTATTACAAATATCCCTGTGCTCGCAATTGAGATCAGACTTGGGACATAGCACTGTTTAATAGAAAGCAAAAGTCTCCCCCTTTCTTATATCCTTCCCCATCCCCCATCAATCAATGTTGGGGGACCTACCATGGCTTCTGATAATACGACTCGGATCAACATTGCCTCCGTGGAGAGGGGGCGGGTTTTTTCCGTAATTAAGACAAAGTGTGCCAACTTTTTTTTCCTTGATTGTCTGAGTCATTTGCTAAAAAAATCATCTGTGTTAAGTCTTTTTGGCTATAACATGAGATTAAACAAAGATTTCTTCACCAGATTTGGAGGACAGATAGGTTATAACACTGGTCACGTGTTCAAACAATATGCGTCAACGTACTTTTAGGGACCAGTCACTTTTAAATACGGAGGTATATTTTTCACTTAAAATGGCAGTGAAACTATAGACATGACCAGTTATTTAAATTCAGATGGATGCTCGACCTCATATATCATCAGCTAAACGTTGAGAAAACATCTTCCTGTCGTTTATATATATCTCAAGACCAGTATCTATATCTATATATCTTAATACCAGTGTCTATATAACTTAAAAATATAGACCCAACATGAAATATGCCTGTTTTGTTTTGACAATAAATCAAGTTGTCAAGCCATTACGCCCATTTATAAGAATGAGTACATCTGCACTCTTTCGGTACCAAAATCAAGGACATTATGATTATTCAAGAAATAGAAGACACAATGATAGTGCTGATTAAAAACAAATAATGCAAATCATGATTGTTAGAAAAAAGAAGCAACAAATAAATCATTATCGAATAGAAGCTTAGGCAAGAATTCGAACCCGGGACAGCGGGGTGCAAGTCTCATATGTTAACCACTACACCAACCGGGCGTGTGTGCATATTGTAAATTATACGCTATCAATGCTCGTGTATTGTCATCGCAATGGTGAATCAATATCATCGGTTCACCATAAGAAATCATCAAATGCGTCATTGTTACGAAATACAGAACTGATTTTTCAATGGATAAGGGATTAGAGGACAAATACCGTTCGTATAGACCCTTTTTAAGCAAAGATTAAGCACCGCATACCTACCTTTCAACGGTGTACCATTGCTGAAATAATATAAATCTATAGTCATATATGTTTTATTTCAGCAGGGGTGAACCGTTGAAACATACCGAAGATGCGATTCATTTCTTCTAAAAGATAGCCTATGAGTTTCACATTGTCCACTAAACACTAATCCATTGAGAAAAAAAGTTTTGCATTTCATAATAATGAGAAATTTGATGAGTTGTAATGGTGTACCGTTGCAAAGATTCACCGCTGCAATAACAATGCATGTGTATTGATAGCGTATAATTCAATTACAACATGCACACACGCCCGGTTGGTGTAGTGGTTAACATATGAGACTTCCACGCCGCGGCCCCAGGTTCGAATCCTTGCCCAAGCTTCTAATTTCTTCTTGTGTGTGCCTCTAAGCTTATTTCTAAACGATCATAAAGTCCATTTTTTAAATAATCGGCACGTTTTCTTAAGAGTGTTGTCTTCATGGCGCATTATTTGATATATGTGACTTTATTTATTTTCCATAATTTCATATTTAAATGCTAAGAACATAACGTGTCATCTTCTGAAGATAGTAATGTTTGCATGAACTATAACAATGACAAGGCCTATTATACACCTATAGTCGCACACAATTAACATACATAGACAGCGTTAGTAAATAATGACCAGTCCCTAATACACAAAGTGACTTTTCGTTCTTCTATCTTTGTTTGTATTAGCTATTCTGTTTATGTGGCTTTATTTATTTTGTAAATAAATGTTATTATGATTATTTTCCATGATTATATATTTTAATGCTAGGAACATAACATGGCATCGTGTCATTAATTGCTATCTTCTGAAGATAGTAATGTTTGCATGAACTATAACAATTGCAAGGCCTATTATAGACCTATAGTCGCACACATTTAATATACAGAGACAGCGTTAGTAATTAATGGCCAGTCCCTAATACACTTTTGTCTGACTTTATATGCCGTCTATCAAATGTTGATTAGAAATCAATTAATACATATACGAACTCTAATTGTTCTTCAACATTTTGTTTCACATCCATGAAAATAAATTGTAAAAATAACATGTTTTGACGTATATGTTGCCTAAGTATTGACTGACCAATCCCTAAATGACGTAATTGATACTTGTAACTTTTTGGGAGGAATGTTGACAATATACCCTACAGCAATCGTGCAAAACCTCATTAGCATTGGGCATTTGGTTCTAAAGTTATAGCCAAAAAACCAATCCCAGATGGTGAATTTAGGATTTCACTCAGACAATCAAGGAAAATAATAGTTGGCACACTTGACGCAACTTATTACAAATATCCCTGTGCTCGCAATTGAGATCAGACTTGGGAAATAGCACTGTTTAATAGAAAGCAAAAGTCTCCCCCTTTCTTATATCCTTCCCCATCCCCCATCAATCAATGTTGGGGGACCTACCATGGCTTCTGATAATATGACTCGGATCAACATTGCCTCCGGGGAGAGGGGCGGGTTTTTTCCGTAATTAAGACAAAGTGTGCCAACTTTTTTTTCCTTGATTGTTGGTTGAAAATCCGTCTTACATCACCATATGCATATTTGATTCTCAAGTTCCGCCTCCAAATAAAATAAAACAAGTATAGATGGCACTATAAATAGCACTACATCCTTTCAGTGGGTATAGGATGTTATTGTACCATGTATTAGTTTAAATAAGTTTTGCTTGGTATTGACCCAATAGTTAAGTGGTTTTTTTAATAAAGACAAATACACAGACAATAATAATTCTGAGTTATGATATTTATTAAACTCAAATTTGATATCGGTACAGTGACAATACAAATTCACCTATGGTTCTTGCTTTGACAAACAACTTTTTGGACACCAAGTGACTTGAAACAAGTGTGGGACCTCAAGTAGACTATTTCAACCTTATACGTATATATTATAGCCTTCAATGATTGTGAAAAGGAGAAAGACTGAAAAGGAGAGTCTCCAGTATAATACGCTACTTGCACGCAATCGCCATTTTAAAATGAAAGCGAGACTCTTCCATTTTATCAGCGTGCCCAACCGCGTCACACAATGCACAAATCTGCGTCAAACCACCGACGCAGTGTGGCATGATAGTGCCTGGTGAGGGGAGAGATAGGGCGTGGTGAGGGGAGAGCCTAGCTTTGACACGTTCCATCTGATCCGTGCACGTAGCGTATAGGTTTGCCATTGTGTTTTGCAGTGATTGGGAAGGTTATCAAATTTAAGTATGGAAAAACAAGGATGCCTTCAAGAATCATTTTCTGTGAAATTAATTTGCCTATATCTCACTTTAGTGTTTGACACCTTTCAAAGCAACGTTATCTGCGAGGAGATAGCTGATACATTGTGCCCCTATATTAAATATATAATCTGTACTAAACATCACCAATTGGCAAATGGTTAAAAAAATACCATACACATAATGAATAAGCACAAGTGGCGCAACAGGTAGGTATATGAGTTATGTATGTCACATAGTTCGTTGCATACATTGTCATGCATACACTATGCGAAGAAAAAGCAAGCACCACGATTCTTGCCTATTTAGTTACAAACAAACTATAGACACGTGTGACATTTCCTATCAATTCTGACATATCCAATCTAGCTAGCATTTGACAATAATAACCCGAAGACACACACACACGACCGCAGTAAGCATACCATAAAACTTGTAGATTTGACAAACCAATTACCACGGCGTTATTATAAATCGTACAAATAGTCATGTTCTTCATATGCGCAGACATGATCATCGTTTCTACTTGTACATTTGACAAACCAATTAGCACGGCGTTATTATAAATCATACAAATAGTCATGGTTGTTGTATGCATGACCATGCTCGTTTCTACTTGTGGGTCAGGAATCCATCATGAGTCCAGACAGGTGGCTTGATTAAATGCAAACATACAATAGTTCAGCCTCAAAGAAGATTTTAAGAATATCCCACAATGCATAGCCGGAGCACCAGCCAACTATGATATTTTTCACATGATGCATTTGTGGAGTTTTAGAAATAAGAAAAAGGAACACTGAGAACTAATGTATTAATTAATGTAAACTAGAATCTATGAGCTCCAACGATGAATGCACTATGATGCCATGATTTTGTGCATATGTTTATGGGAACCGAGACGAATCAGAGACCAGATTAAGGGCTTTTTGTGAAAAAGCAATGCATTGTGGTGATGTCTTTAGAATCTTCTTTGGTTCAGCCTAGGACATATGCACAATTTGATGTTAAAGTTAGCTCAGATTTCATGCCAGGACTAAATACATTGGTACATACAATACATGTGTGTGCAAGTCCAGTATCTTAGTGGATGGCTTTAGATTCCATAACAATTTTGCCCTGAAATGGTGAGCTTGCACCTCTGTTTCAAATTTGAAATGTTTGGTAACATCACTTATACAGCCCTTTTATTGCAAAAGGATGTATCTTATATGTACTTTCCTAATGATATACTTCCCTTTAACATGGATTGTGTTAACTTGGTTCAATAATACTCACTTACGAAAAGGTTGCAACTTTTAAAGACAATAAAAGTAATATACTGCCTTTTACCACTACATGATTTATGGAGAAAAAAGCTAACTTTGATCATGTTAAAAGGAAGTATACTGTTAGAAAACTACATATAAGAAGGGCTGTGCAGCACTGCTACTATAATCAACTAATCAAGTATGAAGGTGCATCAGAATATTGAAGTGTTGTGACACTTCATTCAGTTTATGAATTATCCAAATTTGGGCTGGGCTCTCACAATTCTTTTGTTCTATTTGAGTGGTTGTATAAGGTGAACGTGACTGTAATCTTGATGAGAGCAGACTGTTACCATATTCAATCCCTAATGAATTCAATACATTGGATATATTTTGACTTTTACTATCATCAGTTGATAGCAAACTTCCCTTTCTTTGTTATCTTCAGTAGATAGCCAACTTCCCATTATTTGCTATCATCAGTAGATAGCAAACATTCCATTCTATGTTGTCTCCAGTAATAGATAGCACACTTCTTGCCTTTGCTATCTTTCGAAGATATCTTCTGCGAATAGTAATCTTCCTACCATTTGCTATCTAGAGTAGATAGTAAATGCCCTACCCGTTGCTATCTGCAGCAGATAGCAAAACTTCCTTCCCTCTGCAATCTTCAATATATAGCATACTCTGTACCCTTTCCTATCCTTAATACATAACCAATTTGTTGCTCTTTCCTATAGAAATTTGTCTGCTCTTTGCTATCATCTGCAAATAATAAACTTCTTACCTAACGCTATCTTCAGTAGACGCCATAGTAGATAGAATTTCCCATAAAAGTCTGCCAGTTACATCACTATATATACGCTCATGGTATGGCAAAATCCATACAGGGCAAATGTGCCATAACTAATAAATAACCTCAACCCAATTATGTAAAAGCCAAACAATTTCATCCCAACTTAGCAGGCATATCAGAGTAAGATAAGAACCTCCTTTGTTTATTATAGTGAGGCACCGGCTTCCCCAATGACTCTATGGTTCTAGTTTCAATTCCCAGTGATAGATTGACTAATGGAAAAAGAAGATTTTAGTATTCGCTGGATACAAATTGTAAATTGTTTCTGGTTATGTATACAGTCAACAGTGGACACAGTTATAGTATCAATTTTTGAGGTCACAATGAGTGCATTTCTTCCAGAGTTGTGGCAAAACAAAAATCAAAATCGAATGGAAATAAGCTCTTGTGGCTTTTTGGGCTATCCTTGGTCTTATCAACATACTTTCTGTCTGTGTTTTTTACTATTGTATTTTATATTTATTATATTTGATTATTGTATGTTCCATCTATTTATGTGTTTAAATGTGCAATGTTGATTTGGCTAAATAAATATGAAATGAAATGAAATGAAATGATGTTATATAAATTATATTGGGATTGTAGTTCCTACTATTCCTATTTCTACCTGCATCTACAACAGGAAAAGATGATCATTATTTGAAAGGCCCTGCTAATTTAATCCATTGAAATGACCTTTACATTTACAATCTAAAATAGTTAAACTGTGACTGCTCTACTCAGACTGGACTAATATGTACATGTATGTGGATATCAAGGCCTACAATTAAGATTTGAACTTTGAGGACTGATTTTCAATGCGCCAACTTTCTTGATTTTTTTTAAACGTCTCATTGGCAGCCAGACAGATATATTATGCAGGTATGGATTATAGTTTAATCAGTTCCAAATTGGCGAGAAATATTCGGTTTTTATTTCTCCGTGCGAAAAAGTAATCTAAGTGTATGCGCAAGATTATGGGGTCACACACACGGTTTTATCGTTTTATTCGCACGCACACATCACGCATATGATGTACAATGCGCTTGTTGGCTTCATGCAAACCAGCGTCCTTTTGTACTCTCTCGCTGCTGTAATAAGCCTTTGCCAATTTGGAACTGATCAAACTCTAGCAGCATTTAAGATTTACCAGTCAGCCGTGAACCAATCTCGTCCCCCTTCAGGAGAACCAATCATCATCACTAAGATGGTGATTTAACAAACAAAGGTATAACAATGGCGACAGAGCCTGAATTCACCTGACAGTCTCAACTTCTAAAATAAACAAACACAAGCTGTTCAATAACCTCAAACAAAAAACACCTTTTTATTAGGCCATATCACTACGGATTTTCATCAAAACATGCTCATTGCGGAAACTGGAAGCGAACGGCAAGCAAACACAGTATCGGTTTAATATTCAAGGGATTTGTGTGTCAAATAGTCATGCTTACACTTACTGTAGAATTGGACATTTGTGTGCTATATTAATTTCCGCAATGTTTACTAACCAAAACCTTTCAGTCATTATTCCTGATGTGTATAGGTATATCTAAATATCTGTGAACTCATGAATTAACAAAACCGCAAAATGTTTTGAAATTGATGAATTGCTAATCATTAAACTCATGAAATAAGCATTTTTTACGGCGTATCAACAAGTTGGTGACAGTTTTGTTAATGTATTATTTCAAGTGCTTCAGTGAATACACAAAACACTGTTCTAGCCAGTATTGTTGGAACTGTCAGCAGGCTGGCAAACAGGTATTATGGGGGTTTCACGTGTCAGGCATGCTAAAGAGGGAGAGATGGCAAGATTTAGTTTGAATGAGATGTATTCAAAAGTCTAGGATATGTGTGTATTTGTCATAATATCAGAGTACGATTTACCCAGTATTGCATCGCTAAATGCTCTACACTTTGAGGAATTTGCTATAAGTGTATAGCAGTTTTATAATATGCATGTCAATGTAACAGTTTATTATTTTTAACGAACGGTTGGAATTTGACAACAATTTGCTGCACACATTTTTTCAACATAAATCAATCACTGCATAATACATGAAAAAAGTGAAAGCAAGGGTCTCAATTTCAGAAGAAAAATATATGACAAAACGATAACAAAATATCTAATCCTTTGTCCTCACATTTCAAAGTAACGATAACTTTTGTTAAATCAAGAAATAATTTAATCATCTCCACCTTCATTCAATTCCACCTATCCCAAGCCCCCCCCCCCCCTTCACCACTACCCCCATCACAATATAATAAGGATCAAATCTTAAAAACTCCACCTTTCTCTACCAATCAGATTTAAATTCTGTTTTCAATTTTTCTCTGAACAAACGTTTCAACTATATGTTGGCCTTCCCAAAAAATTGTACCAGATACTAAAACGTTTGAGGAAAAAAAAATCAAAACAATTTTGAAATTAAAATATTTTTGAAAAACTCAAATTCAGTCATGCTCACAGAACAGGATTTTTTTCATTGCCTTTTATATCGATCAGTTAGATAGTGGATATTGTTACACATATTGTGTTGCAGATGAGAAGACTCTAAAACACTTGAGTGTGTATAGCATAACAATTACTGTATCAAGATGGGGAAACCGAACTGTGTTTGTTAAGACGTTTTATTATGTTGCCTTTCACTGGGCATCTTTTCAGGCCATGGATTTACTAAAAAGCATGTAGGTGTACACACAGAAAACACTATGTAAAAAATTATGTAAATATAGAACTCCATAATTATTATGTAAGAGTTTACATAAAACATGTAATATATACCCAAGCTTGTGTAAATTCCTATGCAAAAGCTTAACACAACTGTTTACATAGTATTATGGAGTTCTATTTTTACACAGATTGTGTATATTTTTTACATAATTTGTGTAATTTTTTTACATAGTGTTTTCTGTGTGTATGTGTCCTTTACTATTAACCCTAACTCTACCCCCCCCCCCCCCCCCCCACTTTTTTCAGAATTTTTTCTTCAACGTGGAAAATCGACCAAAATATCCTCAACAGCCTCAAGAGATTCAATATTAGATGATTTATGTGGGTTCCATGATGCGGCTGCATATTCAAGCTGGGGTCTACTAGTGCTTGGTAGGCCTTCAACTTTATCTTTTTAGCACACGGTCCAATATTCTTCCTTATGATGCCAAGGGTTCTGCAAGCTTTGGATCTTACGTTTGCTATATGGTCAGTCCACATAAGGTTGTGAGAAATGTGACTCCCAGGTATTTGTGATGATTTGTCTTCTCAATGGTCTGGTTTGTGACTGTGTATATGTGATTCCTAGGTTTGGTCTCACGAGTGATGGTTAGAAGTTGACATTTGGAAGCATTAAAACTGCCATTAAAATCTGCCATTTATCGGCCCACGCAAACACTGTATTCAGATCATTTGAAGAATTTCCTGGTCCTGTACTGAATTGATTTCATGATATAGAATACTGTAATCTGCAAAAATCGGTCCTTATCTTTCCTCCCAAAATGATTAACTCTGAGCCATTTTTACTTGATATTGTTACGTTGTACAAAGTGTTGCCAGTGAACGATGCACAATCCACTCTGAGCCATTTTACTTAATTGTTATGTTATGCAAAGTGTTGTCAGGAATATACCGTAGTAGGATGATCTTAATCAACAGAATAACAGGATCCCCATCCTGTCCCCCAGCCCTAGATATACAATATATCAAAGCTGGAAAACCATGTCTGATGGGAATTGTCTAACAATGTTATGTTTTGGCTTCGTGCATTGTAGATAACAGATATTATTTTGTATTACATTGCAGATGAACCGATAGCTGATCATGATTTATGACAGATTACGAGGCTAAAGCAGCATATTTGTACATAATAATTGTGTTTCTGTCGAAAAAAGGGGCATTTCAAATTATTTAACATTAACATTTGCTTCTCAGTGTTGTCAGGAATATACTATAAGTAGAATGATCTTAATCAACAGAATAACAGGATTCCTACCCTGTCCCCCAGCCCTAGATATACAATATATAAAAGCTGGAAAACCATGTCTGATGGGAATTGTCAAACAATGTTATGTGTTGGCTTTGTGTATTGTAGATAACGGATATTGTTTTGTATATTACATTGCAGATGAACCAATAGTAGATCATGATTTATTACAGATATTACTAGGCTTTTTTTTAAAGCAGCATATTTGTACATAATAAATGAGAGCATGTCTGAAGAAAAGAAGAAGAGGCATTTTAATTGTATTTAACATTATACTTGCTTCTTATTAGGAATATATCATCTTAACCCTAACCAGCCCGGCTATGTTTTTGTGTGGAAACCAGATGAAATTTTTACCCCAAAAATTGCTGCGAAAACTCCTAGGATTCGACCCCCGGGACCCTCGGATAACCATGCCACATCCCTAACCACTCAGCTAACCTGCCAACGCTTGCCCGGGCAGCAATTTTGAACCCACATATCAGCTTGGATGATGACGTCATCGAATCGAATTGTTCTTTGCCATAGTGAATCGTAGGTTCAAAGGAAGGTTAGGGTTAATCAATGAATAATAGGATTCGCACCATGTCCCCCAGCCCTTGATATGTAATTGATCAAATCTGTTAAAACATGTCTGATGGGAATTGTCTAATAATGCTATGTTTTGGCTTCGTGCATTGTAGATAACAGGTATTATTTTGTATATTACATTGCAGATGAACCGATAGCGGATCATGATTTATGACAGTTTACAAGGCTAAAGCAGCATATTTGTACATAATAATTGTGTGTCTGCAGGAAAGATGAAGGGACAATTCAAATGTATTTTCCATTAACATTTGCTTCTCAGTCCCGTCCCCCAGCCCTAGATGTGAAATTGATCAAATCTGAAAAACCATGTCTGATGAGAATTGTCTTATATTGCCATGTTTTGGCTTCGTGTATTGTAGATAACAGATATTTGTTTGCATATTACATTGCAGATGAACTGATAGCGGATCATGATTTATGACAGATTACGATGCTAAAGCAGCATATTTGTACATAATAATTGTGTGACTGCAGGAAAGATGAAGGAACATTTCAAATGTATTTTCCATTAACCCTAACCAGTAAAGCTATGTTTTGTGTGCGTATCGGGGAAGAGGGGAAAAGTACTATCTTTTTGACCCGAAAAATCACCCAGCACCCCCAGAGATTCGATCGCGGGACCATCCGCACCCCAGTCTGTCCCCCTACCAACTGAGCTAAACCCCCAGCGCATATGCCGGCTAAGAATTCCCGCTGACCTGCCGCTGACATATGCCTGCGGTAGGTGACGTCATCGAGGCAATGCCAGCACCACGAGCGCGGAGATAGTTTCTGGCAGTGAGATTTAGTAAGATTCAGTGCGGTTAGGGTTAATCAACACGAAAAATTGACATTTATTAACCCTAACCAGTAAAGCTATGTTTTGTGTAAGTATCGGGGGGAGGGGGAAAAGTGCTATCTTTTTTACCCTAAAAATCACCCAGCACCCCCCGAGCTTCGATCGCAGGACCATCCGCACCCCAGTCTGTCCCCCTACCAACTGAGCTAAACCCCCAGCGCATATGCCGGCTAAGAATTCCCGCCGACATATGCCCGCGGTAGGTGACGTCATCGAGGCAATGCCAGCACCACGTGCGCGGAGATAGTTTCTGGCAGTGAGATTTTGTGAGATTCAGTGCGGTTAGGGTTAACATTTGCTTCTCAGTCCGTACCCCAGCCCTAGATATGAAATTGATCAAATCAGAAAAAACATATCTGATGGGAATTGTCTAATAAAGCTTTGTTTTGGCTTTGTGCATGATAGATAACAGATCAGTTTTTGCATATCACATTGCAGATGAACCGATAGCGCATCGTGAATTATGACGGCATCATATGCATCTATCACTGTACATAATCATTGAGTATTGTGTGCCTGCAGCAAAAAAGAAAGGAAATTTCAAATAAATTCTGAGCCAAAAATATTGCCATTTCCTTATGTAAATGCACAGGGAATGAGAGGATATAGCAATTTTGCACAAGAATTAGAAAAGCACCGTTTCCCCATGGTAAATTAAATTCACCAAAAAAACCACCACTGCTCCCCCCATCCCCCAAAAACAATTTCCGTTTAAATATTATTTATAGGGACAAACTGCGGATGATGGTGAATGGTTCATCGCAGACTCCATCCTCTCGTCTGACTTTAGGCCAATTTTGTTTTTTATTCTGTTGCCCTCAAGTGCCAAAAATCTTGAAGTCGGGTCGGTCCGTCGGTTTTCCTTTTTCCTTTTTTTCTTTTTACTGACAAATATTACTGACAGACCGTGGTTCATGACAAGACAAAATTGGTAAATGTCAATTTTGACTAATGTTTCTAGTGTGATAATAGTTTAAAAGCAATCTATTCAAGCAAACTTATTCATTTCAAGCAGAAAATAGTAATTTTTGGATAAATTGGTTAAAATTTAAATCTTAAAAAAAGAAAAAAAGATTGCGACCTGATTTTTGAGATTTTAGGGTCGGACGGACGCAGCAACACAAAAAAAAATTGGCCTTAACCCTAACTCTACCCCCCACTTTTTTCAGAATTTTTTCTTCAACGCGGAAGATCGACCAAAATATCCCCCCGATCCCCCCGGGATTTGATCCAGGGACCTCTCGCACCAGAGGCGAGGGATTCAACGCTTCACCACGGCTGTCAAGCACAGTTCTGGGCAGTGTATTTCCCAGACTGTATGTATTTGGTCCATTTTTTCATCAAAAAAACTTCCACGCCGGGTGGTACCAACGTGCCCAGTCGTGGTATTTTGGGGTATATGGTAGTGTTAGGGTTAATTTTCATTTTTCAATGTTATTTACAAATAAAAAAGGTTGGGACACCCTGTATGTGTACTTAACAACACACAAATGAAGACCTTAAGAACCAGAATAATTCAAGAGCTCTTGTATGACATTAAAACAACATAGAGATATCAAAAAGGTCATGTTTAATGGGATTGCGGATTATAATCTGCCGCTTAGATCAATGATAGCGTGTATATATACCATGAATCTACACACTGCAAACCAGGCTAATAGTGCACGCCTTAGCACATAATAGTGCATGCCTTCATAACTCTACTCATGATTCACGTGGGAAGTGGCTGAAAGGGTGGGCCGATGTGTGACCGGTAATTATTCTGGTGCAAGATTAAGGGCATTCTTTAAATCGGCTTTAAAGAAGCTTTTACAAACGAGAATAACAAATATAGTGCTGGGTATTACTTGTGTACCAAAGACGAAGAGTATTTAACACTATATTCCAAGGGACATTACAAATACATAGAGGAG
Source organism: Ophiura sarsii (assembly GCA_035610835.1). Taxonomy (NCBI): domain Eukaryota; kingdom Metazoa; phylum Echinodermata; class Ophiuroidea; order Amphilepidida; family Ophiuridae; genus Ophiura; species Ophiura sarsii. The sequence continues at coordinate 12,114,590 of CM069453.1, forward strand.
AATTATCATTGTGACGAGGGGCATTACAAATTGTAACAAGGGTGTTGCAAATTGCAACAAGCGGCATTGCAAATTGTAACAAGGGGCGTTGCAAATTGTAACAAGGGAGTGTTGCAAATTGTAACAAGGGGCGTTGCAAATTGTAACAAGGGGCGTTGTAAATTGTAACAAGGGGCGTTGCAAATTGTAACAAGGGCATTGCAAATTGTAACAAGGGGCATTGCAAATTGTAACAAGGGGCGTTGCTAATTGTAACAAGGGGCGTTGCTAATTGTAACAAGGGGCGTTGCAAATTCTTACAAGGGGCGTTGCAAATTGTAACAAGGGGCGTTGCAAATTGTAACAAGGGGCGTTTGTAAATTGTAACAAGGGGCGTTGTAAATTGTAACAAGGGGCGTTGTAAATTGTAACAAGGGGCGTTGCAAATTCTTACAAGGGGCGTTGCAAATTGTAACAAGGGGCGTTGCAAATTGTAACAAGGGGCGTTGCAAATTGTAACAAGGGCGTTGCAAATTGTAACAAGGGGCGTTGCAAATTGTAACAAGGGGCGTTGTAAATTGTAACAAGGGGCGTTGTAAATTGTAACAAGAGGCACGCCTTGTACACTCTCAGTCATAAAGTTTTGGAAATCATTAGTAACAAAAAATATATCTAAACAATATCCAGACCCTACATGATTTGACCCCTGGAAACCCCAAAACCTATTTGAAACCTACGCTGGCACCCCAGGTTACCTCCATCTATCTCCCTGAATGATCACGGAGGGGATATATCATATATCCAGATGTAAAAGTTGATTTGAGAAGCATGATCCCTGCAAAGTGGACTAAGGTATAGACTCACATAAATGGGGTGGGCGAAGCTTAAATCTATAAGCGGGACCACCCTCGCACAGTGCATGGTGCATGGTAACTAATAGTTATGCTCCATAACACGCACTTACTGCGCTTCTCTTGCATGTTCATGCCGCACAATACGCTGACACATGGTGTACTCCCCATGTTGGGGATTGATTGGATGGAATCTTTGTGGGTTATTCGATATTAAAGGTATAGTATGTGATCTTTCCAGGGAACGCCCTCAACATCAAAAAAAAAATTGAAAGAAGATTTTCTTGCAGATTTACATTTCTGATCATAAATCGTACATACATTCCAAGTTACAGGGCGATACGATTCTTAATTACTTCAAAATCATGATTTTAGAGTGAAAATAAGCTGTCTGATAACACCGACAGTTTATATTTTCACTCTAAATTCACTCTAAAACCATGATTTTGAGGTAATTAGGAATCGTATCGCTCTGTAACTTGGAATGTATGTATGATTTATGATCAGAAATGTAAATCTGCAAAAAATCTACTTTCTAAAAAAAATAATGAATTGAGGGCGCTCTCTGGAAAAGATCACATAATATACCTTTAACAAGGGAAATATTGACAAATGTGGTAATATTAAAAGGTACTAACTTTAACAGATAAAATGTCTGAAGTATGACTGTTTAAGAATAAGAATAATTAAAAGGTATTGTTTTTAAACCCATATGTTATTGTCCGACATAAATGCGTTCGGTAGTATTATATTTTGCATAGAACAACTGCCACGCCTGCAGCGTCGTTGTTTCACTTAAAAATAATACTATCTTCCACATTTATGTCAGACAATATCAGGGGACAATATAACACGGATACGGTCTAAAAACAATACCTTTAATCTCTTATTACAAATGTATGAAGGAGCATAACATAATGTACCATGTGCCATTACTAATGTATATATATATCAAGTTACATTACACACAGCCAACAGCATTCATCACAAGGAACATTAAATATGTACCAAAGACATTACACATACGTACCACGGGGGGATAAACAATTGTGTCAAGGAGTAATATCATACGCTGAAACGGATTAAAAATGTACTGAATGTCACTATGACGCAACGCATTATGGCATTACATGTATTCCCCGACGTTTCCCCGGGAGCGTATTGGTTTAACCTATACTAAAACGTTTCTATGAAATTGAAATTGAACGCATACACATAATTGAATTTTCAATGGGTAAATGCACAAGAATGATAAAGGTTGGACATAAAATCATCTATTAGGGTGTCGCTGGCCACATCGAGGGCCCTCTTCTTAGAGAGATGCAATAATACTGGACATAAAATTATCCATTAAGGTGACGCTGGCCGTTGAGGCCCCCGCTGGCCCTTGAGGCCCCCGCTGGCCGCTGAGGCCCCTGCTGGCCAACGTTTCTATGAAATTGAACGCATACACATAATTGAATTTTCAATGGGTAAATGCACAAGAATGATATAACGTTCGTTGGACATAAAATCATCTATTAGGGTGTCGCTGGCCACATCGAGGGCCCTCTTCTTAGAGAGATGCAATAATACTGGACATAAAATTATCCATTAAGGTGACGCTGGCTGTTGAGGCCCCCGCTGACCGTTGAGGCCCCCTCTGGCCGTTGAGGCCCCTGCTGGCTATTGAGGCCCTATAGTCTATACTGGCATTTTACCTAAAGTTTGATTGCATAAAAAAACCTGAAAACCTGAAAAAGTATGTACTATCAAGCTATAAAGGCAAAAAAGGACTGAAAGTTGAAAAGGTGTGAAAATATGGAAAACAAAATGGCTTGCTTTCATGCAAAAGCCTGAAAATTCTCATACCTGAAAATCATCTTATATGGTATCCACAATAAACAGGATCTTACCAATACAGGGACTGGAGATGGTACCTTTTTGAAATGTAGGGACATTTTTTATATAATGGGGACAAGGCTCAAGATAACAGTTTTTTAACCGGAAGCTACTTTTTTTTCAAAGTAGCGCCCGGATTAGGGGGATTTAGTGAGAACCGGGAGCTACTTCTAGTCTACCGGGAGCTTACATTTTATTAAATCAAATAAGCTTAAGCGAAATTCGATGTTTTGGGCAAGCTTCCTGGGCGCTGGTTTGGACAAAATATCAGCGCTCGCTTGTTTATTTTTTAGCATAACCGGGCGCATTGGCAGAAGGACCGAGGGGTAAAAATCGCCCAGCACCCGCTTATCTTGAGCATTGAATGGGGAAATTATTTTAAAATGACAGAAAATGTTGGCATTGTTTTATGACTCATCTCTCTTTTACATCACAGCTTGCCGGGTGCCATAAAATGTATCACTTGCCACATCTCCATTCTCTGGAGCAGGAGCAGGAGCAGGAGCAGAAGCAGGTGCATATTCAAGCATCCCATGAGCTCATTTCCTCACTGCTCCTATCAGTGGCATAGCCCTCCTTGTAGGGCTGATATTTCAAAATTCAGCCTGTCCAGGGAAACACTAACATAGAATATAAAAACACTGAGTCATCCATCCATCCTAGTTGTGGATGGTGGTTCTTGGGTTGGGAGCAGTTCTTGGGGTCAGAGAGACAGGGTAGTCCTATGGTAGGGCTAGCAGTGGCATGTAACTAGAGTCTTCAATCAGGTATGATCATGCAGAATTGACTATATGGTTACTATTGTTTTATCTTTATTTGTGAGGTAGGAGGCAGGAATTTGGCATGGAGGACTTCAAACAACCCCTCTCCAAATTACACCTTTGCTCATCCCACTTTAATATTGTGAGCCCTGGTAATAATTTAAAAATACAGCATACAGCATATATTCTTGTTGAAATGTCACAATATGCAATTTCTCTCACCCTGTATACAAATGGTCAATTACCCGTGACTTTTGAAAAAACCCACTTCACTAGCTAGATTTTAAGCCATCATTTTGTTTTTGCACTCAAGAGAATTCATCCTACTTTGAGGAAATATTGTAAAATTGAAAAGCATTAAACATTTTACCTGAGCAGTTGGTGATGTTTTACTACTCGTAGTTACATTATGCTGTACTTCAGGGGGAAATTGAAAATACTTGGAGCAAAAACAAATTGTTTAAAATTTGCTTCAAACTGAAACGACTCTTTCTGCATCCGATATAATATTTTGTAAAAAACATGATGATAAAAGTTACATTTTGTCAATTGAAAATACATTAACCCATCATTTTACTGTTAACACATAATCCTTTTCTGACGTCAACATTATTCGCGAGGACGTCTTCAAATGCGATCATCGGGGAGTTGGGGCAAGTTGAATCATCCCAGTCATTTCTAATGACGTAAGTCAACTGTTTGATTTTGAAGAATGAATCTCTATAAATCGCTTTAACCCTGAGCACTACCTGCATAACAGTGTCTATGATTGGTGGTTAATTATACTCATTTGATTATCCAATTGAAATACTGCTTCAAAAATAATTCACTCCCAATATTTATCAAATAATTTATCCATCTTTCTGACCAATCAGCAGGCAGTTCTCAAGGGGTCAAAGGAGAATGGTACTTTTCATGAAACCAAGCATAGTATGGTAGGAAAATAATTATCTAATGTATATTGACCAGATTAATTGAACACAGAACTATAATATTCAATAAAACAAATTTAAAATTTATTTGAAATTCCCACCCAGTTTGTGTCGAAAGTGCTGATGGGATAGCCATACCCAATATTGTGACGTCATCTATCGAAAATATCAATACATGAAACAGAGATATGGAAATCTCATAACTGTTTCGCCATAGCTTCGATCAATATGGCGACGTCCATACAGGGCCAATTTTCTAAGGCCAATTTTGTCTTAACGCGGCACTTTTAAAAACTTTAACCTACGGATGTGCTCTGTATAATAATAATGCTACATATCTGAGCACTAAAGTTCCATTGCAAGGATTTCCTTTAACCCTAACTCTACCCCTACTTTTTTTCAGAATGATTTTTTCAACGTGGAAAATTGACCAAAATATCCCCCGATCCCCCCCCCCCCCCCCAGGATTTGAACCACGGACCTCCAGCACCAAAGCCAATCTCCATGCCACTACACCACGGCTGTCAAGGCTACTTGGCTCAGTATATTTCGCCTCATATATAGCCTGGGTCCATTTTTTCATTGAAGAACTTCCACGCCGGGTGGTACCAACTTGCGCAGTCATGGTATTTTGGGGTAAATGGTAGGGTTAGGGGTTTGTCATGTTTCTACAAACTTGATTAATGTGAGTAAGGATATTCTGAAAGTTTGAAGTCTGCAAAAAGACAGCAATCCTGGGATTGCTGCTCCAGGAACCCCAATAGATGGGTGTGATGAGGCCAGTAACATATATACAATGTTTTATGTCCTTAAAGGCACATTATGCAATCTTTTCCAAGTGACGCCCTCTATCCTTGATTTTTGCAGATTTTCTTGCAGATTTGCATTTTTTTATCATAAATCATAAAGATCTTGTAAGTTACAGAGCGATACAATTCCAGTCAAAATCATGTTTAGAAGAGTGAAATAAACTTTTGGGGTCTGCGCCCGACAACTTATTTTCTGAGTGTTTTTTTGTACATAAAAAGACTCTTATGGTTTGACACCATGTTAACGCTGTTTACAGTGCTTTCGACTATGATTGCAACTGTACACAAATAAACACAATAGTACGAAATTCCTTTTTTTTAACCCTTACAGCCCCAGATCCCATGAAATCCCATTTCCCAGCATCCTGGCTCCACCTGGCGCTGAGGTTTTTGTCTGAAATAATGGCTGTAAGCTATATAGCTGGGCGAATACACTCGCCCAGCACAGCTTCCCCCGTGGCGCAGTTGGTAGAGTGTCCGCCCGCCAACCGAGAGGTCGTGGGTTCAAACCCCGGGGCGTGGCACCTCTTGTTGTGTGTGCTTTTTTCGCTTGAAAAAAGTTTTGTTGGAAAATCCACCGGGTGGGTTAGGGTTATTGAACGATTTTTTTTCTTCTTTTTAATTTTCACTTTTTTTCTCTAATTTTACCCTGATTAACCCTTACAGCCCCAGATCCCATGAAATCCCATTTCTCAGCATCCTGGCTCCACCTGGCGCTGAGGTTTTTGTCTGAAATAATGGCTGTAAGCTATATAGCTGGGCGAATACACTCGCCCAGCACAGCTTCCCCCGTGGCGCAGTTGGTAGAGTGTCCGCCCGCCAACCGAGAGGTCGTGGGTTCAAACCCCGGGGCGTGGCACCTCTTGTTGTGTGTGCTTTTTTCGCTTGCAAAAAGTTTTGTTGGAAAATCCACCGGGTGGGTTAGGGTTAATGAAAATCGATTTATGAGTCCCAGAATGTCCTTTCTGGTAGTCCAACTTCATTATCAGAGGGACAAAAATAGTGTAAAATGTTGACAAAGATCACATAATATTCCTTTAAAACATATCAAATTTACAAATAACGAATTGACATAAAAGGGAGGTCATCAGGCCTTCATCACAGTGTATTCGACCAACGTTCAACAATATCACCTAACCTAACACTGCCATCCTCTCACTTCCTATTGCAAGAAATTATACAAGTTATTTCTGAGGTACACAGCAGATGCCATAAAGCGTAGATGCCCTAAAGCTCAGATGCCCTAAAGTATGAACATCTGTGCCCTATTCTTTAAAGAAACTGTGAAAACAACTAAATTTTAAGACCATCTGAACTATTATGTAATAGGAAACGAAATGTGTCGCTGCAGATATGGCTCTATTACCATGGAAACAGCATCGGTGAGCTTTCAGACGTCGACTAGATTGCTTCGAGACGCTCCAGCGTGTGCCGTCTAGGTTTTCATTTCAATCACAGCTTTGAGGCTTGAATTCAATTTAATGTTGGATTTCATCTGTAATATGAAAAATGTTGTTATAAAAAAATTAACATTTTCAAAAGAAATTCAAACCAAATCAACTCTTGAAATGAAAAATGAAGGGGGGGGGGGGGGGGAAAGAAAAGAAATAAGCAAAAAAAAACTTAAACAGAATCTAAACAGTTAAATTTGAAGGTATTTATGACTTTTTTTACAATTTATGCTTACAAAATGTGTTTAATGTAGATACTAGAAACGCAACTTATTTTTCGATTGGCCTACAAAGCAATAGCATCCAATCTAATCAACATTCTACTACACCTCAGTGAAATCTTAGACGGTATACAACTACATATTTAGGTTAATGGCAGAGTTTTGAAATAAAATGTTATCAGTCAAATACCCAGGTGCCAGCATGTCAATGTGTTGGCTATGCTTGAAAAGCGTGGGTTCTTGCCAAATTTTGATCAGTCAGGATGTCATTGAATTCATGATTTTGTGTAGGCATTTACATGCATAAGAGTGATATCCTTAAGACAGATATTTGCTGGGTTGTTGTTAACATAAGACATTTTAACAGTATGTTAGTTATGTACCCATGTGATTTGATCTTGTTTTGGACAAACCCAATAAATAGTGAATACACCCTCTATGATGACGGCATCTATAACAAGAAATCCAATTTCACTTTTTGGACAATCTGTATTGTAATGCATCAGTGATACGAAAAAATATTGTTACAAAATTTTTAAAAAAATTCAAAAGAAATTATGTTGTTCTCATGAGTGATATTAGTGTAATGTTTACTAATGATAGCAGTGAGTCAAGCCTGACGGTTATCAATGTCAGAAGTGATGGAGGATGATTGGCCAATGACTCAAAACTAGGGCTCACTCATAAAGAGGTTTTACACACAAAAAAGACCCAAAAATAGACCCTTTTAGTTCACAACATGGCAGAGGTAACCACTACTACCTTAATTGTGAGTATGATTGGACCATCAACCCGCTACAAACCAAAATCCAAGATCTACAGTCAAAGCTTTCACAGGCGTTCAGGCGACACACAGCCATTGGCAGAGGGTTTAACTGCCTACTAGAACCCGGCAGATCCACTCAGAACAGCTGAGAACATCACTGACTTGTTAAGCTATATTGATAACATGAGAATCCTTTTGAAGACAGCCTAGATTTAACTACATACATGTATATGGCATACAAACACACAGATTACTACTCTCGAATGATGAGCCCACTGCTATAGCTATGTTTCTGTTATTTTTCCCCCAAAACACCTATGTTTTCCTCAAGAACTACCGATTGAAGACTAGACATGTTTGGACTCATTTGAAAGCAATTTTCACACAGATTCTTAATACAGCATTGTTAACATAATACACTGGCAAAAACAAATTAACCAATTTATTTTCGGTGAAATTCTCGCATACAAATTATTAAACATCCCCTTGTTATGCTTGGCTCTTTGTCTGACAATCGCCCCGGGAAAAGACATGACGGTATTATGGCACTGTGAATGCAGATGCCAGTTCTGCAGGCAAGTTTAACAATAACCTTCAATTTACTATCTTTGGTAACATAATTTCACCGGGTTGTCGATACTTGCCAAAATTGCAGTGTCAAATATGTTCGTTTTGTCAGAATCTACTATTGAGTATCACACACAAATCCATCAGGGCAATATTTTTCAAAATATTAAACTCATTCATCATTGCAGATCCATTCATTTCTTTTACAAAATATTGACTGTCCCAGGAGAAATTCAAGGAGAACAATTTTATTCTTTGGAATTGTTTGTATGCTCTAACGTAGTGACCGAGCAGGGTTGTAGCTACGCCAGGCGGCGCCGGGCGGGCCTGCCCGCCACTGGGCTAGCCCGCCCGGCGCTAGGCCCGGAATTGGTGGATAAAATCATTAAACTGCCTCATAAAACAAGAAATTATGTGGCAGGAACCCTCACAGTGCATTAAAAAAGCCTAAAAACATCCCGGCCCCTGAGCCGCGAGAATTATGCAACCAAATAGCGAAATATTGAGCCCAAATAGCGAAATATTGCGCCCGGCACTCAAAATGCTCTGGCTACAACCCTTGGTAGTGAGGCGACCTCTCCAACAACATATAACTTTACAAGATTATCCACAGCTTTACAGTTGGATTTGGTAAGATTAAGAACTTCAATATTTCACAGCTGCCATATTTGCCTGGTTCATTACATAAGAGGTAGAGGTAAAATATGAGATTTTCCCAGATAAGATTTTCAATCTCTCATCATAATTGTTTTTTTGGAAAGGCAAGAGCTTCACAAGGGAGTTTACAGGGCTCAAAATAAATAGGGCTACAGGGATTAGCCCTTGTAATCCATAAAACAACCCCACTGATTGATGCTATTGCAAAATAATTCTAGTACTGTACGGCTTTCAATAATCACTCGATGCACAGCATTAATAGAAAATCCATATATATCGGAACTAAATTTGTTACTAGGTCAATGGTTGATAAGACTCCATTTCACCATTTGGTTTATTCCCATGACCTTGCAGTTAAAATTCCTAGATCCATAATGTGTACCATAATCTACAGTGATATACAGAAAGTAATCTTCCTCGCATACTAGAAACTGAATAGCAGGCCAGGTTTAAAAGAGAGGAAAATCACAATATCTTGCATTCAATCAGTCGTCATATCTTAATTATAACCCCGTCAAAGTTTAAAGCCTTGGTATGCTATTGACACAAAACCTGTCTCTGTATACATGATTGAGGGACAACACTTCAAATCATCAGCCTTTAACCAATCTCTTCCCTCTCCCCCTCCCTCCATTAATCTCCCCCTCCCCTCGATCTACCTGTCATCTCAATCTGATTTCACAAAAAAAACTACCGTACCTATTTTCTGAAACTTCAAATATCATTATTTACAGTCCTTTTATTACAAAAAAATTAGAACTATCCACCAACCTAAAGTAGGACAATTAAGTATACATGCAGGAGCACGACCTACCAGCTTAAATAACGACAGACGACGCGTGTTGCAAATAAAACCGATGTTCCTAATGTACATGCTGCAAATTACTTTGTCTGTGATGATTAGGGTGCAGTCAGTCTTCTATGTGAATACATTGGTATTCATGGCGTGTTTGAATAGGCTATGAAACTAAAACAATAAGGACACGCTGCAGGATATGTGCCCGTGGGGGGTACTCGGATTTGGTTTGGTCGGGGGTGTGCCGCTGGAGATTCAAAACCCATACCCATTTTTAAGGGTGATTTCAGAAAAATCGGTACCCATTTTTAGGGGTTTTGCTTCATTTTAGACCAAATTTTCGCAAATTATCGAGAAAATATACCTATTTTTTGCAAATTTTCGCGAAAATAGACACAAATTTCGCCAAAATAGACCCATTTGTAAAAAGTGACCCCATTATTAGGGATTTCCAGCACAAAATCATACCCCATGTTTAGAGATTTTGTGCCCAAAAAGCTACCCATTAGAGTGACACACCCCCGTATACCGTCTTGGGTGAGTACCCCCCCCCCCCCCCCCTGTCGGGATATGTGGACAAAAAAAGGTCACTTGAGGAAATATATTTGATGTGATCAAGCAAAACAATCTGAAGTCAAAAATATAACATTTGTAGTATTCTACTTGATTGCATTGGCCATTTGCAATACAATATTTTGCAGTAAACTCCCATTAAGAATGGACAATTAATTCTAAAGATATGAGTAAATGAAGGGTTTTCAAAACAATAGGTAACTTTAAAAATTTTATCCTTTGTGTGGTTGTATCACAATTCAATATTTGTAATTTTAGATAATTTTGATTGCTCACATCACATCACATACGTATGAACTTTCAACTTTTCAACAACAAAAGGTTTTTTTGCACAAACATTTTTGCCATTTCACGCTAAAATTGTCAAATTTGGTTATAATTTGAACTAATTTGGTATGAAAATGCACGCTTCACCGCAACATTTAGCTGTCTTACGCTAAAATTGTCAAATTTGGTCTAATTTAACCTAATTTGGTAATAAACTTACCATTTTATGCTAAAATTGTCTAATTTTGTCTAATTTTAACTAATTATTTTTTAAATGGGGTGGGGGGGGGCAAAGTGGAGGGAAGTGGGGGTATAGGGAAAGACCAGAAACCACACTGGCCCACTATGATACAAAGAACCAGGTGCCATCTTTTGAAATAAATAGACAAAGAAAAAAACACCCAGCCCTGTTCTACGGGCCAACGGACATATTAGGTATTATCAGTCATGCGATTTGGGGCATTTTTTCCTCTCTCAAAATGTTCATGAAAATTGTGGTGAATTTTCAACAATTTTCAAAATGTTCAAATAAAAATTTAAAAATTCAAAAAGATTTCTCAAAAAATAAATGGTCGGTTGGCCCGTAGTCGTCTTAGCCTCCATAGATTTGTACACATAAACCCCCTTAATTGTTAACTTTGAGGTTTTGTAATTTTGCATCTGATGTTACACCTTACAAAGAACCGGGTGTCATAGGCCTACCCATCTTATGAGATAACTTGAACACTAAGTTTCGGCGACAAAAAAGAAACAGCCCTGTTCTAGGAACAAACAGGATCAGGTAGGGTCGGTCAGTCAAGCATTTTTTGGTTTGGTTTTTATTTTTCGAAAGAATTGTGAATATTTTGGTGAATTTTCAAAAAGAAAAAGAAAGGGGTAGGTTGACACGTGGATTAGGGTGGGTTTTCCATCACCTTAGCCTCCAGATATTTGTACAAATATCCCCCTTTTGAATGTTTCTTTTGATTTTTTGCATCTCATTTTTTCATCCAACCAAAGGGCATCATCATTACAACTGACCTTTCTGTGGTAATAACTCAAATTGGTCGAAATGTCAGTTGGTTCCTTTTCTCATGATGCAACAGTATCACATTACCAAAAGTATAACAAAGCTGCAATGTTGTTGCATAGTGCCCAGGACTTTGAATGCCATGGTGTGATATTAAGGACCACGTTTTATGAAATACAATGCCTACATCTGAACTAGTGATGTAATAAATGTAATGTTGATGTGACATTTCCCCAATACTTGTCTGTAGACCCACGCGCCACTTAGGATAACACTCACAAGGCATACCCAATGCGTCATTTCTATGAGTTGACTATTAAAGAATATCGCATACACCAGTTTTGTGACAATTTTTTACTACTGACTATACTTTTCGTTTCAATCACATTTTGTGACAATTTTTTACTACTGACTATACTTTTCGTTTCAATCAAATAACTTGCCCTAAAATATATGACTTTGTCCCACTGAAAAATACATTGAAATTACTTGACTTGGTATGATTTTTGGGGGAACTTGAATCAAAGCGATGTATTATTAAAATTACTTTCCATTGATTGCTATTTTCAGCCTTTTTTCTATTTAAGTACAATCAGCCAGCAGTGCAATCAGTTTTTATATACATTGGCCTTAGCAGAGATTTCATTGAAAACAATGTAATTCGGCATCACAATTACTGGCAAGGCCATTGTATATTGCAGGGTTTTATTGTCTCTTATGAATTTAATGCATCAATTTTCAATTTAAAGGTGCACTAATATCGAGAGTCGCTATTGAAATACTTCATCACAGATGAGTGTTTTATAAGTGTCTGATGTGGGCAGGGTGTATGTGCAGTACTTATGGGGATGATACATTCTCCAAATGACAAGTAAATATCAAATTGCTTTTTTTAACACTTTCCACACAACAGGCATTTGCAGTCAGATGCCAACGTTGAGTGAGTCTATTGTATACAACGCGATTTTGTTTTCCCTTGAAAAGAGGATGTCGATCTCGTGCAATTCAATATGCAACAATGTCAGCCTTATACAATGCCAGCATTAAGGCATTTAAATGTGGTTCAACGCCATGTGACTAGGGGGATTTTCACTAAGGGGAGCAATAAAATATTAATCAATTATTTTTATATACTAAATTCATGTTTGCAGGGACATTTCTAATTGAAAATTCCTTTTTTCTGAAGAAGAATTTTTTGTCATTACTGAAAAAAATTAGGTATATTTCCCGTGGCCCTGACCCTTGTATCATTATAAGTTTTAAACAAATAACCTTTTACGATCATCAATTTATTCCTCTTTACATTGAATTCAAACCTAGCTTGCAGCGACACCGTTTTCACATTTAAAATACAATTTAGAAAATGCTTTGTTGCAGTTACTAGACATTGTGCTATCTACTGAAGATAGCATTTTCTAAACACCATATACACCATATATAATGCTATGTTGCAGGTAAAAGGAGTTGTGCTATCTACTGAAAATAGCGTTATAACACCATATACACCATATATAATGCTATGTTGCAGGTAAAAGAAGTTGTGCTATCTACTGAAGATAGCGTTATCAATGGTGTATAGGAAATGCTATCTTGCAGTTACTAGAAGTTGTACTATCTACTGAAGATAGCGTTATCTATTATATTTAGGAAATGATTTGTTGCAGTTACTAGAAGTTGTGCTATCTACTGAAGATAGCGTATCAATGGTGTATAGGAAATGCTATGTTGCAGTTACTAGAAGTTGTGCTATCTACTAAAGATAGCATTTTCTAAACACTATATACACCATATATAATGCTATGTTGCAGGTAGAAGAATTTGTGCTTTCTACTGAAGATAGCGTCGTTATCAATGGTGTATAGGAAATGCTAAGTTACAGTTACTAGAAGTTGTGCTATCTACTGAAGATAGCATTATCTATTATATATAGGAATGATTTGTTGCAGTTACTAGAAGTTGTGCTATTTACTAAAGATAGCATTATTTATGGTGTATAGGAAATGCTATGCTGCAGGTACTAGAAGTTGTGCTATCTACTGAAGATAGTGTTATCTATGATGTATAGGAAATGATTTGATGCCGTTACTAAAAGTTGTGCTTTCTACTGAAGATGGCGTTATCTATGGCGTATGAAATGCTGTTGCAGTCACAAGTTGTGCTATCTACTGAAGATGACAAATCTATGGTGTCGTATAATTACATATTTTGCAATGTGAAGAACAGAGTAAGTAATAGACATGATGCCATTAGCATGTAACTATGCTTCAAATAAATACACCTGACAGTTAATTGTTTACAGAATCAACAAGTAATTGAGCCTTTGAAGAGAGAATTGTATAACATTACATCTTAGTTCCAAGTTTAATCTATTGTATAACCTAAAGCACCAATCTTAAAGGTGCATCATCGAGTTATTTTCCCCATCGAATTTGATATTTGAAAGATCAGAAGAAAGCTCAGAGGTTTTACATTAGAGATAAAAGATGTTTCCTTTATAGTAGATTCACAGACTTTGACCGGTTTACCATTTCAGTATAGGTAATATCTTCCAATTGAGGAGGAGGCAGTAATCTATACAAGAAGGATTAGAAATGATGATCAATATGTGTCACTTGTTAAGATGGCACATTTAAATAGTGCGGTATTTGCTTGGGTAGTTTAAATTATGCATGCATGGATGCATGATATTTGCGGATGTGTTGCTTCAACGATTTGAAGTCCATTATATCACAGTAAAACCAATAGCTAAAACGATGCCGATATTATCCTGATTGGTCCATTGTGGTTCTTCTAATGTTAAATGGAATAGATCCAAATCAATAAATGTTCAGCCAATGTTTATGAATCTACTATAGTTAGTTGCAAGCCAAATTGATCCAGAAAGCCATATATACAGAAGGTTTGTGTCCTAGAGCATGTTTCTGCTGGGGCACTGCAAAAAGTAAACGCTAATAAACGCTAAGTTTCAATCGGTCAGTTTTTAATCCCCCCTGTTTCTACTCGCGAAAAGTTACCGCTAAGTTTATCGATCCAAGTCGATGGGCCACGACATGTGACCTTTTGTAATCCCAAACAATGCCACAGCACCTGAAAAAGATTGCTTCACAATAATGTGTATAACCCAGTGTGACACGGTTCACGGCGCAAACCGCTAAGAATCACCTTTCTGTTTCTGCTGGGTTTATTGCCGATTATTGCCGATTATTGCTGGTTCCAAACCTGCTTCGTGAAGGTTTTTGGGATTACCAAAAATACCGATTATTGCCGGGTTCTGCCTGTTTCTACTGGGCAAACTTAGCGTTTATTAGCGGTAACTTGCCCAGCAGAAACATGCTCCTATTGTACAGGGACATTCCAGTGAATTCCACTTCTATCACTTCAAAACGACTGATTGAATTCAATTAATAAGATTTTTTTTATAACATGCCTTCATGTAAAATTGAAAAATGCTGAGTAAAACAAATGTGATGCAATCCCACAAAATGAATCTGGAAGTCGAAAATATCACATTTGTAGCTTTCTACTTGATTGGATTGGCCATTTGCAATGCAATATTTGGCAGAAAACCCCATTAAGAAAGGACAATTAATTCCAAAGATATTCGCAAATGAAGGGTTTGCAAAACAAAAGAAAACAAAAGAAATCTTTTGTTTGGTTATATCTCAATATCTCAAATTTGCGACTTCCGACTCATTTTGCTCGATCACATCACAAATTGGGTCACACACCTTATACGTGGGCATCATTTAGTCAAATCCTATTATCAATTATCAATGTCTGCACTCAAATCATTTAACATTGCATAAATGTCATACAACCATTCATGATGAATATTTAATCATTCTCTTATCCCGACCTTTGGGCTATTCTATTTGAAATCCATACACCCCAAATGGAAGACGTTGCCTTAATCTTCCCCATAGGGAGTGTATATTTCAAATGGGGTTACCTGCATGAGTGACTCCATTTGAAATCTACACTCCCTGTGTGGAAGATTAAGGTCTTCTCTTAGATAGGGGGTGTATGGATGGATTTCAAATGGAATAGTCCATTGAAATTTCACAGGTTTGACAACAGTCATGATTATACCAGAGTGCAGAATTCATTCATCCAATTTATTCATCCAATTTTCTTTTTAGTTCTGTCAATAAATTCTTTTAATTAATCTAATGATTTGATAACCATTTGTTATTAAGTAGAAAATGCAAAGACAAATTATTTATAGGCCAATAATGTTATATTAAATTTGCCCCCCCCCCTACCTACCCTCCCTTACCCTACACTTTGTTATTACTTTTATTTATCTAACTATTTATTTGTTTCTTCGTATTTGTTTCTTTATTTGTTTTTTAATTTCTTTACCCATTTCTAAATGTATTCTTGTTTGGCAATTTTGTTGCATCTTTTTTTAATGTGCTCCACCAAAATCCGCAATTTCAAATGCTTGAATAAAGGTTGGCGATGTAAAGTATCTTAAAATATAGCTTATTGTGTAATATGGTGTGTTTAATGAAACTATAATGCAAGCATGTGCAACCTGCGGCCCGCGGGCCACATGCGGCTCACGGACCTCTAATCTGCGGCCCGCAAAGCAATCCTAAAATTCCCATTGATGCGGCCCGTTTTAACCGGAACTTCCTAGTTTTACACAAATGGCAGATTGACTTAGTGGTGTGCTCCCCTAGAATTAGTAGGGTGACGCGCTGCATTAAGTAAATATAACTCAAGGCGTGATTGGTGATAAAATCCCTGGTTAAAATGGCGCTACAGCAGCAACAGCGAGTAAAAAGAGGAAATTACACGAAGAGAAGCGGGTATTCCATGAGCAATGGATTCCCCTCTCCTCCTCCGGATGTGTTTTGGAATGTTTGACAATCACTGCGGCCCGTGAATAGTTCTCAAAATCACAATGCGGCCCGTGTGGTAGAAAAGGTTGCACATGCTTGCTATAATGAGTGGCTAGGGCCAACAAAAAAAAAGTTGACTTGCCCTTTCCGACCGACTCGAATTTTTGGAAATCTAGGGTCGCTATTTTTAATTTTAAAAAAAATTGAAAGAAGCACACAACAATAAAGAAAGATGAAAACGTGTTTTTGAGTAGTATTTGCTTGTTTAAAAATCATTAAAAAAATCCAAAAAAAATCAACAACAAAAAAATCAACAACAAAAATTCTTTAAAACGTGTTTTGTGTAGTATCTCCCTGTATTTTTTTTATTTTAAATAATAATAAAAATAAATAAAAATCCGACTGTCCGACCCAGACTCTGGCCCTTTAAAGTCAACTTTTTTGTTTTGGCCTAGACAGTAAACTGCATCGACATGTTTAAAAGCTTTCTGTTCCAACCTACCTCATTTATGTTCAACCCCTACCAATATAATAGGTGAAATACATGTGCATCATCCAAGTTGAAAACATATGCATAATGGAAATCCCGGGGCGACTGTTGGATCCAACTTCATTCATAGATACGATGCTAGACTTCAAAAATCAAGTCCACGATGGAATTAAGCGTAACCACGCTATTTAACCAAGATTTGTATATGGTCTAGAATGTATGATGCATTAGGCCAACAATTTTTTTTTTTTTATGTTGTCCTCGACCGCCCGCTCGTCATTTTAGGGCCGCTCCGATTTTTTTTTTTTTCAGATTTTTTTTTTATTTTAAATCATTGTGGGGTTTTTTTAAAAATCAGATTTTTTTTTGATTTTTTTTTTTTTTTTCAGATTTTTTTTTTTTTTCAGATTTTTTTTTTTTTTTCAGATTTTTTTTTCAGATTTTTTTCAGATTTTTTTTAAAACAGTTTAAATGGCATTAATATTAAATTAAGTGTTTATAACAAATATGTGCGGCTCTTAGAGTGATTTTAACTTCTTGTTGGCTGAACTTTGAGCTTCTGCTGGTAAAAGAAAATTAAAAAAAATTAAAAAAATTAAAAAACATCCGCCCGCCCGCCCCTCCTCTCTGAAAGCTGTCGAGGACAACATAACAATTTTTTATTTTGGGCCTTACGCAGTTGCACCGAAATCCCAATTGAAAACACGTGGCAGAGGGATTATCTATACAATAATATTTTTTCTTGTTTTAGCACATAACACCAAATCAAGATATTGTTTTAGGAACTTAGGCTTAAAGAGAATTGACATGATGCAATCCAATACACTATAGCATGATTAAAAGTTGAACGAACACCACACATGCAGCACAAAGATAATCGCGCCCGTAATATTCACGCTCATTGTCGTGCGCGCTTCACGCAATGTACGCAAAACGCTGCCTCAATGTGTTCGTTCAATTATAAATCCGACTATAGTATGTTCATACAAAGCTTCATCCCTAATAAATTACATATCCAGGGTTTATCCAATATCACTGTTATTTACTTACTGAAAATGTAATCCTCATTTTTAATTGCATGTATGTATACAATGCACCATCCCTAATCAAATTTGTATTAAATTTCCAGGTGTTGTTATCCGTATAATACCACTGTTAATATTAACTAACTTAAATTTTAATCCTCATATTTTTAATAAAACTTGGGGTTTAAAACCAGCTAATGAAAAATGTTGTTCTTTTGCCATAATATGCTGGTGTAATAGATGTGATAGTTTGTATTTGGAGCATTGGATATTGACGTCAACATTAATTCCATTATGTAATCGCTTACATACACGCTAATGTTATCCTCTCCGCCAACTTGAGGTGACATAGATTATATGATATCCTTTCCTTTTCTAATATCTCAGCCCCACCCTCAGGACTTTAACTTATATACATTCTAGCTTCAAGACACACATGTATTCTGTATTACTGATATTACGCAAATAAAAAAGGATATTCCAAGTCAAATGGATACACTAGCCTAATCATAAAAACTCCTTCCCATAGAACCGAAAAAATCTTAATCAACTTCTTCTTCTTTGAATTATTTGGCTCCAAATTGCAGTCAAATATTTCTCTCTCTCTCAATCAGTCTGCCGGGGGGGGGGGGGGGGTGCACTGATGTATACAAATTGTAAGCATGAGCATGGATTCACCATTAGAAACCACCCGTATCCCAGATTTTAAAAGAAGAAAAAAAGTGACTTTACAAGGATTTTGTTTGACATATTATTTGTTATATACCAATATACCAAGTATATATAATACCCACAAGATATGCTTGATTTTCTTTTAAAATGACATATACATACAAAGCAAGCCGTGATCGAATGCCCAAAATCTGTAAGGTGAATCTTTTTTATGTAACTTAACTTGAAATGTTGAGGCTCAGTCTATATTTACCATTATAAGCAAAATGCACTACCAAAACCCTATTGTATATTTCACGGACATAAATTATGCTAATGAGCTCATTAAATGACGTCACTCACATCATCGGGTTTTGCCGATGATTGAAATACGTTGATTGAAATTCTAGGTCGAGTAAAATGATGTTCTTATTTGTTGTCTGTGAGCTTTTCTGATTTTTTTCCCGTATTGGAGTATTTTTTTATTGAAAATAGACAGTTCAAATTAAACGTTGGTTCCAAGTTCAAGTAACAGCACATGTATTAAAGGCGACAGCAAAGGCAATATGCAAGCAACATTTGAGAAAAAATGATGCCCGACTTTGCAAGAAAGTGTACGGGGAAGTGTACGAGTGAACATGACAAACCAAAACATCCTAGTAATAATCATCTCCGTGGCGCAATTGGTTAGCGCGTTCGGCTGTTAACCGAAAGGTTGGTGGTTCGAGTCCAGCCGGGGGCGTTGTTACTTTTTGCATTTAATGCAGATCGACAAATCACAGTAAAAATATATTGACAAAATCACAGACCACTTACACAAAAATCGCATATGCGCATGCTCCTGTCGCGATCGAAATCTACCACGCAAGCAATGAGAGAGTTTTCATAGTGAAATGTGTTCAACTTCCCTTAGTATGAATTCAAGTAATTGAAAAAAAACCTTGAAAATTTGTGATTTTTATAATGTGCAAGCCCATATTTTGGTGAAAATTAACACACCTACCCGATACATATAACAAACTTACAGAGACACACCATGGGCGTGGCCAGAAAATGCTTGAATCAGTTTACCAAAGGGGGATTGGAAGGCTGTGGGGTAAAAAATATGCCAACGTTAGACTGCTTTAACAGCTTTTTAGCTTCAAACCTGAGGTGCTTCAATCCTCAAACCCCAAAATCATCCCCTGGCTGGGCATATGGCACTGGATATCATAAATGTGCGCCCTTATTATTATAACTTTATATTTAAGTGCAACTGCCCCCCCCCCCCCCCCCCCTCCCCGAGCTCTACCTTGCGCAAAGCTTTATAGGAACTTAATTTGATCAATACAATGTTAACAACAAACAACAGATAATTTAGTTTGCTGATATTAAAAAGCCTTGATTTGAGACGTAACAATCAAACTAAATGTAATAACAAATGCATTACTTTATTCGTTAGCGATGTCTCTTTATTATTTTTAAAGCAGCATTTATCTGACACATTTTCTAAATTATTTTTCCTAATTCATTTATGTCTTTTAAGACTTCTTTGAACAAACTGCTGTTGAATAATAATAACTGTTGGTTAAAATAAATGTCAAAATATTAATTCTAACGAACAGTTTGTATAGAAACTAGAGTCTAAATTGATTAAATATCAGGACTATTAGGTAAACAAGTAGGATTTTTAATTGAATAAAAACGATGATGAAAACGACAACAATAATGATTATTTTTCAGTTATTACATAAATTGAGGAAGGTTGGGGAAAGAAGGATGTCTTTAGCCTTTTAAGATTTTTGAGTTTTTAATAAACCCTTAATGGCCCTGAGTACTATAAAATACTGTTTAATTTCCAGCGCTGGCTGCCGGCTTTTTCCTCTGATTTGAACTGTTTTGTCTCCCTTGATAGGGTTAAGGTCTGTTTTGGGGATAAAAATACCCCCCCCCCCCCCCCCAGTGCCACAAATGTCCACGGCAAAATGTGAATTAGGGATTATGGGTAAAATTTAAATTAAAAAAATAAATTAAAAAATTAAAGAAAATTTAATTCCAATCATCTTTCATGATAGTTCATGATAGTTTTTGTAGTGATCGTAGAAAAATGATCGAAACAGTTCTGTAATCAGCACAGTTTTAGCTTTCTTATGATATAAATATCTCCAATATGAAAAATGCCACCATGTGGCTGGTTTTCACAGATCGCATCACATATGCATAGGAAAATATTACGGTTTTCGAAGCTGACTCTGTGGTATGGGTGGGACTTCCACATAGGCGACCAGGTTCGAATCCTGGCACCGGCACAGTAGGACTTACCTGCCTTATTTGACCAGATATTGTTCCCTGATAGTTTTTTACCCAAAAATACACCTTTGGTGTTAGGGTAAAGGATAGCTTGTACAAGCCATGTGTTGATGTCAAACTCTTCCAAAGCCATCAGAAGGGAAAAAGAGGTTATGAGACTGTGATGCAAGGCTATCTGACCTCACATCTACATTTTTGTAAATTGAAGATACTGCTTATGCCCTGTTCAAATCAGGTACTTAATTTAAATTCAACTTCATTTGTGTGTACACAGGTTATCATGGATATATGGTCATCATGTTTTGAAGTTGATTTCAGAGTCAAATTCTTATGATAACTTCGAACAACACTGATTTAAATATCCACATTTTGAAGTAACAAAAACATAATTAAAAGACAACTTCAATTCCTATCATGCCTTTTGAAATCTGAAAACAACTCAAATCCACTTTATCTTAAAAATTGACTATGTTCTTATTGTGGTGTACTAAGAATATCATTTTTCCTGATCCTAGGTCGCAACTAAATTTGATGTCGAATTTGAAGTCACTTTCACTCTGTATAAAACGCAGTAACATTAAATCCTACATGACAATTGTCCCGGACCATTTATTAACGTGATTTTATTGCCTGCGTTTGGGCAAATCAGTAAAGTGGTTGAGATACGTGGTATGAACACTAATAATGCGGCATCGTAGCTTTTCTTCAAACCCGAGATATTAAACTTGCCTTTACTTATTGAGATTCAGTCGTGTCTGTACAAAAAGTCTGTGTTTATAATATGTCTGCAGCATTGGGCTGTGGGTAATTAACTGCAGGAAGGGCGTGTTATAAATGCATGATTTTTATCTGTCATGATTGAGAACCGATTTGTTTTGAGAAAAAATGACTGAAATATTTCCCTTCATAATTGGCACATAAAGAACAGACATTTTCAAATAGTTCTGACTTCAGAGTGCATATCTTCGCAATTTTCTAATTTGTGAGTAAAAAGGCCGTAAATTGAAGCCACTTTGGTCGGTATGCACAAAACAATTAAATTGGGTGAAGAACAGTTCTTCTGGGAGGACCATTGTATTCTTTTGCATTCCTTGTGTCTTCCCTGAAAATCCAAGAGACAATTTGGAATCATTTAATTAGGCTATACTACACTAACATGTATTGTCCCTTACAAGGTCCATTACTAATGCAGAATTAGCACATCTTAGCATAAAGAGATCCTTTTTGGGAGGACTATTCTTTCATTTAGACCAGGTTTCAGTTGTTTTGTGCACATGGCCAATAGGGGTCTAGTAAAGCTATAACAGAAAAGGTTTATTAGAGGGACAGTATTGAGGATGAAAGATGCCTAAAACAATTTGAGTTTAAACACCTCCCCTTACATTTCATTCATCCAACTGTAGTCTATTTATTCATCACGAGACAGTAACGTAACTGCGTATTCTATTAATTGCAGCACATAAACGTGCACGTCTACTCATCTACTCAAGGTGCTGGCGTTGGCGTATACACACGAGTGTAGAAAGATGGAACATACATACAGGTGCATAAATGCTGCTCCTGTAAAGTTATGTCACTGTCCAGATCCAGAGGAATACAATAGAGTATATGCAGTGTCAACAAAAAATCCTTCCGACCCCCCCCCCCCCCCAAAAAAAAAATAATGATAATTTTTAGTCAATATCAACAACAACAAAAAGTGTTTAGAAAATAAAAATACTCATCAAAATATTACAAATTTTGTTCCCTGTTTTGGTTACCACAACAAGTACATCTCATTTTACTTTTGGTACCTGAAAAAAGAGCAAGGGAGAAAGAAAAAAAAACCTTTTCCCGACCGACCTACCCAACTTTTAAAAGTGATCTATGGACAATAAAAAAAATGCCTTACATAGCGCATGTGGTTTTAAGCACTACTTTTAAAAGTGATCTATGGACAATAAAAAAAATTAAAAAGCCTTACCATAGCGCATGTGGTTTTAAGCACTACTGCCTTAAATCGAAAGACAAATCCTGGTTCATTTATGTATGCAATGCTGCATCGACCATTAGATTATGATCTGACATCACTCTACATCGAGTAAGATGAACTAAGCATAGCATTTGTGTCATGAACAAGCGCAGGCAGTGCATGCTATCTCCCCCCTCCCCCCCCCCAAAGATTCCGAATCGGCAAGGCCAGAAAAAATGTACATTTCCTGGGAACCAAATATTAACATTTTCAAGGAGAAAATTTCCCTTCAAATTCTTCCGTATTTCTTTATTTTTATACCTAATTTTCCCTCAAAGCCAAAAATTTCCCTCCAAAGTCAACATTTTCCTGGAACCAGGTTCCTGAATTCCCCATTTTTTCCAGCCGTGCGAATGAGCCTATTTATTTGTTCATGAAATAATGACAAATTGGCTCAGTTTCAATTACTTTCACCTGTTTCCCCACAACACCCACCTTAAAGATGTTGGCGCCCCGACACGACTGCTATTTTTGGATATTTTCATAACCATGAGAGAATTTCTTGCTGGAAGCAATATGATGACAATTTAATATCACTACCTAACCTTTACGGTTTTATCAATTTCTCCTATATTGAGACGTCTGTTCGTTGCTCTTCTCTTGACCAATCTAAAATATTTGGCTTACTATACGTCATTCATCTAACCCTGGGCAATCAGAGTGTATTGAAATGATCGCACCCTAGTATTATCGCCAATGTGATTGTAATGTATTGGCATCCTTATTCACCTAATCAATGACGAATCCTGACACCAACTCACAGCTAAGGGCAATACTGGGTTATATCACTCAAATATGCTCTGACATCACTGCGCAGAGAGAGTTAAATGAACTACATGTATCTATAGATGAACAAAGTTTAGTGTGTCATAAAGAGGTTTACTCCAATCAATCTGAAACAATGATGTGAAATCTGAGCTTATCCCAGTAATCACAGCTTTTGACATCCAGAACATGTCTCTAGCTAATGCACTAGCATATCCCCTACTCATGCAATCTTTATAAATCCTGGCACTTGGCACTAACACTTTCCACACGGCAGTTGTCTGCGACAACAGTTTCAACATTTCACAAAATAATTCAAAAATGTCAAAATTATTGAATTTCATCACCATATTTGGAATCACCATAGAAATGCATACAAACATGCCTTGGTTCAGTTATTTCTGAAAAATCTGTGCTGTATAATGGTAAAACTAATAGCCGTGTGGGAAGTGTTAAGGCCTACACCCATCACAGAATATGAACTAACGTCTCCTTTCCACTACCAAAACCCTATTGTATATTTCACGGACATAAATTATGCTAATGAGCTCATTAAATGACGTCACTCACATCATCGGGTTTTGCCGATGATTGAAATACGTTGATTGAAATTCTAGGTCGAGTAAAATGATGTTCTTATTTGTTGTCTGTGAGCTTTTCTGATTTTTTTCCCGTATTGGAGTATTTTTTTATTGAAAATAGACAGTTCAAATTAAACGTTGGTTCCAAGTTCAAGTAACAGCACATGTATTAAAGGCGACAGCAAAGGCAATATGCAAGCAACATTTGAGAAAAAACGATGCCCGACTTTGCAAGAAAGTGTACGGGGAAGTGTACGAGTGAACATGACAAACCAAAACATCCTAGTAATAATCATCTCCGTGGCGCAATTGGTTAGCGCGTTCGGCTGTTAACCGAAAGGTTGGTGGTTCGAGTCCAGCCGGGGGCGTTGTTACTTTTTGCATTTAATGCAGATCGACAAATCACAGTAAAAATATAATATTGACAAAATCACAGACCACTTACACAAAATCGCATCTGCGCATGCTCCTGTCGCGATCGAAATCTACCACGCAAGCAATGAGAGAGTTTTCATAGTGCTTTCAGGTACAATGCAACAATTGCTGAGGCTGAAAGTGAAAGAGGGAGGCAAAGCATAATATGGTGCATCTTATAGCAATTCAAGTTAGTTCCAGTAAATATCTTAAAATGTCCACGTTTACAGTATTGTTACAGTTTGTCCACTTTAAAGAGCAACTGATGGATTGTCTAAGTAATGAATACCAGCTATCAAAAGTGGTGACAGAAGTCTGAATGGTTAAAACACCACTGTTCATTGCTATAAAGGTAAACAACCGCTTTGAGGCAACTAGCCCAGACATAATATTTGACGATGTGGGTAGGGGGCACGTGAAGGGAATTCAAAGCCAATGTTTGAAATCAACTGTGTCATCAGCACCCTGCATCATATAAAAAACACAATTGACTATATTGTTATCAAATTCCAAACCGGGGGGGGGGGGGCACTCAGTTATCTTGTTAAGCATCAGCGGGGTTGAAAACATGGATTACAAGTGTGTTTTTTATTTCTCACAAGCAGGCCCGGGGCTGTGTTGCCTCAACGGGTCCATGCTTAGGTATCAAAATCATCCATTTCAATTTTATTATTTTAATTGGTTGGTGCTAAGGGTAGATTGAGCCAATCATCAAGTTCATCATAAAAATAGCCTAAAATGGCCCAGTCACCAAAAAATCAGGTATTAAGTCACAGCTTTGTAAGTCCATTTGATTCTAAAAGTAAGAAAGTATATTGCTTAAGCATAATCCTTGTTAAGATTGACTTTATATTCTTCTTTGAGAATCCACATTGAAAGCAGTTTTTGAGAGTGCATTCATGTCTAGTCATAAAAGGTAGCATTCACAACTATAAAATATGCATTGCATATCTCACCCAAGTGTATGGTGAGAGATATGTGCGTGCAGCATTCTATAGTTATGCCGCCTTCACTGAAGGGCAAGCAATGTATGCGATTTTATCGCTAAGGGTGCCCAAAACAACATAAACTGGGAAAAGGGGTAATGCATTTGAGCATACAACTTGGAAATATATGTTTTTGGATATCAAATATCTGCGGCCCGCGAAGCAATCCTAAAATGCCCATTGATGCGGCCCATTTAAACCGGAACTACCTATTTTACACAAATGGCGGATGATTTTATAGTGGTGAGCTCCCTTATAATTAGTAGGGTGATGCGCTGCATTTAGTCAATATAACTCAAGGCGTGATTGTGTGATAAAATCCCTGGTTTTAAAATGGCGCTTGCAGCAGCAACAGCGAGTAAAAAGAGGGAATTACACGAAGAGAAGCAGGTATTCCATGAGCAATGGACTTCCCCTCTCCCTATTACTCCTCCTCCGGACATGTTTTGGAATGTTTGACAATCACTGCGGCCCGTGAATAGATCTCAAAATCACAATGCGGCCCGTGTGGTAGAAAAGGTTGCACATGCTTGCTTTAAAGGTATATTTAAATACTTGTATATTAACAAAAATGCCAAAAATGTGTAAAAACAAAATGTGTCGGTCGGGCACGTAGTTCTAACAAAATGGGTCGGTCGGGCACTTAGAACATTTTTCTGTTGTATTTCTGTCGCCTTAGTGTCTTTTCTGAAAGGCCATGCCTGAACAAGATACAAGTCATCTATAAATCTAAATGGCCTGGGAAAATTAATTAAGGCAAGGCAAGGGGAGATGTGATGATACCATCATGAGTATACAGCTTCCTTCAGAAAGCTAAATCAAATCTTGACACTTGTGCTAAATATTTACATAAAGCATCCCTCAATCTTTGTAGGCTGGTATGTGCTATTGTGCACA
Organism: Ophiura sarsii; assembly: GCA_035610835.1. Lineage (NCBI taxonomy): Eukaryota > Metazoa > Echinodermata > Ophiuroidea > Amphilepidida > Ophiuridae > Ophiura > Ophiura sarsii. Next base: position 12,141,066 of record CM069453.1, read on the forward strand.
ACAGCTTTAAAGTTTTATATTTTTGGTATTGTAAGATGTTTGTAATACAGCATCCCTATCACTATCACATACCTATAATGAAACCCATGACAAACTTGAAATTACCTTTAGGATAGCATGCATTTCAGTTTTGTTTTTGGAGAGGGAGAGCTGCGATTTTTCTCACAGACGCCCATGGCCTGTATTTTGCACAATGATATTAACCAGGTTAATTGGCCGATAAACCTGGTTTTTCGTTCGAAAAACTTGGTATTTCAAAAAACTTGCTTATCAATTTGAAAAGCAAAGTTTTTGGGGAAAAACAGGTTTGTTGGCCGATAAACCTGGTTTTTCAATTTGATAAACCTGGTTAATCATATAAGCAAAGCATGGTTTTTCGATTCAAAAAGCAAGGTTTTGATCGATAAACCTGGCTTCAAATTCGATAAGTAAGCTTTTTGAAAAAACAAGTTTTTTGATCGAAATACCAGGTTTATTGAAAAACCTTGCTCATCGAATTTGATAAACCAGGTTTATCGAATTGAAAAACCAGGTTTATCGATTCGAAAAGGAAGGTTTTTGATAAACCAAGTTTATTGACTGATAAACCTATAAAACCTTGCTTATCGAATTTGATATACCATGTTTTTCAAATTGAAAACCCAGGCTTATCAATTCGAAAAGCAAAGTTTTTGATAAACCTAGTTTATCGGCTAAAAAAGTGGTTTAGCGGTCGAAAAAACAGATCTATCGGTCGAAAAACCAGGTTTTCTCTTTCATAGTGCAAAATATGTGCCATAGACGTTACCTAGCCTAGAACTATGTAAAATCCCTTCATACTAAAATACTAAAAAGTGAACAATTGCCTTCCAGCTCAAACAACAAATGAATCAAAATCTTTGTTGAAAGGGTTGTAACTATTTAATGATTTAATTAAAATTGAAACCCCTTAAATACAACTCAATGTATACTGAATCAGGGATAGCATTTTATCACACATTACTTAAGCCAAAACAGATTCTCCCGTTTGAATTTGACACATATCTGAAGATTCTCGCTATAGATGGGGTGACAGCAATGTTTATCAACAAAAGCAATGGTTGAAGGGACTGGATTGTCAATACACACTTGAGGGACCAGCATATGACCACAACACTGTCACCTATGCCTTATTGCACTTTATAATGCTTTGTCACTAGGTTGAAAAGCATGGGTTCTAAACAAAACAGGATGCGCGCGCACACCGCCGGGCAAAGAACAATGGCAACTGCCGACCAAATGCCCAGCATGATGTCACATGTCACCCCATCTATACAATGTGGTGTGAAATTATGAACAGTTGTACGAAAATCCATTTATTTTGCAATGTGTATTATTGTAGTTCATAGTTCATAGTTCATAGTTTATTATCACCAAATCGCAGCTAAAAGCTGGTCATTACATTTGTATAAAAACAATAAATTACACATAGAAATGTATGCAAAGATAACATCAAAATTGAACATTAAAAATGCTAAAAGAGATTAAAAGGTATCAAAAATACATAAATAATTAAAGTTATCAGGTAGAAGCTAATATTGCACTGTGGGTGACATTGATTTTTTCATTTTTAAAAACCCAGCATTTTTAAATGACACAGGGAATAAATCACACACCTACCCAAGAGTCAGATTAGCCCCCCCCCCCCCCCCCCCCCCCCCCCCTAGCAAGCATATATTTGTGTACAAATCTGTTTACTTTGTACCTTACAAATAACTCTTCATTGCAAGTAAGAAACATGCCTGCCCTATTTGTGAGTCAATTAAATCAACTAAACTGCCCAATAATGACACTGAATGTCAATTTACCCATACCCAGAGACTTTTTCTAAACTATTAGCTGTCAATCACTGGGGATAACATTTCTTCCGAGTCCCTTTAAATGCTAAACTCGCTAAATGGCTCAGCTCCAACAACCGCAGCGTAAATCCTTTCCGCGAGGCAACAACGACCTGAATATTTCGCTGCAATAGCCTGTCAGATATCAATGAAATCTGTACAACACAAACGTCTCGATTCTATGAAGTGTCATCAACCCTTCAATAAGTATGATATATGATATGATAGCTATTTTCACATCGAACCCTGGTACGGGTACATTCATAAGTATATACGATATTTATATATATATTCAATCGTGAGATATACAGTGTCCCTAGGCCAGAGTGTATGCGTTGCATAGATGCATTGCTTCGGGATTTCTCACATAGAATCTACTCTTCAATAGTGGCTTTATTTTTTGTGAAAGCAATTTTGAGACAGGATTAGAGTTTCATTGAAAGCCGACAACCTGCAGGACAAATTGCATATTTCTCGACTGGTGTTCCTGTGGCTATTTGGCAGAGTCCACTTTTTATGTAAGGGGAATTCTTTTCTGCACCCACTATAATGATTTTTGAAATGTCATACACAATTGATATACAAATACAAACTTGCTCTATTGGTTCAGAGCTGATTCAGATAATACCAATTCGTAGTTAATAAAATGTCCAGTACATTAGAGTGTATAAGGTCAGGGTTGTGGCTACGCCGGACGGCACTCTTAAAATAAAAGGGGTAACAAAACCGGCGCTCAAATATTTTTGTATTTTTTTTGTATTTTGTGGATAGAATCATTAAACTGCATCATAAAACAAGAAATAATGTGGCAGGAACCCTCAAAGTACATTAAAAAACCTAAAAAAACATTAAGAAGGCCTCTGGACCCCATTCCATGATCCACTGCACTTCGTTCAATACACTTACTCAGTTCGCCGTCAGTCAAATTGTCCGGCACTCAATCTGGTCTACCTACATTATTTGAAGACCCTATTTCCAGGCTTCCCATGAACACTATTGATAACCACTATTTGACTACATACATGTGACCTAATTATTAGCTCTTATTCCTTGAAATCCTGAATACAGTTACTACAATAGATTATTAGAGAGATACTTGGCTTGGCTATAAAAAGGACGAGAATTCACATGTTTCCAAATGTTTGAGCATTTCGTGTGAAATGCTGATTTTTTTTTAGAGATAAAATAACACATGTTTCCAATACAGGATATTTAATTTTCAAATATTGCCAACATGTATTAGATATTGTTCAGATAAGGCATTTTCTTCTATAAACGTGCGCAGACTCAAATTAATTCAGACTATTCTCTAACAGCTTCAATCAATATACCAATCACAGGTCAACTTTTATCAAATTGTTGTCATTTTGTTTCTCATGAAAAATTCCTGCAGTAAACACTTGATAACAAAAGAAATTACAGAAAGACAATCAAGTGACTTTTTTCCCTTCGCCATTTGATAGCCCATTGGATCGTGCCTTGGATCTTGCCCATCGGATCATGCCACGGATCGTGCCCGTCAGATAGCTAGGGCAGGGCGTGGTACCAGCAGCGAGCACTGTAGCGACTTATACTAGTGTGTAGGACCCAGTTGTATAAAATGGGCACCAGTATTCTTCAGTGCTAGGAAGGTAACATCATGGCCTGAAAAAATGGTTTTTTCCCGGCAAGCGATTCCATATTTCCCTCCAAAATGGAATGCATTTCTTAATGAAAGAGTAACATTTCCCTCCAAATGCCAACATTTCCCTTCAAATGCTAAAATTTCCCTGCGAGGAGCTTTCCGTATTGCCTACCTTTTCAGCCTGTGGGTAACATGTTCACTGTGGAAGAGATACATGTAGTAATCTCCACAAAGCAACATTAAAACAATGAGTGAGTCTGACTTGACCCATTTGAAAGAGAGACTTGGCACTTTACTCCCGTTGAGCATTCGCTGCGTGTATGTTTTGCACGTTGGGTGTAGGCTGCTTATTCATCAACTGTTTTGCCACATACGGCGCTTAAGCGTATTGATCATTACGTTGTCACCACTCAAAATTTTGAACATGCTCAAACATTTTCATAAGCCCCCGCGTACCTCTGCGAACCCCTATCGAACCGCTAACGAATACAACGTATGCCAAATATGTCACGAACGAATGACAACTTACATGAACGTACACTCAAATTTCCAAAACGTTGGGTACATGTTAGCTCTATACGCAACAGTGTGACAGGATCGACCGCCATTACCTGTACCTCCATCTAACCTGTAATTAACCATGTTTAGACCAAATGCCTGCAGACCACATGGCCATTAGCCTGAGTCGATGTAGACCAATGGCAATTTGCTATAAACGATACAGATGTTGTTGTCATTATGAATCATTTCAATTTAGATCAAACTTCCTCCTGATGATGCTCTATAAGGCCTATAAAATTAAGTATTGGCTTGCTCTTTGCGACTTTTTGTGTGTATTTTTTTAATGTTTTTAAAAACAATTTTTGATATTTCTAAACTATTTTAAATATCATATTGGTTATTATGGTTTATATGGGCCTTCCTAACGGTACAATTAAAGTATGTATTGAATATTGTGCACCAAGTTCCCTGATGTGCGTCCAATATTCAAATAATATTGCCGTTCAATATTATTTGTGCGGCGCAGAAGATGTGCACGTGAGAAGGTCAGTTTGGGCTAACTTATTATAGTTTTTATCAAAACAGTGTTATATAAATAATAATAATAATATTGAATGTCTTATTTTCGGTGATACAAGAATATATTGCATTCACTATAAAAATATTCTTGTATCACCGTCAAAGCCATTCAATATTATATAATTATTGATAGCAAAATGAGTTCTGTTTATGCAACTTAAACGTATGAAATTGTCAATTACTCACTTATTTGTCAAATATTAAAAGTTAAAATCAAGTGTTCTTGTGTAGTATGTGTTTGGTTATCTTTAAAAAACAAAAATTGACCGACCTACCCGGATGTTGGCACTTAAAGGGAAGGTCAACTCTTTTTTGGGGGCCTAAGTCTTGATTTCTATGCTGTATGCAAATAAATAAATATGAATGGCCATTGCATGTATCATGTGTGTGTAACATATTAATCGTGGTATAACACTGGTTAATTACAAGCATTTCAGAAATTAGTATCAGATTCTACTGGGTTTATTTTCCATTTATTGAAAGGATGATAATCATGCCTCAACTCATCACGTACCTGTATTACCAGGATGAAAACACTATACATATTCAACCCAAATTAAGTTCATTGCCACCAAATGCAAAACGGATGGGTTCATGTATATAGCAGGACATATCATGTTTGGCGATAATTAAACAAATCTGGATTTGAATTAATCGAAAGCATCGAATTAATCAAAAGCATCGAAGGCAATTGCCTTCGATGCCCCACCTAGTTGCCAAATAATGCCCTTTTCATTTCTTATTATTTTAAGGCCTGAATTTGACTGACATCTCAATGGAGTGTTCGAGTAGAATTTCACAATAACACATCAAATTTTGTGACAAAACACTTTAAATTAAACCACCACAATCTTGATCCTTCTGTAATAATTATAGTTGAGTGTGAAACGTATCAAATTTCACCAGCAAATACAGGGCAAGATAGATTATTAAACTTGGTTGTGATTGATATTATACAGTGACGACAAAAATGGAGACTTGCAGCTGAATTTGACTTCTTTAGATGACACACAAGTGTCCCGGAGAACATCTGGCTGAACTATGTACGCAACCACTAGTAACCAGATACTTGTGACGTACATTGTCTATACGCCATCAAATCATTTGCTTGTGTGTGAAGCAGACGACACAAACAAATCTTAAAAAAATGTTAAATTGTTGAATAAATTGCAGAAATATTTGTAAAAATCTACTTTTCTTGTAACAAATAAAAGTATATTTGCAAATTTCAAATGAGAAGTTGACGGGCCCTAATAGTTTGTAATGCTACGGTAATAAACATTGTTGTTGTAGCGTCTCAAATCGTACGGGTGAACTTGAATGAGACTGCCTGCTAGTGTAGGATACACAATGCAAACAGAATAAAATCTATGAGGTGAATATAAATATAGAACAGGTTTGCAAAATAACTTTTTCAGAGGAAACTGAAAAGTGTGTCATGGTAAGCCTTGGGCTGAATTAGAAACATTCATGTATTTAGGGAATGTCTGTGTTGCAACTGTTTTCATGGATTTGTTTTGTAACCATTGGTATCGTTGAGCATTTGTTCCGAAGGAATGCCCGCAGCCCCTCTTCGGGGGGGTAGGGGGGGGGGGCACTCAACTTTTTTGGAACTGAACTGAAAGAATTTTATGGGAAAAAAATAGGGTCTCAACCCTAACTCCCCGGGTGTGTTTTTGTGAATTAAACTATCAGGGGTGAAAATCGGGTCAAATTTGAGGGGGAAATTAATCTCCGCACGCGCCGCGAATCGAACCCGGGCCGCTCTGACGACTGAGCTACACGGGGGAGATTAAAAAAACTTAAGTTTTTTTAACCTTTTTTAACCAGTTGAACCATGCACTGAGCGTGGCACAAGATTGATGGGGCCGCCGCGCGGTACAATCAAGTAAGACAGTTTTACAATTTAGGTAATCGAGTTAGTGATAATTTGAACCCGGGAGTGAGATTTTCGGGCGAGACTCGAATTCCGGGACTCGCTCACAACCTTACATGTTGTTTATATTTTTAATGTTGAACTAGTCAGAAATACTATCATGTTTACCTATATGACAAATCAAAGTTCACTATCAATACTCATATCATTTCATATGCTTAACTTCATTGTTCGGCAATACACATACACACACAAAAACATAACTTGCAAATAATTCTAATTGCTTAATAATGAGGCAGTCCATGCAATGCAGGACATACTACTCAGGGTGTGCGTGGTGTGGGTAGCAATTTACTTAGACTTGGTATTTTGATCAATATTTTACTAATATAGACACTTTCGGGGATAAATTCAGTAAATATTCACTTTTCAAGAGTCTTGAGTGGTGGGCTCCACCCTCAAGCACTGAAATGAACCTCTAGTGGTGCCCACTGTAGCTACGACTTTGCCTATTTTTCTTGTTATATTTAATAATGGCATCTGAAGTGGGTACTTTATTTGTCCTCGGGTGTAAAAACATGATGGGAAAAAGAGCTCCCGAGGCAAAACGCGGTGAATACCATTTTCAGAATTTTTAGAGTTTAGATCACCAACATTAAAAGCACATCAAATGGCTTCAAATGAAAACAATGCTGGTTAATAATTCTTATCTCAAGAATTATTGAACCAATAGGCATGTTTGTACTTACTTTAATGTATTTCTCATCTCGTGGTGATTCCAAATATGGTGATAAAATTCAATAATTTTGCCATTTTTGAAACATTTTGTGGAATTTTAGGACTGCCGCATGGAAAGTGTTAAGATTAAAAATTTGCAACGAATTGAATGACACTCATAAATGAAGAATGGCAATTTACCTGAAAATTAAATGTTTGAAACACTAATCCATTATACATAGATTCAATTTATTAAAATGCCATTATGTGCAGACATTTTTATTGACTCTAATGATAAAAGGTTTTTTATGTAAGTACAGCTTGATTTACAAATTTGACCAAAAAAAACTGGTTCTATGTGCAAACGGACCTGTTAGATAGAGTCAGTCGGCGGTCGAGCAGGAGTTTTTTTTTAATTGTGTGCAAATCTTAAATATTTAACAATTTTCCAATTTCTAAAATTTCAAAATTTGTAAGAAAAATAGAGAAATAAACATAAAATAGGTAGGTCGGCCCGGCCTGTAGAACAGGTGTGTTTTCCCCCGTCACCATATTATCCCTCAAATCATCAACAAAATACAAGTTTTTATTTTTTAAAGGTGTATGTTCCAATCACTTTAGCTTTTTTTTTGCCCAACAATATATTTTGATATCAGAAGAAACCCATATTTTTCTCATTATTTCTGTAAAATGTTTGGCGCAAGATATGTTCCATTTAGACGTTGTAGTCCAAAATGCAGTGAATTACTGCCAAAGGTGGTTAACTACCCGGCCAGTTTGTGCACTACTCAATGGGCAAATTTCCTATCACCTTGTGCTTCTAAAATATGAACCATTGGAGTTATGCAACTCGACCTTGGAATACGAATATTTGAAGGATGACCCTTCATGAAGAATAGAAAACATCAAATTGAAAATTGAGCCAGAAATCGGAACACCTTTAAAAGGGAAATAATCTTTGGACTGTAGGATATATTTGGTTCATCATACATGGGAAGTCTTGACAGTTTATTTAAACATTTGTTCTCCTCGAAAATGTGGTTGACATTTAGGTCAATTTTGCCACCATCATACCATTCCCTACCCATCTGATTAACCAATGTAAGATCAGCATACATATAATAATGCTATTGATCCTATTTTTAAACACAACTCGCTCTTCGCTACTCTTGAGAGTTCAGATCCTTATCTAGTTTTTTTATCCACTATCTATCATCCCGCTGAATAAATATTTCCCTTTACAAAATACCTGGTAAAGCCCCTTTTTATAATGCATGCTATAAAATGAAACGCATCCCATTGAAGGTCACACGTTTATGTGAACAACTCTGGTACATTAGACTTTGTTTATGTGAGGCAAAATAAAATGAGAACGTGTCTCATCATAGCTTTTAGAAATTTACATTTCTCATTCTTTACATTTTTATTCTATTTTTCGAAATTCAAATATTGTTTTAATTTATTTTGTTTTACACTAATTTGAAATTAATAAAATAGGGACAGCGGTCCCAAATAGGTCGTCCGTTTATAGGGTAGATTAAAAACAAGGTGGATCTCAAACCACAGGCATCTAGAAAGAAAGAGGTTAGACCACTAGCGGATCCAGGATATAAAAAATAAAATAAACATCCTGGAGTTTGGTTGCAATTGTACTTCACCTGTTTAAATGTAATTAATTTTACATATGCAGCTAATTTTACATCTTGACCTCATATGACCTTTGACCTTGGTATGTGACCTTTGACCTAATTAACATATGAATGTTTCCATGTTGCATCCGTGACCCAAGTTTGGTTGCAATTGGTCATTGTATGGAAAAATGAACAAGAGACAAAAAAAAAATGAACAAGAGACAAAAAAAAAGTGTACTAATTTGTACATCTTGACCTCAGATGACCTTTGACCTTTCTATGCGACCTTTGACCTCATTAACATATGCGGGTGTCCATGTTGTATCTATGACTGAAGTTTGGTTGCAATTGGTCATTGTATGGAAAAGAAATGGAAAAATGTAATCAATTTTACATATGCAGCCATTTCTACATTTACATCTTGACCTCAGATGACCTTTGACCTTGGTATGTGACCTTTGACCTCATTAACATATGAAGGTTTCCATGTTGTATCTATGACCAAAGTTAGGTTACAATTGGTCATTGTATGGAAAAGAAATGGACAAATGTAATCAATTCTACATATGCAGCTTGACCTCGGATGACCTTTGACCTTGGTATGTGACCTTTGACCTCATTAACATATGAAGGTTCCCATGTTGCATCTATGACCGAAGTTTGATTGCAATTGGACATTGTATGGAAAAGAAATGGAAAAATGTAATCAATTTTACATATGCAGCCATTTCTACATTTACATCTTGACCTCAGATGACCTTTGACCTTGGTATGTGACCTTTGACCTCATTAACATATGAAGGTTTCCATGTTGTATCTATGACCAAAGTTTGGTTACAATTGGTCATTGTATGGAAAAGAAATGAACAAATGTAATCAATTTTACATATGCAGCCACTTTTACATATACATCTTGACCTCGGATGACCTTTGACCTTGGTATGTGACCTTTGACCTCATTAACATATGAAGGTTCCCATGTTGCATCTATGACCGAAGTTTGATTGCAATTGGACATTGTATGGAAAAGAAATGGACAAAACAAAAAGTGTATACCAAATTGTAACAAAAAGTGTATACCAAAAAGTGTATACCAAATTGTTGACACACACACAGACTACACACACAGACTACACACACAGACTACACACGAAGGATGCTGCCATAAGGTCTCTTCCTACGGACGACCTAATAAGACTTAAAAGAATGGTTTGCCTACTCCTGTCTCAAGTCCAAAAACCAAAATGTATTGTAGGGTTACTTCTAGGAATGAGATTAATTGCACAAATTAGCCATAAAACATAAAAAATGATTCAAAGACCCTTTCAATTGAATTTTGAAATTATGTTTTCAATTTTTCTATCTGTGTCAATTTTCGTCCAATTGAGTTCCATTGGGTGTGATAGAAAGCCAAACAAAGTGAGGTTGACATCATGATTCAGCTTAAATATCTTTAAAAATGCCAAATCCAGGGGTAAGAAAGGGGGTCAGGTCACCCTGACACCCCCCCCCCCCCACCTCAAAATCAAAAAAAATCCTGTCCATTGTCATGTGACACGTCATGAGGTACATGTTGTTGGCTAGACAATACACTTTCTTTTCCTCATATTTTCAACATAAGCGTTGCTTCAATTTATACAAAAATGTAGTCTGATTTGAATGTGTGTTTAGAATTCTGCCAGACATTGTCAAAATCTCATATTTTGCAAAAGTAGACAAGCTGTACCTGTTGACTTAATGCATCACAATGGGAGTTTCTAGCAGATAGGAACCTGGCAACTTACTCCTGCTTCTGTAAGGAAAAAACAACAAATATGGCAACTCATGTTCTTACCTCTTTTCTCAAGGCACCGCTTGGACAGTCTTTCATGAAATCCCGATGCCTGCAAATGGAAATGATAATATGGCGATAATTAAGTTATAGTAATTAAGTCATTTGAGCATGTCATTCTGAAAAAATTTCAACAAGGGCACTACAAATGACTGAAACAGACAGCCCAAAAAATAATCAAATCTTGGACACTGGAGGTATCGTTTAAAAATCGTTCTAGGCTTCAAAAATGTTTTGTCTCCCGTTTTTAATACCCAATTGTCCAAGTGTTACACATATCTAAAGGAATTAAATATTTGTTATTACCAGCAAAAAAGAACACACAATCGGCTCTTACAATCCAACTATGGACAACGCAACCAAGGCCGGGGCATCATTGGTTGTCTCAAGCAAGTATATTGCAAATAGTGTTAAAATGTTATACAGGGTATCTCAGCAATGATTTATACTATGTTTGAAAACATATTATAACAAAAGAGTGTTTCTAAATCTAATACCTGCAATATAATGATGAACATATTACTTATTCAAGTAATTTCATCACTATATCTTTAATTGTTTTGGCGTGACATGACAATGACAATGACATTATTGAAAATTGGTGAAAACCTGATTTTCACTTTCACCACATTTCAAATGATCAACTTCATACCACTGTTCAAAACTGCCACGACAGAAAGGATGGGATTAAGAGACTGAAACTGAACAATTCCTTCACATCATGCAAATATTGCTTCATAAACATCATATCTATCAACGTTTACAGAAAATTAAAACGGGACACACAGCAAATTACCTGCATAACATTTCAACAGATCTTTGTGCTGAACATGGTTAATAGTGGTTTTATATACTTTCAAAAGAGATCTTTTCAGTCAATTTTTTTTTGGAGACTCACTTGATACAGATGTGTTGTGATACCATATGGCATGGTGATGGACCATGGAACTATACTCCCTGTCATAGTCCCTTGGGCATAATTCACGTTATTTTACGCAAGCTTATTCTGTTGTTGGGGCGCGGCGTCGAAATGCTTGACAAGCGCGAACAAGGTAATGCGCCGTCAATTAGGGCGTGTGACGATTTCACGATTGACCAATTGGGATGCGCGATTATTTGTTTAAAGGGACCGGTACGCACTTCCATGTTTACGCACAATCGCACATACGCATTGCAATTCGCACCTACGCAAATACGTACGCAACTCGAGCGTACGCATGATTTGATGGAATTATGTCCAAGGCATTATGACAGGGAGTAGTGTCAAGATGGAATGATCAACTTCAAATTATACCTGGCAATTGTTTGTTGTTGTTGTTCTTTTCACTTCTGTTAGGCAATGGCACCAGAAGCCTAGACAATCTCTTTTTTTCTTTTGGCCTTAGGTCTCTTGTAAAGTTTCTACCTTCCAGCACAGAAGTATGAGACCAAACATAACTTGTGCAGGCAGTCTAGACAAGAGCATCATCCCATGAGTTAAATTTACTTGTAATCTTAATTCCACAGGGGTAAAATTACACAATATTAACCCCTATACAAAAGCTGCAGCTTCTCGAATTGCCTACTTTTATGCCACTCTAAAGATACCTGGAAGAAACTAAATTGCAATGTGCTTGTAAGCGACAGGGGATCAAAACCTGTTCTAAAGGCTCAACAAACACTTTTTTCTTCAAATTTTCATCAACAAAAACTTTGCAATTGTATGATTTTTTTAGTTCATTTTTTGAAATTTTTGATTTTTTAAAAAATATTTTGGACATTTTTGAAGGAAAACAAATGAAAATGTTTGGAAATGTTTGAAAATTTCATAAATTGTTGAAAATTGCACCAATATTTCACAATTTTTGTTAAATTTAAAAAACCACCCGACTGACCGACCTTAACTGAGAGGTCAGTTTGCCCGTAGAACAGGGAGTTTTTTCACCAACTCATTTTGTTTAAACAGATGTTCTCATGTATTCTAAAAAATGTAATCAAATAAATAGAATGCACCCACATAACGCTTGTTAGACATGTCTTTACTTGTACCATTCCAACCTCTCCGGGCAAAGTTCAGCAATCCATATACACACTAACACATGTTCCACACACCCAGGTTGTCCATTGTTACACCCAATAGTCATTTCTGAACCGTGGCTGTGTGCTTGAGATTGCGCCGGAGAGATCAAGCAGAAAGGTTCTATCATTTAAATCTGTATACGTTATGCACAAGCATGCGTGATTCATCATCCTATGTATGTGTGTGTGTTTGGCTACTCATTATCCATGACTCCAATGTAGTATAAACACCGGAATTGATGCAACGCATAGATAACTTTTCCATATGTGAAACAGAAAATTAACATATCCTACCTCGCCCCCCCCCCCCCCCCCCCCCCCCCAACAAAATCAGTATAAATATGTGCAGGCATGAGAATGAATTTGTATACAAAAACCAGATTTATCCTGAAAAAGTGCATGAAATTAGGCAATAAATCGTCGCTATTCTTTCAAAACCTTGTATCTCCATCCAGCCCTTCAGCATTTTTTAAGTAATACTTCCTATGTATGACCTTAAGGCGGTCTGTTCTAAACATTTTTAAGTGACAAAATCACATCTATCAAAACCTTGTGAGTTCTCTTGTCCCGGAACATGTATAAAGCAACTCTTCATATGCATAACCGTTGGCAGTTTTACTTTATACATGCTGAAGGGCCGGAAAACATACAAGGTTTTAAAAGAATAGCAACGAAATGCAAATAAATGGGCTGAAAATCAGAGAAGGAACATAAATGTGGAGAAAAAAATTACCTGAATTCAATCAAAACCCCTGAAAATGTCCATAGTGGCATCACTGTCGCGCTCAAATATGAGCGTGTTGCAAATTACCATCTTGCGTTCAGAGAACCAATTTTCTTTTCGATACACTACACGCAGATAAACGCAATCAAAATTGGTAGAAATATCACTTGTACGTATACATAACCTCTTTGAGTGAAAATCTATAACCTACCTGGCAATCAAGGTCATTGGGTTTTGATATATGATGCGGTTTTTACTCAGCAAATCTAGAGCACACAATTGATCATACATGCCTAGTATCAAATTGGAAATCAAAATGATAACCACAGAAATTGAATAGAATTCAGCATGTTTATATTTAAAAAGACAGCAATCATAATATCCTAAATTAAAGGCACTACGTCGTTAAAGGAATTACTAGGGGATGATGTCACTGACTCTCTTTAGCTATTCCAGGAAGAGCATTCAACATTTAGTTTAGGCAAAACAAAAAAAAATTGTTTGCTTGCCCACAGATGCTCTCCAAAAGGTAGGGTCAGGCGATCGGAATCATTTTTTTTTTAGGTACCTGAAAATCAGAAATAAAGTCCAAAACAGGACCTTAGATGATCCATAAGGGGGACACATGGGGGTCAATCAAGGTCATATAAGTGACTTGGAAAAGTTTTTGTTTTTTAGGGAAAAAAATTGTAAAAAAAGTTATACGGTCGGGACTGCAGTACATGGTCGGTCAGACGAGGGCAATAAACAACTCTCTTTTTGGTTGGCCTTAGCTACCTGAAGAGGAGGAGGCATTCTGAATTAGATCTCATGAGGTTAACATTACAGCAGCAGGATTTGTAATAAGGAGGGGCAGGGGATAATTTGTTCATGCTAAACATAAAAATGCCCCTGGTTTCTTGTGTATATTATGGCACATGGAGCCGTTGTATTAAACTCATGTTATTTTATTGCGCTTATCTCAAGGATGGATAGCATAATATTTCTCATTTTTCTCTTCAATAGACATTGGTTGTTGAAAAATCAAATTACCCTTTGTTTACAAGGATCATCATCTGTGGACCAGAGCTAGCTATACTTTGTACAAAAAAATAGCTCTTGGTTCTTAAACATTTCTTCAACCATGGGTGACTGACACTGAACACGACAACACATCAAATAAAACTATTAGTTTGCCTGATGATTTTGCACCTTGATACCTACAAAAGGATGCAGTGGCATAGCAAGAGGGGGGTTGAGTTGAAATATTGCTGATTAGGCCACACACACAAACTGTTCTACAGGCTCGACCAAATCATTTGTTTTCCAGAAAGTGCTGGACAAAATTCACATGCAAATGAATACCAAACAACCAAAAAACCACTTTTGCTCATCAAAAACCGGCAAAATGTTTACCGAATTTTGGGATTTTTACAGTAGTTTTGAAGGGAAACAAGCAAAAAACATTGATTGACCAACCCAACCTGAGAGGTCAGTTTGCCCATAGAACAGGGTGTTTTTATGGCCTTATTCTAAACATGTCTTCTTGGTGGGTTCTTCAAAATTTAGGAAATGTGATAACGAACCCTCTTACTTACCACTGTTGTAATTCTTGCTTGTTAACTGCAGTAAGATAAAAGAAATAAGAGGGAAAAGAGGATTAAATATGGTTATAAATCAGTTGATGTAAAAGGATCTTACTATTTACACCAAGGATATACCCCAAAATATGGATATTGTCTTCAAGCAGCTGAGAGTTCGCTCATCCATCCCAATTTTCATGTTTAAGATGCCAAGAGCATGTCAGCCGTCAGAGCGTGTGAAAGGCGTGTTTCAAATCTTCTTTCATGAAACGAACAGGCATACTCTATTTATCACTTTAAAAATACATGTATCATTAATAATCAAACAATAATATAAGTGATCAATGTGTTTCATCATTTCTGTGAGCATCACATATCTGTGCACCTATTGAAATCTGTTAGATCAGTCAACCACTGCACGTACATTTTCTATTCATGAACACATGGCAATTGGATTGGATCAAGACTTTCTTTTCTCATGGTCTATAAGGCTGATAACACATTTTCATTTGATTTGTTGGGAGTAACTGTCTTGTCAACAATCTGTTTCTTATTTTAATTTCAAACAGACAGCATGCTTATATAGCATAATTTT
Source organism: Ophiura sarsii (assembly GCA_035610835.1). NCBI lineage: Eukaryota > Metazoa > Echinodermata > Ophiuroidea > Amphilepidida > Ophiuridae > Ophiura > Ophiura sarsii. Next base: position 12,156,620 of record CM069453.1, read on the forward strand.
AGCCTAGCTCAAGTGTTTTGCTTCATTCAATCTGTTCATATCAGGACCAAACTGTATATAATAAGAGGAATGGATTGGAAGTAACATCAGTTGCGGCAGGATTTTTTTAAAGACCCTTGTTTAAAGGAAGGGTCCCGCAAGCACAACATTGAGCATTATTTGTTAGACAAGGCGGTTCTCGAACGGCGCGTCTCGCCTGTTCATCAAAAGTGACTTGAAAGAAATGATGATGAAACATATGATACAATGTAGCACTGTCACAGAGGTATGCATTGTAGTTAATGCAAGGGATGTAATACCTTGAAAAATTTAATCAACAAAAAGAACACACCAACCCCCTTCCCTACACCAAATCACATCAAGATAGGCCTTACAGATCTTATTTGACCCAAGATGACCTCTGATGACCTTGAAAATGTAATCAGCAAAAAGAACACACCAACCCCCTTCCCTCCACCAAATCACATCAAGATAGGCCTTACGGATCTTATTTGACCCCAGATGACCTCTGATGACCTCGAAAAATTAATCAACAAAAAGAACACACCATCCCTCTTCCGTCCACCAAATCCCATCAAGATAGGCATTACGGATCTTATTTGACCCCAGATGACCTTGAATGACCTCCGATGACCTTGAAAATTTAATCAGCAAAAAGAATACACCACCCCCCTTCCCTCCACCAAATCCAATCAAGATAGGCCTTACTGATCTATTTGACCCCATATTTGACCCCCGATGACCCCGAAAAATTAATCAACAAAAAGAACACACCACCCCCCTTCCCTCCACCAAATCCCATCAAGATAGGCATTACTGATCTATTTGACCCCATATTTGACCCCCGATGACCCCGAAAAATTAATCAACCAAAAGAACACACCACCCCCCTTCCCTCCACCAAATCCCATCAAGATAGGCCTTACTGATCTATTTGACCCCATATTTGACCCCCGATGACCCCGAAAAATTAATCAACAAAAAGAACACACCACCCCCCTTCCCTCCACCAAATCCCATCAAGATAGGCCTTACTGATCTATTTGACCCCATATTTGACCCCCGATGACCCCGAAAAATTAATCAACAAAAAGAACACACCACCCCCCTTCCCTCCACCAAATCCCATCAAGATAGGCCCTACTGATCTATTTGACCCCATATTTGACCCCCAATGACCCCGAAAAAATAATCAACAAAAAGAACACCCCATCCCTCTTCCGTCCACCAAATCCCATCAAGATAGGCCTTCCTGATCTATTTGACCCCATATTTGACCCCGATGACCCCGAAAAATTAATCAACAAAAAGAACACACCATCCCTCTTCCGTCCACCAAATCCCATCAAGATAGGCCTTACTGATCTATTTGACCCCATATTTGACCCCCGATGACCCCGAAAAAATAATCAACAAAAAGAATACCCCATCCCTCTTCCGTCCACCAAATCCCATCAAGATAGGCCTTACTGATCTATTTGACCCCATATTTGACCCCGATGACCCCGAAAAATTAATCAACAAAAAGAACACACCATCCCTCTTCCATCCACCAAATCCCATCAAACTGGCCTTACTGATCTATTTGACCCCATATTTGACCCCCGATGACCCCGAAAAATTAATCAACAAAAAGAACACACCATCCCTCTTCCGTCCACCAAATCCCATCAAGATAGGCCTACTGATCTATTTGACCCCATATTTGACCCCCGATGACCCCGAAAAATTAATCAACAAAAAGAACACACCATCCCTCTTCCGTCCACCAAATCCCATCAAGATAGGCCTTACTGATCTATTTGACCCCATATTTGACCCCCGATGACCCCGAAAAATTAATCAACAAAAAGAACACACCACCCCCCTTCCCTCCACCAAATCCCATCAAGATAGGCCTTACTGATCTTTTTGACCCCATATTTGACCCCCAATGACCCCGAAAAATTAATCAACAAAAAGAACACCCCCCCCCCTTCCCTCCACCAAATCCCATCAAGATAGGCCTTACTGATCTATTTGACCCCATATTTGACCCCTGATGACCCCAAAAAATTAAGAACAAAAAGAACACACCATCCCCCTTCCCTCCACCAAATCCAATCAAGATAGGCCTTATGGATCTTATTTGACCCCCGATGACCTTGAATGACCTCTGATGACCTTGAAAATTTATTCAGCAAAAAGAACACACCACTCCCCTTCCCTCCACCAAATCTCATCAATATGGGCCTTACTGATCTATTTGACCCCATATTTGACCCCGTTGACCTCTGGTGACCTTGAAAATTTAATCAGCAAAAAGAACACACCACCCCCCTTCCCTCCACCAAATCCCATCAAGATAGGCCTTACTGATCTATTTGACCCCATATTTGACCCCCGATGACCTTGTATGACCTCCGATGACCTTGAAAATTTAATCAGCAAAAAGAACACACCACCCCCTTCCCTCCACTAAATCCCATCAAGATCGGCCTTACGGATCTTATTTGACCCCATATTTGACCCCGATGACCTTGAATGACCTCCAATGACCTTGAAAATCTAATCAGCAAAAGAACACCCCACCCCCTTCCCTGACATCAAGTCCCATCAAGATAGGCCTTACGGATCTCTAGATATCGCGTCACAACGCGTCTCAAAAGTTTTAAGCATATTTGACCCCGATGACCTTGTATGACCCCCGATGACCTTGAAAAATCAATCAGCAACAGAACGCACCACCCCCCCTTCCCTCCACCAAGTCCCATCACGATAGGCCTTACGGATCTCCAGATATCGCGTCACAAAGGTATTTCTTAGCACACGGCTGACGGCATACGGCATACGGCATACGGCGGACGCCGGACAGAAATAGTGATAACATAGTCTCTTTCTGATTACATCAGGCGAGACAAAAAATAATTATCGAGCCGAAATTCCGTAATTATATATATCAAAACACCATACTAGTGACAAAAAATTAAATAAAAACTGCCATCACTCAACATGCAATTTTTAAAATTCGCGGCGATCGAAAGGCCCGGTGTCGATGACGTCATGGGTATCGGTGCTCAAATTTGCGCATGTGCATTGTATAACTATGACATCATCGACACTGGGACTTTCGATCGCCGCGAATTTTAAAAAGTGCATGTTGAGAGATTGCGGTTTCTATTTGTTTTTATCATAAGTGTGGTGTTTTGTTCTATATCATTACAAAAGTTGGGCTCGATAGTTATTTTTCTAACATATAATGGACACTTTTATGTTTGCGGGACACCTCCTTTAACAATGTTATGGTCTTTTCCCCGGGGAGGGGGGCACCGACATTGGAAAAGGGTATAGGTATGTGCCGCGCTGAAGACCCCTTTTCACCCTTTGCTGTTAGCTCTTATGACCCCCCTTTTGAGCCTGCATCAGTTATTAAGACCCCAATTTCATTGAAAATTCAAAAATCGCGAAATGTTGCGTTCCAAAGCCCCAATTCTTCGAACATTTTGCATTTTGTCAATCAAAATTGAACTATAGGCCAGTTCTCAAGAACTATTTTTTTGAAAAAATCAGTTCCTAAGACCCTATTTTTCATCACAAAATCCACTCAGTTCCATTCTGTAGCCCCCCTTTTTGAGACCCTGTGTGGCACACCCCTACCCAAAAAAAGGTTGAGTGCCCCCCCCCCCCCCAGGTCTTTTCATTGCACTGTATAGTCAATGGAAACCAGTGGACACTGGTGACAGAAATCACCGGTCGCTGGTGTTGCTCAACACTGGTGACAGAAATCACCGATCGCTGGTGTTGCTCAAGAAATCTTCTTTGGTATCTGATACCACAATTCATAAATTGAGGACCCAAGATCTAAAAGGGGGTTAAGTCACAATCTTGTGAAATTGTAGTTAGTATCAGTTTCTGCTACAAGGAAGATCTCTGCACCCTCTGTTCAAATGTTACAGTTAAGTCATGTGGTAAAGCTATGTAAGAGTCCATGGGAGGTACAACCCGAGTGGGTCAAGTCCACACATGGACACAATGAAACCCAGTTTTTGCCATTTTGTCTCAATGTGACTTTAACCCCCTTTTAGATATAATGTCCTCAATTGGACACCATGCACCAACTAAATTGAAGGTTGGGTTTCAATTGCTTTTGTAGCCAGTTCAGCTCGACTACATCACCTTGGTTTTAGTTCATATACTGAACCTGTAGAGCCTCCATGCACCGATGCCTTGATAAAGGCCATTATTTCATAACGAAAACATGCATCAAATTAATATTCAAGACAAGAAAATGTTTTGCTTATTTAACTAAAACCAGATGGCGCCTTGAAGCGTACACATACACTGAATTGTTAATGCGTCTAGAATGATGATACAAAAAACTTTAAATGTTACATTGTTTGCACGATTATTTTTTGCACTTAAACCATTTTGCTTGTTTTAGATACGTGATTTGAAAATTCATTGAATAGATTTATACCAAAACAAAATATATTTCTGTGTTTTTATTTTAGCTGTGGATGCTTAAAACGTGAACATTAATGTTGCACAAAAAATTCTAAGTTTACAAAAGGTTCAATGATCTATGAAACACATTGGTGAAATCAATATAGTACAATACCATCAAATTATTTATCATCAAATAATCTGACGGCGCACCGATTCATGACGATATAAATGCTAAAATTAAAATTTATTTATTTATTTATTTTGCCATATTTATTTTGCCATATTCATTTTGCCGTATTTATTTTGCCGTATTTATTTCACTATTTAAAGCATTCTGAACTCTGAGTGGCTTCCATGAATGAGTATTTAGAAGTTAATGACTGCAAGTCAGTTGTTTTGAGGTTACTGTTGAAAGTCTTATCATTTCATTGGGGTTCAAAACATGTTAAGCCACCTTTAGTAGATAGCAGAACTTCAAATGACAATAACATGACATAAAACTATCTTCGGTAGATACAGAACTGCTGACAACTACACTACAAACTTCAGTATCAGTAGCAGTATAGCACAAATGACTAATACTGACTGACATAAATCAATTTTGACTTGCAGCCATTAACCTCTTCAATTCAGTAGAAAAACTCTTAATGACTTCACTATCACTTAAAACTTCTATCAACTACACAATAGCTTATGCTATCTTCAGTAGATAGCATAACTTCCACACTAAGCATAACTTCCACACTCTAGCTTATACTAGCTTTATACTAGTTTCATGTTAGCCAAACTCTACACTGTAGATTTTGCGATCTTCAGTAGATAGCAGAACTTCTAATGACTACAAAACCACAAATCTTCAGTAGATAGCATAAGATCCACACTCAAACTTATGCTACTTATAGTATAAAGCAAAACTCTCAATGTCTACACTATAGCTTTTGCTATCTTCATCAGTAGATGGCAGCACTTTTAATTACTACAAATGTGGCTTAAGCTATCTTCAGTACATAGTTATGCTAATTATAGTATAACATAACTCTCAATGTCTACACTGTAGCTTTTGCTACCTTCAGTAGATGACAGGACGTTTAATGACTACAAATATGACTTTAAGCTATCTTCAGTAGATAGCAGATCTTGAGAAATAAGATGACTGATGCCATCTTCCGTTTGCTTGAGTTTATTTTAATACCAAGGGTTTCAAAAGAAGACATGCATTCACTGGAATGAAACCTATTTGGAACTGTAAAATCACTATTAACATCTTTAAATATGGGGAAAAGCTGTATTTCATCATAGTTGGATCATTTGTTATTCAATACCCTCCTAATAAAACATTGGTTTTCCTAGCCACACTTGCCCATTAAGTTCTGTCCATGTCTTTTTGTACATCTGACGGTTCATGCCCAAGCTTTTCAGTCCAGAACTGGCCTCAAAGAGACCTACACAATGTTCAAACAAACAAAACCCTATAATAGCTTTCTGTTTCAGTTACCCTATCAAGTTACTTGACTTATCATAGTCCTTTAAACAAGCACCCCACCCACTCCTACGCAACCCTTGTTTTTGTGTTTCTGTGCCAAGCAATTTCTTGGAAAAGGTAGTTTTCTTGGTACTAATAATGACGACACATCACGCTTCCCACACAAGTAGGTCGCAAATCAATCCCTGTAAACAATCGTGTACATGTTTAATGGTGATGATACCCTTGTATCTCAAGGATTCTCATGCTATACTCTCAACCTGTTAATTTGAATAAAGACTCTTCAGACAGGTACTATTCATCAAGCACATCAAGTAGTGGTAATTGGTTTAACTGGTAAATGAAACCTAACTATGTTATAGCCAATCCAACAATTAAAGGAGCTATCAGTGATTTATTTTGCAGAAATCAAACGAGTCTCAGCACATGTTTTGTAGGGGTTTTTTCAGTTAAATTTTGCGGAGAGGTCAAATAAGAAATTGGTTATGAACGCACTGAAACCAAAAAGTGTAAAATAATCTTCACCCTTGAACATTTTACTTTCACTCAAGAGTGCCAAATGTTAGTAATTACAGTGTTTTACTACCTAAAACAATGGTCGAGCACAAATTGATGGCCACCATTTTGGTTTTTCACCCTCACAATTTTTACCCAGTGAAATTGCTCAAATCTGCACAAATGTGATGCGATCTGTGAAAACCCGCCACATGGTGGCATTTTTCATATTGGAGATATTTATATCATAAGAAAGCTAAAACTGTGCTGATTACAGAACTGTTTCGATCATTTTTCTACGATCACTACAAAAAAAGTTATGAGTGAATGATGATTGTGATGTCACCAACAGCTACAAAACAAGAAATCATGAAAACAGGCCAAAAAAAGATACATAATTCAATATAATAACATTATAAGGTTAATAATAAAAGTGACTTAAGTAAGTTTATCAAGGTGAAATTTCATGAAAGATGATGACACAAAGTACTGGAAACTAATTTTCTTTAAAAAAATCTAAAAAAAAGAAAAAAGTTTTTTTATTTTTTATTTTTTTATTTTTTCTATTTTACCCATAATCCCTAGTTCACATTTTGCGACATCCGACGGGTTTTCTCAGATCGCATCACAAATGTGTTACTCCTGGATGCCTTTGACACAACTCTCAATATATGTATCTAAACACTCCATAAAGAGTATATTATACATCAGTTTGTCTTTGACTTTTTCACAAAGAATTCTTAATCAAGCATACAAGGAACTTTTTGAAATTAAATCTGGGGATATGTATTCTTTTATAGGCAGTAAAAAGAAAGAAAGAAAGAAAGAAAAAGAAGGGTTGTGTGTGCTTGGAACAAGAAATTTAAAAAACAGTAGTTGACTGTTTAAATGTGTTGCTAAGATTTGTCAACGTAAAATTGTCTTAAACTTTTTTTAAAGTAAGCAAAATAAATTGATTTCACAGTTAATTAGACGACAATAGACGCATTAGATTGTGAGAAACATTTAAACAATTATTGGAAGCATAAGACAAGAAACACTCTCATCAATCCATGAGAAAAAGATAATTTAATTGAAAAACACGGACGTGCTTTGAATACTGCTTTCAAACCATGTGTGGGTTACACTCCCGACTTTCCTTTTTTTCATTAGCTCCGACTCACAACGGCTATATCACTCTCCACATAGGCGCTCCACTTTGCTTGATTTATATGCCCGGCACTTAATAAATGACACAGTTTGGATGCCGAAGCACCAGCACCATAAATGAGGCCCTTGTTTTTATGCATTATAACTGTATATACTGCTCCTAATTGATTTTATATGAAGCCATTTATCAAGATTGCACTTAAATCATGTTAACCCTCAATCACAATCACATGGTAAAACTGAGAAAGTGAAAAATTTATTAGGGATTGCCAGCAAAGCGCTGGCTTGCTTGTGTGCTTGCTCATTGGCTTTGCGAGGATTCAATCACCCTGAGCTGGGTTTATAAAATATGAACATTTAACTTACTCACTATATTTCAGTTGTTGGGTTTAGTTTTCCAATATAAAGGCTTGCCTCAGCTTCATTGCACAAGCATTTTTAAAATAACAAATTTTGCATAATGCTTTTTTTTAAACAAAAAATGGGGGAAATCAACCAATTTTGATTACACTTTTTGATCTATATTGTACACTTTAAGCTACTGTAAAAGCCAATATTTTTGCGTAAAGATATTTTCCCGCATTTTGGTATCATAGACATTTCGCGAATTGTTTTTTTCCGCGGGCGACTTTCAGGATGCATTGCATGAATGTTGAAAACAATATTTTCGCGTGTTGTAATTTTCGCGAAAAAGATTTTGCGCGAAAAGCGCGAAAATAAAACCACCGCGAATATTTCAGCTTTTACAGTATACAAAAACAATCCTCTACACCAATGGTTCAAATTTCTTGATTTTAGTGTTGATCTTTTATTCATTTCTTACAGCCTTAAAATTGCCAAAGAGTGATTGAAAAGAACAAAAATTGGTTTAAAGCAGCCCATATTTGGGCCCTGTGGAATAGAGTTCATATTCCACACAACTCATACAACTATTACTGCTAATGTAAAACAGAACAAAATTGTGATGCAGTACATGCGGCTGTGTGTTTTTCAAGATATAGAAGAAAAGGGACAGAAAAAAGACAATAATAAGAATTAACATGCAGGAGTCATTTCACTTGTAAAATCTGAATGCCTTGGTCAAGTTTGATAAAGTTGGTGTCATTTTAAAGCTTAGAAAATGCTCTGAGAGCACACATAATAAAATCAAAATTTACTTCACCTACAATTATCCTCTTGATAAATGACATGTCATTTTCACTAATTGTTTGTTCATTTACATTTTGCAGCATTTTACTCCCCCCCCCTCATAAATCAATCAATCTGGTGGAACAATCATGTAGATTAACCACTCTCATGTAGCGTTATTTCAGGGCACCCGTAGCATTACCCGGTCCCACACTTGTTGCCCTTTTTAGATTGCACACGCATTACGCAGCCTGACTAATGCTAATGTGATTATTCTGTTCTCTGTTAATAACTTCCCTAGTGATTAATGTGTATCGTGACACATTGGCATTTTATTGGAACATGCATACAGTGTGTAAGCTTTGAATAGGTTTGGAATACAAATCAAGCACCTGTATAATCCAATACATAAAATCCAATTTTGTTTTGGCAGTTGACAATTTTTTTTAAATTTCATCTTAAACACAATTCCCTCTTGTGTAAACCACATGTACCAACTAGTTAATCCCTATCCAAATTTTAGCAACAATGACAAATTCATCGCTGACGCTCGTTAGTCGCCGTCAACATTGATGAATTGTATGGCGGTCCTAGAATATAATCATAACGGAGATGTGTAACTTGATCTTGCATTCAATAATGGTCTGTTGGTTGAGTCCTATATCTATTGGGAATCCCGGAGGCACAGAGGTATACAGTAATATGGATCAGCCTGAATGAAAATACAGATTACTTTGGTAAAAGCAAATGGTGTGCCGACTTCAGTAGATAGCAAAACTTCCAGTGACCAGACTACAGTGCAAAACATACTATCTTCAGAAGATAGCAAAATGCCAAATAATACACTTATACTTATGCTATCTTCAGTAGATAGCTGAACTCCAAATAAATACTTCTGCAACTTATGCTATCTTCAGAAGATAGCAGAACTCCAAATAACTACACTGTAACTTATGTTATCTTCAGTAGATAGCAGAACTCCAAATAACTACACTGTAACTTATGCTATCTTCAGTAGATAGCAGAACTCCAAATAAATACCTCTGCAACTTATGCTATCTTCAGAAGATAGCAGTACTCAAAATAACTACACTGTATCTTATGCTATCTTCAGCAGATAGCAGAACTCCAAATAAATACCTCTGCAACTTATGCTATCTTCAGTAGATAGCAGAACTCCAAATAAATACCTCTGCGACTTATGCTATCTTTAGTAGATAGCAGAACTCCAAATAAATTCCTCTGCAACTTATGCTATCTTCAGAAGAGAGCAGTACTCAAAATAACTACACTGTATCTTATGCTATCTACAGTAGATAGCAGTACTCTAAATTACTGCATTGTAACTTATGCTATCCTCAGTAGAGAGCAGAACTCCACATAAATACCTCTGCGACTTATGTTATCTTCAGTAGAAAGCAGAACTCCAAATAAATACCTCTGTGACTTATGCTATCTTCAGAAGATAGCAGTACTCAAAATAACTACACTGTAACTTTTGCTATCTTCAGTAGATAGTCTGCTATCTTCAGTCTGCTATCTTCAGTAGATAGCAGAACTCCAAATAACTACACTGTAACTTATGCTATCTTCAGTAGATAGCAGAACTCCAAATAAATACCTCTGTAACTTATGCTATCTTCAGTAGATAGCAGAACTCCAAATAAATACCTCTGCAACTTTTGCTATCTTTAGTAGATAGCAGAACTCCAAATAAATACCTCTGCAACTTTTGCTATCTTCAGAAGATAGCAGTACTCAAAATAACTACACTGTAACTTATGCTATCTTCAGTAGATAGCAGAACTCCAAATAAATACCTCTGTAACTTATGCTATCTTCAGTAGATAGCAGAACTCCAAATAAATACCTCTGTAACTTATGCTATCTTCAGTAGATAGCAGAACTCCAAAAAAATACCTCTGCAACTTTTGCTATCTTAGATGGCAGAACTCCAAATTATTACACTTTAAACTTAAATAAAATTCCCAAAATGTTGGAAATATGGAATATGGGTCTGTATTCATTTGCACATGTGTCCCGATTTTTTTTAAATGGGTCGGTGAGGCCAGTAGAAGAGGGCTGGGAATTTGTCACCCTACAGGTATGATTCATCAAGAGAAATCCTTGTATAACCATAAGGCCAAAAAAAATAACTGTTTGATTGTCATCGTCCGCCCGTCCCTCGAAATCTTTCCGACCCAAAATCTTTTTCTTCTTCTTCTTTTTTGTTGTTGACAATTTCAACAACAAAAATCAATCATTTCATTTTTTTTACACATTTTAGTCGGAAAAAAAAAAGTGTTTAGAAAATAAAATTACTCATCAAAATATTACAGATTTGTATCCCCGTTTTGGTTTCCAAAACAAGTACATCTCATTTTACTTTTGGTACCTTAAAAAAGAGCAAGAAAGAAAAAGAAGAAAAAAACTTTTCCCAACTGACCTACCCAACTTTTGAAAGTGATCTATGGACAATCAAACAAACACAAAATTTGGCCTAAGGGTCAGGGTAGTTTGTATGGGCCAAATAATGACTTAAAAAATGAGAGTCCATGTGATCGTGCATCATGCCACATAGGTTGTGCTCCTAAAACCAACTTTTCGGAGACTACATACAATGTATACCTTTCTTTGATTGTGTTGGAATTTGTTTTTAACTCTTAGTCTTATACATTACTGACTCCCCTGGTTGTGGAACTCAATACTGCTTTTACAATTTTATACTTTGACAGTAACAATTGGTTATTTTCGAGAGCTTTTCTTTCTGTCTGCCGAAATTTAAGAATTTTTCTTGTTGTTCAATTTGGAATTTTTGATTATCTGTTTCGAAATGTAGATGAGTATATTTTCAGAAACATATCTGCACATTTGAATGTCCTATGAAATCATGAAAATAATTTGGAATAAATAATGCTTCAACCATGAATTAATAATACACACACTCATGTGCACACACACCATGAATATTGTACCAGGCAACTCACTTGGGCATGTCTTGGGTCAATAATCTTCTACTAACTCGAACACTCACACACCGACCTTAAACCCTATGGTGACAAATAAGGATAGAGCTGCTAAACCGAGTCTGTGTAATATACTGATTGACTAAGACTATCGGCATGACAACAATGTCGAGCTTTCTGATCTCAGTATTAAAAGCATCCAAAAGTCACCATTTCGGGGAAAAAATATATTTTGCAGCCCAATTGTTATCTATCAAAAACAACTACATATTGCTGTCTTCATAGACTCTAAGTGACCAATGTAATCAAAGACATCAAAGTAGCCTGATTGGGAAACTCACACCATCAGGGGTGTGGCAACATGGCTAATAGTTGGTATCAAGCTGCTCAAATTGGTCAACTGCTTGGGGAGTTCCCATACGGGCGTCCCTTGTTGCTAAGCAATGGACTCACTCTCTGTATCAAACGCCTCTGACTAGGGGCTGGATGACACATTTTTGGTGTCATTTATGGCATGTGCGAGTCTATCACCGATATTGGTCGTAATTAAGTTGAGAGGTGTGCTTGGTTTAATGGCAGCTTGGGTTACAAATATGTATGCTACTATAAACATTTTTTTTGAAAATGCATTCTCCACTTTGAACTAATATACAGAATGAACAACTGTAACAAATTGAGGTGACAAAATGTCCATAATTTTATCAGGGTTGTTCTTAATCTTAGATGAATATTGTAATTAACATTTGATTAACAATTTTAAAATTACAGGTGCATTTATGAAGACCAAACCCAACAGAATCAGGTAGGACCCAGGGCTCTAATTTCACCAAGGCCATTGAGACCACTGCCATGCAGTTTCGAGGTTTGCCTTGGTGCCCTAGACCTTCGTTAACTTTCGAGGTATTCTTGACCATTTGTTGGCCTTAGTGCCCCATCGTAAATTTGTTCAGTGGCCTTGAAATTGGGTGCCCTCAAAAATTTAAATTTGTGCCCTGGTAGGAACAGTCTCTATTAAGATCTCCATTTACATTCTTACACCCAAGGCAACAAACAAACAAAAGTTGACTTGCCTTTTCAGGGTCTGGGTCGGTCAGATTTATTTTTTAAATTTTAACAGGGAGATACTACACAAAAACACGTTTTCCAAAGTTTTTTGTTTTTTTAACAAGCAGGTCCTACTCCAAAACACATTTTCATCTTTCTTTATTGTTATGTGCTTCTTTCAATTTCTTTTTTTTTTTTTTTTTACTTTAAAAAAAAAGGGGGGGAAAAAGCGACTCTAGATTTCCAATAATTCGGGTCGGTCGGAAAGGGCAAGTCAACTTTTTTTTTATGGCCTAACCGTGCATGGAAATTTCCTTAAAGATGGGTGACCCAATTGTGAACACATTTTTTACTATAGCAGTGTTTACCATTGTATTGTGAAGAGGACACATCATAAATTCAGTCATATTCCAAAATTTGAATTAAATTGCTCCAGAGGTTTTTATGATAGAAGCAAACATTCACCTTATAATGTTTCCAATAGAACGATATACAAACTCTTGTGTGGTTAACCCCTTTTAGTTAGAGACAGATAATTCACTACTTTTTTTTGCTCGTAGCATCTAAACGGAACATCTCCCAAGCACAATATTTTGCAAGTGTAACAAGAAAAATATGGGCTTCTTCTCGTACAACAATTCTCAATTTAGATAAGAAAAAGCGAATTTGATTGGGTCAAGAAGAAGAAAAGATCTGTCTCACATACCCGCACACAGAAGTATGTGTAGTCACTTTTGCTACATAACCCTACGCGACAAGCCCTGTTTTGGACCTTTTTTATTTAAGTTGTCGGAAAAAATTGAAAACAAATTGGCTACAAAAGGGAGGGGACAGTGGGCCAAAAACACAATGAAAAAGAATGTCTGCATTTAGCATAGCTATTTTTTCTACACAAAATAAATTTAAAAAAATTGCATTATAGCATAGCTATTTTCCCAAATGTATGTAAGACAGACCTTCTTTTTGGGGGGAGCCTAAGAAAAAGCCAACCAATTAGAGCAACACTTCTAAGTGTAGCCCCAGGGAAACCGAGATATTTCCACTGATCTCATTAAACGGCAAACTCTTCCTTACATTAAACTTTTGTTCAGGTTTTTCTTTTTAATAAACCCGACAGATATTTCACTTTTATTTTGTTGGTATCCTTGGGTAGCTTCTGTCCATAAGGCAACAGAAATATACAACCCTATTCTATATACAAGTAAACAAACCTCTCTGGTAGGGTTCATCGGTCAGGTTTTTGTGAAATTGTGAAAATGTTGGTAAATTTTTACAAATGTTCCAAATCTTTTCTTTCTTTTTTTATTCAAACAAATTTCAATCATAATTTCTAAAAAATAAACGAAAATCTAAATAATTCAAAAAGAATTCACAAAATTAGTTTAACAATTAATTTTTTTAATTGGGTTGGCCGAGGCCACGGTAGAACAGGGTTGTATTTTGGTAGCCTAGGTAATATTATTATATTGATTATCAGATTATGATATCAAGTATGAAGCTGAACTGGCTGATGAGCAATCTATACCAAATCCATAAATGTCAATTAATAATAAAGCTACTGCAGTTACTGCTGTAATTTGCCAACATTGTATTGCATGCTCTTACTATGGGTCGCCTAATAAACTCCAACTGACCTAATCTTTGTTGATTAATCTTCAAAAGGCCAATAGATTTGGCAGTTCTAGCGCAATTAAGCATATTACATAAGTGTACTGTCGCAGCAAAAGGGTGCAGTTGTTGGTAAAATGTATTGATATATTGATGGAATTAACACACGGAATATTAAAGAAAATAAAGACAATTTTGCAGACATTTTTCTTCAGAAAACCAGAAAACAGCATCCAATCTTAACCACCACCAATGTGTCATTTTGAAGCATTCAGAGAGCTTCTTTTGTTGGTATAGACAACTGCACCCTTTTGATGCGACTCTACCCATTATGTGACCCAATATGAGTAAACAATGAGAGAAATATGAATATTGAGTTATTGAAATCACGATAATATGTATAAGTTATGGGACATTGTCACATTTTGGTACCAAAGTCAATGCTATATATCACATTCCTAACCAAAGTTACAGATTATTAAAAATTAAAATTCACTTTGTCTCAAACATCAAATACAAAGTGTCAAGTTATGGAGATTTAAAGTTTGGGTTTGTTAACAAATAATGGAGTAAATACAATTTAAATACCTCAAAATGTAGTTTAACTCTTTATTTTCATGAATTTGAATCTTTGGTTGGATACAAGATGTTGGATACAAGATGTATCAAAGATCAGAAATAAGACTTAAATAATAATCATAATGCAATGTGAGTTTATAAAGTTCCACCAAAAATGTGGCAACATTGTAAGCACCGAAACCAATCTCTGCAAAAATGAGGTATTTACTTATGCACAAATTACGTAACTCTTATCTTACTCTTAGGGCATTCTGTTTGACATAGTTTCCTAGAAGACAATGCTTTCACTCTAATTGATAGATGATAACCTATGGTATTTACTCCATAAACGCCTCTGCTCTATTAACCTCCTTCCCCGCCCCCCCTGGAAAATCATGATGTCTCCCCATACAAAATTGATAGAACAAGTCACTTTTCTTGTCCGAAAATACCACATTTGGCAAATTTTTAAAGCATTGCTTTTTGCTTGACACGACACAATTTATTTTGAGATTTTTTTGAAATTTTGAAGAAAAAAAATTGAAATTTTGAAGAAAAAAATTTGAAATTAAAAATTAAAAAAATTGAAAATTGCTGAAAATTCAGTTAAGTTTTCAGAAACTTCTTAAAAAAACAAAAAACATGCCCGACCCTACCTGAGAGGTCTGTTTGCCCATAGAACAGGGTGGTGTGTTTTTGTAGCCTAAGTGTAAAATACGGCTGGGTTTGAACATGTGATGATAGCTTGCATAGATATAAAGTGTAATGGTGCCAGTATAACATGTTTATATAGGGAAATATGCAACCTATACAACTAGAACAGTGCCCAAAGTAATATAAATAATAAGAGTCAGCCCAGACATCCCAAATCATCACATTTGAGTGGTTTACTTCCTAGTTTCCATGGCGATAACTTTGACTGGAGGTATATATGGAAAACAGGTGAGGGAAGTAGCTTCCATCAAGTTCCTTCTCACTTTTTGTTAAGCTTTATTTTAAATGATTTAATAAAGAAAGTGAAGATTGTCCCCAAAATTTAAATTTAGATAGGAACCATGTACCGTATTATCCCTATTAAGCGCCCAGGGCGGTTAACCAAGTCATTTTGGGTGGGCGCTTATTTGTATACTGATTTACAAAGTTGTTGACCATCAAGGTTGCAAAATTCAGCAACCTTTACGTCCAAAGACGATGTTTTGCAATTCAAGATGGCGGCCTCCACAAATGACAACAAACGCGAAACGTGCGTATTTCGGATGGTTTCTGTTGCTGTTTAAAGGCTTAACACATGGTTTAAGTTCACTTTTGGAACACAAAACAATATGTCAAGTATGTCTGAAGTTAAAATAACCATAATTTCCCCTTTATTTTCAAGCAATTTGTAGTCCGAGATTTAGTGTGATGCGAGTAATTTTTAAGTAAGCTTATTTTTTAGGTGGGCGGTTAATTAGTATATATTTTTAAAGTCACCTGAGAAAAAGGGGGTGGGCGCTTATAAGGTCCTGGGCGCTTAATAGGGATAATACGGTATATAGATGGGGTGACATGTGACGTCACGCCTGGAATTTGGTCGGTGCCGGTCGGGCGTACCGCCACTCATGCTGGCTGGCCGGCACTCTTAAAAAATTATAAAACAAGATATTATGTGGCAGGAACCCTCAAAGTTCATTAAAAAACTTTAAAAAAACATTAAGAAGGCATCTGGACCCCATCCATGATCCACTGCACTTCATTAGCTACACTTACTCCATTCACCGTCAGTAAAATTAGCCGGCACTCAATCTGGCCTAGCTATAACCCTGGTCGGCAGTTTACGATGTTCTTTGCCCGGCGGTGGGCACGTGCATCATTTTTTGTTAAGGACCTGTGCTTTTAAAACTCGCGCCAAAGCATTATATAGGGCAATACAGCGTTGTGGTCATATGCTGTTCCCTCAAGCATGTATCGACCGTCCAGTCCCTTCAACCGTTGCTTTTGTTGATAAACATTGCTGTCACCCCATCTATATAACAAGTGAATATAAGTTGATGCAACATTGCAATGCATTGGGGCATGGAGGTGGACCCTGACCTAACAATGCTGCCATTCATTTTAGCGCTTTGAGATCTTGTTGTAAGGCGCTTTATAAGTACTATGTATTATTATTATTATTATTATTATTATTATTATTATTAGTGTTATTATTATTATTATTATTATCTTGCTAACAGGTACCTTAGGGGGAAAGAGGTTTTTGTTATTCATTCATTATTACGTTAGGGCGAAAATAATCTTTCCCCCTAACGTAATTTCTTTCATAAACAATAATGTGCTTTATTCCATTATAAATAACAAAGGAAATTACTAATCATGAGCTAATTAATTATGCAAATTTATTCAAATATTCAATAAATTTGCATAATTTGTACGACGGGCTATCTCTAACAGTGACTAAAGACAGCCCGTCGTACAAATTATGCAAATTTTGTGAATATTTGAATAAATTAGCATAATTAATTTATGTAAATGAATGTTATTGTTAGTTAATCTTATGTATTTTTCCCCTTAAGGTCTTCGTCGTCGTCATTATTATTATTCAGACTATCATATGCACAGGAAAATCTTAAGATTTTGCAAGCTGCATCCTTATTCCTTAGCTCAGTTTATAGGTAGGCGCTGGGCTTGATCATTAGCTCAGTCAGGGCGACCCATGATTGATCCTTGACGCCGGCATGCCAGTCCCCCCCCCCCCCCCCCCAAAAAAAAAAATGACTGAATTTATGATGTGTCACCTCCATAAATAGTTTTATTCCCAGAATCACGCCACTGGGGTTACGGTTCAAATTTGAAGCAGACAGTCAGTTATTCGGGTGTTGCGTTGCTTTGAATTGTGTTGCGTTTTGTTTTTAATCATTTTGTATTTTGCAGATTTACTCCCCAAATGATAGAATTGAACTGCTGACAAACAAGTTAACATAACAACACAATTTTCTCACAGAATCCGCACACATGATGTCACAATTCTACACAGCCTGAAAATCAGTAGGGTGACGAAGGGGGGAAATTGTTACCGCTATAGTTTAATCAGTTCCAAATTGCAGGGACTAGTTTTTAAAATGAACAGAAGAGTAATAAATAGCTCTCCTGGAGTTTTTAAGGGAGCATAAGAAGAGCAGTGACAAAGAAAGTGACTGAGGATTGATCAGATTTTAGGGGAGCTTTAAACTACTCTCCTAGAGTAATTAAGGGGAGCGATTAAGTATGTAATGCTCTGTAGCGCCTTAAAACTCAGTCCCTGAAATTGGTGAGAAATGTCCATTTTTTATCTCTCCGCGTACAAAATTAATCCAAGCGTACACACACGATTATGGCTACACGCCAATTTGGGGCTGATCAAACTATATACCAACCTATAAATGTTGATTTTTTTTTGTTTTTCTCTCTCAAAAATGTCAAAAATGTGTTTAATTTATTTTTTATTTTTGTCAAACTTTTTTTTAAATGTAATTTTCAAAGATATTTTTCAAATCTGATGATTCTGACAGTATTTTCTAAATTCGTAAATAAAAGTACAGACAAGAAAAGAAGCGGGGAAAAACTGACCAACCGACTGCAATTTCTGAGAGGGTGGTTTTTTTGTTACCTAATTCACATTTGAGATGCATCGTGTGAAAAGGTACATTTAGTCTCTTTTTACAAATATAAGATTTCAACAATATCTGACAGACTTTTACACTTATGCTTTGGTTGAGTTACAATCAATTCAAAATACCTAATGTGTTTTTTTATTGTCCTCAAATTTTAAAAGGTATTTTGCTCTATATATCTCAGTCTATTTTTCTCTATCTCAAAATAAGCCCAGCTGACAAAATGTACCTTCTTCTAACATGATGCTTCACATTTACATTCTAGACAGTAACGCAGTAGTAGGTATGGTATTGATCATGACAATTGATGGATCAATACATCATATTTTTGGAGGCTTGGCACACAAAAATGACAGACATGAATACTTTACGGGTAGTATTTTTCATGGTGGTTTTATTTATGTGGATTTTTACGGATAAAACTACATACCTATGTGAACAAGGAAAAACAGCCTTCGCAACATTTTTGGGAAAGCTTGGAAATTCACTGGTAATTTATGACATTACCAATAGTCGACAAGCCAAAAATGAACAGGCACAGGCAAATCATGGTTATAATCAGAACACAGACTTACAGACACACTTGAGAGACAGACATGCAAAGGATACAGTTATTCAAAGGTATATGGCTCATTCCATGAAGTTGGGGCATATTATGTGACATCCAAGTGAAATTTTCAAAATGGATATTTTCCAACTCTTTCTTCTTTTTTAGGTTCTACATTTACCAAAGTCCAATGTAGAACCTTTTTTTTTAAATGTAACATTTGGTGTAAAATAACCGCACATGTTCAACAGTTGGATGACATTTCCAAAAATCCTGATGCTACATGGACACCATTTCCCATTTCCATATCATTTTCTAATAAATTAGCTTAAGATGTGGGCCAAGTTTCTATACCTCAATTAACTACTTGGAACCACAAATACATGAAAAGAAACCAGATTTGTCTAGGTTGAACATAACTTAACGAACAAGACATCGTAGATTAACTGTTTTATGTAAAAACTCATTGAAAAGTGACTCTTTATTTTGCAATTTGTATAATGAATTTAAATAAAGTACATATCAATATTTGTTTGATGTAAAGTACTCTATAAACCATGCACATTGATTACATTATAGTCATAAAGTAAGTATATGAAGTATTATTTACCTGTATAATGTTTTAAAATGCACTACCGATGCTACATGGACACCGCGTCTTGTAACATTGTTAATAATAAGACTATTCATACTGTTACAATTATTTGAGTGTGAATGGTTTGTCTACTTGTTCATCATATCAAGTAGATACACAGAGTGAATTGCTTGAAATTTATCTAAACACTGTTCATGTAAAATTTACCTTTTCTGTGTACTTAAGTATTACGATGCTACATGGACACCGTGCCCTAAAATATTTGGAACAGCTTGAACAGGTGCATCTTTTTCAGATCAATAGAGAGGATGTACTATGATGTTAACTTTTTATGTTATAAGCACACGATAAAATTAATAACATGGATTGTAAAACTACAAATTACACAAAAAGATAACCTGCCATGAAGCATAAAACATAATTACCTATGATACACATACATGTACACCATTTCTTACAATTACACAATAACAATACACCATTGATCAAAGAAACTTAAGATGTCCACTGAAACAAACTTCATGCAGTGTTGTTCTTAAAGTACCCTTTGTGATCTTAGTCTCTTTGCTCGTTTCTGATTGAATCATCCTCTATTATTGATAAAGATGATTGAAAAGTTTGATCACTTAAAAAGTCAGTTTGCAAAAAAATAATTTAATTGCCATGATGGATTTCTTTGGAAAGGTACTAGTTTTTGAAAATGATGGGTTCCTTGTCTTCATCTCAATACATTCCAGGACGATAGAACTGTCTTCTGAATTAATGTCAAGAACCTGCAAAGCAAAACAAAATAAATCCTATGGCTTAGTATCTTCATGGAACATTGTGTATTGATATTGGAGTAGATTATTTATTCATGTTGCACTTTTTGTGTTGCAGGAAAATATTTATATTAAAATTATGCTGGAGTATTTTATTTATTATTCATTTAACATGAAAAAGAATAGCAAAGGATAGAGAACTTAAATGATTAACAATTAAATAAAACTAAAATAAGGGAATGTTTATTGTGAATTCAGTGAAATGCTAATGGAAATGGTGTCCATGTAGCATTGTGTATTAATATATTTCATTAGATATACATCTCTCATAATATGCCTTTTTTTCTGTAAAGTGTAGTAAAATGTAGGCAATGTTTTGAATGTTTTGGGTGATGGATAATTTCGAATGGGGTAATTGTTTTAGTCTAATTAGGCAAATTTTATGAAATGCTACATGGACATGGTGTCCATGTAGCATCGTATTGGTAAGCTATATTATTAGCATTAAAAGAGCAAAAACTAATTCATTATTAACTTCAAAGTTTATTAATGATGTGATTCTACAAAAAAAATACAATTTCAACGAACTATAACGATACCCAATGCAAAATATTGCCCATGCTATGCCCGATACTACATGGACGCCAAATTATTATGGCGTCCGTGACTCAAAATTAATATCATAACATGAAAAGAAATTCTGATTCAGTGTTTCCCTTTCAATAAAAATGCATTAATAAATACAGACATACAAGCAACATTAAGAAAAAATTAAAATCGCACTTACCATTCAAAAAACTATCCAATGTTTACATTTTGATGCTACATAAAAGTCCCGATGCTACAACGGGACATCAGTGACTGAAACCTTGATAAAACTAGCTCACATGTGGCAAATTCCAAACAAACCTGATAGCTATTGACCTCTATCCTTACACAAGAAATATGGAATGTTTTATTTATCTCCAGGGGGGGATTCCCACAAATTGCATAGGATGTTTATCACGATGCTACATTTTATGGTTAGGACACCATGCACACGGCACGGTATACTTTTTCATGAATATATGGAATGGTCTTCATGAAATTTATTCTCATTTGCAATAGTTTTCAATTGATAAATGCTCTTAATTTTGGAAAATAATTAAAAAATGTATGATAGAGAACTACCCCCATTCAGCAATGAAAACTCCCGATGCTACACGTGTATATTTTGTGGACACCGTGCGTAGCATCGGAAAGGCAATTTTCATGTTGCTTGGGTGAAAAATCAGTCCAGCGTGACGAAGTGTTTTGGTCAGTAAACTATGAATACATGTAACTTTTATTAATCAAAGCGATTTCCAAGCAATTCTATGATAGTTTTGCTTACATAAAACTCATATTAATTGTTGTGTTTTCCATGTCACTTTTTTTAGCAAAAATGGTCTTGGACACCACCTCATTTTTTAATTTTTTTTTCTTCAAGGAAGGGTCAATTTTTTTTTCTTTTTCATGGCTCAATACTATAACCTAGTACTGTTTTTGGACACTAAAAAAATTTGATATACACATAGAGTAAAACAGTTTATAAGCTGCCTAAAGTACCAAATTCTGCAATTTTAACAAATGCCCCAACTTCATGGAATGAGCCATATATGTGACCTTTTCCAGGAGACTCCCTAAATCCTAGAAAAAAATTGGAAGCAGATTTCTTGCAGATTTATATTTCTGATCATAAATCATAAATATATTCCAAGTTACAGAGCGATACAATTCCTAATTACCTTAAAATCATGGTTTTTAGAGTGAATTTAGAGTTAAAATAACAGGGGAATATAAAGAGTTATTTTTATTCTAAAACCATGATTTTGAAGTAATTAGGAATCGTGTTGCCCTGTCAACCGGAATGTTTAGGATTTATGATCAAAAATGTAAATCTGCAAAAAAACCTGCTTCAAATTATTTTTTCGAGGTTTGAGGGCATTCCCTGAAAGAAATCGCATAATATACCTTTAAAGCCTTTTTCTTGCAGACGACCTAGAATAATATAAAACTTGGAATCATTAAACCCCCAACATACATGTAATTTAACACTGTTTTAGTTATTAAACCAATTTTGTCGTAGGAATAGATCCATGCCTCCTAGGGTAGGGTCGGTCAGCCAGGTATTGTTTGTGCATGGGGTGTGTCTGGGGTAGTGTTTTTTCATATTTTGGTACATTTCAAAGAAAATTTCAAAAATTCAAACTCAAATTCAAGAAAATATGGGTTGGTCAGGCTCCAGGAGGTTTTATTCCTCCTGGCCTAACACATTTTAATGCCAAGAAAGGGGGGAAACACCCTTGGCCACAGGAAAGCTAAGATGATGATTGAAAACAAATTCCTGTTCTACAGGCCCGACCGACCCATTTTTCCCTTTTTTTTTTGAACAATTTTTTGGGGAAATTTAAAAATGTCCAATTTGTTGTACATTTCTGAACAATTATGAACATTTTAAAAATTGATGAAAATTCCCCCAACAAATCTGAAATCCTGATCGACCGACCCTACCTGAGAGGTCCGTTTGCCCCTTAATCAGGGATGGGGCTTTTTCGTCGCCTGAGGTTCATTTTTTTCTCCACTACAACATCATCATGTTGAATCAGTGATGGTTGTCTATGATGACATGACGTCATAACGACTACACGAGACAAGATTTGCATCACGGTTCAATTCAATGAACTTTTAACAGAAGTATGCACTATTTGCCACAGCATTAGAGAATGTCCTGTTTAAATTACTGTTATGGAGTATTGTAATTTTAAAAATAGTTCGTATTTATTTAGATGGTAAAAAGAATCTTAGGTGACATTGACAACAACAACAAAACTGTTCTTCTGGGATATGATCACTCAAGTAAGATACTCAGTGTTGTAATTTTACAGATGGCGAACGGAATAAGTGTTGTGAACGAAGTGCAGTGGATCATGGCATGGGGTCTAGAGGCCTTCTTAATGTTTTTTAGGGTTTTTTAATGCACTATGAGGGTTCCTGCTACATGCATCTTGTTTTATGAGGCAGTTTAATGATTTTATCCACAAATTGTAAAAATAAAAAAAAATTAAGAGTGCCGGTTTTTTTACCCTCAGCCTGACCTTTACCAACCGCTTTAGTGACAACCCTGAAGATACTACATGTATACACTTCAGGATTACACCATGCCTGGAAATGAAGGGAAGCACCTTGTTCTTCCTGTGATATTTTGAAATTTTCAATGAAATCTTAATATTCTTTTATTAAATATTAGAAAGAGAAATATGTGAGAAGGGGAGAAGTTGGATGATGTTGTCTCCAGTTTTTTTTGTTAAAAATATGTTGTCTTCCCCCTGGCACCAAGTTTCTTCCCTGTTACAAAATAACAAGTCCCCTTTTTTATCCAACTTCTTTTTTTGGCCTTCACTCCTTGTTGCTCTCTGTCACTTTTTCTTTCCTCGCTTCTCCCATTTCCCCTCTTTTCCTCTCACATGTGACTAAGTTTTTTGTTTTTTCCAACATGTCAAGTTTGTCCTTACCCTGAAAGTAGGGTATTTTCAAGTATATGCCTGCCCTCCCTGTATTCTCCAGCCCTGCACTACACAGCTGTGATCAGGAAAAATACACAGGGTAGAGTATCAGAAAAGATGTGATGCTATCAACAAGTGTCCAAAAACACAGATTTTTGCAAGTGGTTTAAAATTCCCCAAAATATCATTAGCCTCATATAAAAAAAAGACCCATGGCTCAAGCCTCAAGGCATCTGAAATAACATAACATATCATAACAATTAATATTTATATGGCGCTATTCCATCTAGATCATAGCGCATGCGACACAGAACTCAAATCAGCATGGAAAAAGGTTAGTCTTAAGGTTGTTCCTATGGCTATTTTTGTATTTGATATTTTAATAGAGCTTGCTGAGCTCTACAATAATCTGAAATTTGAGATTGATCTGAGATTGATTTGAGATTGATTCCTGATGGTTTTATAGATGACAATTTTCGTGTCAAAAATCTATTTTAAGTCATTTTGAATTCTTTTGTTTGGTATTGTTTTTTAGCCAAAGGAGGGCAGTCGATTTTCTTTTGTTTTATATTGTGTTATTTTGACTCCCTAGGTAAAATTTCTAAAAAAAATAGTTTTTTGTTTTTGCTCAATTTTGTTATTGAAAACTCCATTAGATTTCCGCAGCACAGGATTTAAGGAGAGTTGTATAGCCAACATATACACCAAGTGCCATTACATTTAGTAAAGTGCATGAACTTGACAACTTAAGTACATTAATTAGCCTAATTTTTTTATGACTAAAGCTTCCTTAGATAATTAAGTATAATTAATTATGCAGATGTCTTACAGCCTCCCGCAGCACAGGAAACTTTCTATAAATTATAATTAACAAGCTCCCAAAATTTCAGCTTTGTAGCATTTATACTTTTCTAGTAAAATTTAATTAAACATTTTTGCATAGATTATTATTTTGCTAGGTAGGCTAGGGGGGGGGGGGAAACAATAAGAAATAAAAGAAATGAACGCTTCAATTTTGCTTCATTTTTGACAATAAAGTTGTCATATCTAGAAGACCGTACCTCCGATCAATCTCAAATTTCAGATTATTGTGGAGCTCAGCAAGCTCTACAAAGTTTAATTCACAAAAACACAGCCGGGGAGTTAGGGTGAATCAGGGCTGGAAAAAATGCAAAGTTTCCCGGCTAGGGAAATTCAACGAAGTTGGATTTCTGCTGCTTTATCAGCGGAGGGGGTGTAAGCTTAAGCTTTTTGGAAAATTAAAGGTAGATGACCCAATTTTCAACTTGATGTTTTCTATTTTACATGAAAGGTCATCCTTAAAATTGTTGCATTCCAAAGTTTGAGTTGCATAACTCCAATGGTTCTATTTTTAGAAGCGCAAGGTCAAAAGACATGTGCCCATTGAGTAGTACACAGACTGGCTGGTGGTTAACCACCTTTGGCAGTAATTCACCACATTTTAGCCTATTATTTCCAATTGAAACATTTCTGGCCCCTAAGATTTTATAACAGACATAATGAGAAAAATATGGGGATTATTCTGATACCAAAATATCTTGATGTGAAAAAAAATTCATAGCCCCAAAAAAGTGATCGGTTCATACCTTTAAGGTCCAATTGATGCCATTTGGTGCTCTCTTAAATTTAAAAAAAATCTAAATCTAAAAAAAAGAATTTTAAAGAAAGAATTGGGGGGATGGGATTTCCCACGAGATGGCAACATTTTCTGGCAAGGAGCTTTCTGTTTTGCCCTCTTTTTCCAGCCCTGGGGTTAATGCTTTAAAATGACACTTTTTGGTTAAGATTGGATACTGCTTGAACTGATTTTTTGAAGAAAAATTACTGTAGTGTAAAATTGTATTGTCTTTATATTCTTTATTTTCCAGTGTCTAATTCTATCAATATCTCAAAATGCATTATTACCGACAACTGCAATCTTTTGCAGCGACAGTATCACATGTGACGTGTTCTACTGAAGTCTGAAACCAGACACAATTGGGGAAGATATCAAAATTGAGTTAGTAATTGATTATTAAAATAAGAGATCTTCAGCTCTACAATGGTACTTTCTTTTTTGAATCGGACTTCCCAAAGCGGAGTTAGATCATTTTCAAGTTCGTCTTTATGAAAACTCCAAACTGATATCGTCCTTTAAAGATGAACTTACAATGTATTTTTAATTTTTTTTGTTGGTTTGATTTCTTAATCTGAAACTTTCACAATAATGTTATAAACACTCTGAAGATTAAGTATTTACAAGAAACTCAAATTCCCAAAAAATCACCCCCAATTAGGTTTTGGGCCATTTCTCAGTTTGGAGCTCTGCCCAAATCCGTCAGGTTTAGGTAAAAAACATCACATATTGCCTTACTGTGACACGAATGCTGATATTAAGAAATTGCAGTTGTGCAACCCCTTATTCATCCTCTCTCTCTAAACAAACAAACAAACAAACTAATTAAATATAAACAAATTGAAGAACAATAGAAAAATATATTACTCGAGTGTCAAACAAACTGTATCACAGATCGGAACATTGAAGATAGTAGTGTATCTAGGATCAAATAGTTTTAGTTGGGGCACCAAACTCTGATCAAAATGTATCTGCCCCCGCCCATTCCCCATGGGTGAAATAGGTGTACATGTACGTATTTGAGCTTGTAATGTATTGTACATGTACGTTGTATCTACACCAGGACTTGTACCCACCACCAGGCACTTCCCGCTGGACCTCATTGAAAGAGAAAAGAA
Source organism: Ophiura sarsii (assembly GCA_035610835.1). Lineage (NCBI taxonomy): Eukaryota > Metazoa > Echinodermata > Ophiuroidea > Amphilepidida > Ophiuridae > Ophiura > Ophiura sarsii. The sequence goes on from CM069453.1 coordinate 12,183,283, forward strand.
CATTCTTTTACAGTCCAATCTGATACGTTTGTTCCTGAAGACAATTTTTTACTTTTTACTCAATCAATCTTTATTCAACAATTAAAAGACCGTACAGAAATTCCAGGATACGGGATGGACAGGTCCATCTCATACAGGAAAGACAAAAGACAACAACAACAACAACTATAAATATATTAAAAGATTTAAAACAAACAACACAAGCCTACATAAAATAATTAATTAAATGTTAATTAGAAAAATAGCATGGAATTTAATAAGTTTAGCTGGGTTTTTAAATGAAAAAAAACACACCAACAGTTCCTTCCAAATGGTCCAATGTGGACTGGTCGGGTCGCACCACGTCGCTATCGCTAGTTGTTTGATTCTGTCAAGTAGCTATGAGCAATTTGTGTTTCATTTGTGTGCGACTTAACATCACCTGCGACCTGCGACAAGTTTGTTTTTTCTATTAGTACTACTACATGTAGGGCCTATATGCCCATAATATATTGTCTCACATTAAATGTCGCCACTTTCTATGAGAAATGGTTCAAACTTTCCTCTCTGTTGTTGGGCAATCCTGGATTTGTATTAATAGGGCTCTAATTTTAATAGTAATATATAAATCAGATGATGACAGTGTCACCGTATACTTTACTTTAAATTGCATGAATTTATAATAATTAATAATTGTATGTAACTGTCTCATGGGGTTTGATAGTCATATCATTCAATCATGATGAAGTTATTGTTTATAACGTCATCTAACTTAAAAGCCCTAAAATCAGGAGTCCCACAGAATGATACATCAATCAATTAAGCTTAATTATTAATATAGGCTATCGTATCGATTATGTAGTTATCATACTGTTTTTTAGTGTTTTAGTTTTTACTCCTAGTGCACTAAGTGCAGTTACTGTCCATTCTATACACACCGTGTACTCACAACAGACGTGTGCCCTCATGTACACACTGTGTACAATAAGTATAGGAGGACCGCTAGTTACTGTTGCTTTAGCAAAACCATACATGTACTCAAATTCACGATACCTTGCGCCAATTTAGAGGTAATATTATTTATGTACCATTGTTCAAATTTTAGAGGGATTGTTTACAGAAAATATGCGGCCGGTGCTCTAAATTTATGAAACACATCAGCTGATTTCACAAGAAATATTATTTCCAAATTGTCTGTGCGTGTAAATGGATATTTGCCTCCACGACCAAACCTTCGCAACCTGTGTGGAGCACTGGGCTGGCCCGTCTGGCACTAGGCCCGGAACTGGTCTGGCCCGCCCGGCACTCTAAAAAAAAGGGGTATTTTTATATTATTTTAATTTACAATTTGTGGATAAAATCATTACACAGTGCCAGAAATTATGTGGCAGGAACCCTCAAAGTGCATTAAAAAAAACCTAAAAACATCCCGGCCGCTGAGCCCAAATTTTACCCGGCATTAAATTTGGCCTGGTAACAACCCTGGTGGAGACCGCTATATTCATAAGGGTAAAAAACACAAACGGCTTTACTTGGAACTCTTTGTCACTGAAAGCTTACCACTTCCTTATGGTAAACCAAAATAGAGTCATATTGGACCCTGCTGCGCATGCGTTCGATATGTAAATGACTTCCAAGGGCCGACATACATGTATACCGAAACTATACCAACATAAAAACTTGTAAGCAGAATGTGTGTGCAGTCTTTCGTTCATTGAAGAGGTGATAATTGATTGTCTATTGTCAACGTAGTCGTATTAACCATATCCGCTGAGTACAAAAGGCGTTATTTGAATAACAATATATATCTTTCCTGAAAATGTTACACACAAGATTCATTGAGACTTTAATTTTTTCCTGCAATAATTCTTCAATATTTAAGGTATATTTTTATGTGATCTTTTCCATGGGACACCCTCAATCCTCGAGAGAAAAAAAATGGAAGCAAATTTTCTTGCAGATTTACTTTTCTGATCATAAATCATAAATATATTCCAAGTTACAGAGCGATACGATTCCTAATAACCTCAAAATCATGGTTTAAAGAGTGAATTTATAGAGTAAAATTTGAAAAATAGATTGTACCGCTTGGTACAATCTATTTTTCAAACCATTATTTTGAAGTAATTAGGAATCGTATCGATCTGTAATTTTTTTTTTTGATTGGCGTAACCCGACCGACCCTATTTTTATCGCCGACCCTAATTTTTTTTTCTTCATTTTTTTTCTTTTTTTTTGTGTGTGTGTGGGAAAAAGAAAAAAACCCAGTGAAAATGTGTATTTATGCCATTTGTTTATGTCTGTATGGTGTATGTGTGCTGGTATATAAAATTTCATAGACGTTTTATAGATATTTAAAAAAATAAAATTATATTTTTTTCTATGTTACGCCAATCAAACCTTCTTTTTTTTTAGGCCTAAGTCCCCCCCCCCCCCCCCCCCTCACCTACTTTTGAAAAATGTCCGGGAGAGAAACATGTTATTTATTTTACTTGGCCTAAACATCTGACTGAAGCAAAAGTATTACTAATTTTATTCAGAAAAGTTGACAAATATTGATGATAATATTCGACCATCTGCGATGCCGTCTCATCATGCTTTCATTCTATAGCTCTCATACAGAGAGCTAGGATTCAGAGCTTTTTTATGATGGTCAATCGGGTCATCTACTTTTTTTCTCCACAACAAAAAAATCAATGCGGCACGAAAAAAGGATGCGGGCGGGGACGATCAACTGTTGTTTTGTTTTACTTGGCCTAACTTCAAGCCATGTCAATTTGCAAAACCTGTTAACACCGTTTCAACTGGGTTAGTTAATAGAACTTTAACTGGAAAAAGGTCGTGAAACCATTTAGTACCTGAACGGAAGAGCTTGTATTCCTACCGACAAAAACGAGATCTCTCGAAATAACCCTACCTATAATAGTCGTTGTCAAAATACTTCAGCTCTTCTTCTGTGACAACTGCGTACAGCGTAACCATGGAAGTGCGTTGTAGAACAGCGTCACAACAGCGTTATCTTTGAGCAGTTCGATGAGTCGCGGCCCCTGTAATCCGATTGGCCGCGACTGTATCTATCTATAGACTATGGTATGGGTCATAAATGTCCCCGCCCACACGCTCATTAACTAGACGCGTGCGTTGGCGGTTTTAAAAAGTACCGAAGTATTCTGACGACGACTATAACCCTAAAACCCTAACCAGATCTCGTTTGTCGGTTGGAATACAACCTCTACCTACCTGTACTGTAACTACACTAGCCAATGTCATTGTGTACTGTACTGTCACTATTTCATTTCAATTTGTACTCACAGTATGTGCATTCTTGTAGATCCCTGATTTCGCTAGCGCTTAATTTGCTCGATCCTTTCCCCATTTTCAAGAGGCTGTGAGGGTGACCCCTCTACTGGGTCCAAGTATTAACCGGGATATTTCGATTCAGATGAGTATTCTCAAGTTTATTTAGCGTCAGTGTAACGGTAAGGCATGACAACACAAACAAAACTTTTCATTTCAACGCCATTCCATCGCAAAGACAAAATGTTGAATGAATTAAAATTGAATGTGTTTCTAGATGTCAAAACCAAAACAGATGTTGCCAGACGGTGCAGGATATGTTGGCAGTAGAGCCAGCTCGTCGCCTTCGATAATAGTCTAGATTTAATTATAATAATAATTACATCATGAAAAGCTAATAATAATAACAGCTTACAACAAAATAATATGATTATTATTTCTTTTGATATTAGTTTGGGTTATATTTTAATCATTTAACTATACCAAGTTAAACAGCAGCCCTCCCTCTCAATCGATTCATGTGTGATGGCACTATTCAACATTTAATGTAGTACCAAATACAGGCTGTCCTAAAATGAATAGTACCCATCGATGCCCAAAGTTCAATACATTTTCTCATCATCAAAACCAATGAGATTAGGGGGCTGGCATTTTCTTCGGAAGGGGGGGGGTCCCAAAAATGTGGATAGACCCAGACAATTTTTTCATGACCCCCCCCCCCTATCCAAGAGCTGCATATTTTTATGACCCCCCTACCAATACAGTCCATTATTTTGTGACCCCCCCCCCCCCCCCAACACACATTTCAGAAAGCATGCTTTGATAAATTTGTGACCCCCCCCCATTTTCAATGAAATAATTTTATGACCCCCCCCTGTTTTCATGTCAAAAAAACTATGACCCCCCCCCCCCCCCCCAGTGTATTTGGGACCCCCCCCCACCCCCCCCCCCCCCCCCCCTTCCGAAGAAAATGCCAGCCCCCTTAGATCCGTTAATTTTTTTGTCATATAAGCTATACTGTATCCTTTCATTAGAATTTTAGATCATAAATATCGGCCTTATTTTAATGAAGTTACACTCCATTGTGTAAGACATGGTGATCATTTTGGGATAGCCTGTAGGTGTCTATTTTGACACCTCCCTGGTGCTGAGTAAGGCGACTTATATTTTATAGGGAATGTTCATAAATACTTTGTTGGGGGTGGTTTCGCTCGCCCAAAAGGCAATAATTGTTGGGTACAAGCTTGTTTAGTAGAGCCAAAATGTACCTCAATCATAGCAAAAATAAGTGTAAAGTCGAACATTTTCGCGCGCTATGCGCGCATTTCATTAGTCATAATAATCTTGTATGTTCACTTTCATTTCTTGCCCCCCCCCCCCCCTATATGAAAAACCTAGCTAGGTCACTATTTTTGACAAAGCAGCATTTTGGGAGTTGTTCAAATGAGAGGAAACAGAGGACTACTCTTATACATTTTAATACCAACTAATATTTACGGAACAATACAAATTGAAAAATAAAACTTGGATCAATGAATGTAAAACTCAAATCAGCTTAAATTGTTGAATACATGCCAGAACCGTCCCACGGTAAGCTAGGTCATTTGTGTATTGATTTTTCTGTATAAATAAACAAACTCGTGGCCCGTTGGTTTTTATTGACATAAATCCTGATAATTATCAATTTACAATGGAAGTGGGAGGAGTAGTTTTTTGGACGAATATCACAAAATTGGTTCCAATTTTGTGAGAATCGATGACCTGACTTTCGGTGAAACTCAGTTGAAACTTGATAGCCATAGTTCTTTACACAAGTGGCGGCAGGAGCAAGGCGGCAATTGAAAAGGCGGTGAGTCCATCAAATGATTGTGAAGGGATCATCATAAGCCAACTATATAAAGAAGAACTTAACTTAGACCTACACAGATTTTGTTTGACTTTTCAATTGTGTTATCTTATAGTTTGTGTATTGTATACCTTATATCATAATAAAAGTGATTGTGACTATGGCTATAGGTTTATATAGAATGCTTTTATTGTTACTTTTATAGATTATAGAACATGAACGGGGGAGGGGAGGGGAGGGGAGGGGAGGGGCAAAATAAAGAAGGTTCTTAAAAGGAGGAGTCAAGAAATATACACTATGGTCATGTGTTTTAAGTTCGCCTCCTTTTGCGTTACACACAGATTTTGGCTTTCGCGACATGATTTTAACTTTACACATTTATATTTGCTTGTATACCCCCCTGAGGTAGTAAAAGTATACATTTTCTGAAGGGAAATTGCATGAGAAAACCAAATATGCCATTAAAATTATAGTACGACCAAGAACTAAAATGATATGATCGGAAATGTTCGGGAAAATATCAGAGTTTTTTAATTTTAAATTTGAGATCCATATATTTTTATACCTACCCCTATCATTATTTACTTTACATGTTTGAATTCCTCATGAAATTACCCATTAGATGATATATAATTGTCAAAGTTACTACGTCGGTATGGTAATTATACCGGCTAGTGAATATCTCCAATTTTTATTTTATATATTTTTAGAATTTTCAGAAATATTTGTTTAAGGATGAACCCTTTCCTGATATAAACTGCATTTTTGAATTCCTCTAGTTCCAAGCTTTCCAAAAATGTATACTTTTGCTATCATAGGTTGAACACTTTTTCTGTTATAGTCATTTGTATAAATCCGGTAAATTGAGACTGATATTTCATGTTGACTGTGTGTACGTGTAGCGAATAGGAAGAAAGTCGATGATCATTGTCTTATCCATAATTAATTAGTTGTTACAAATAGTTGACAAGTCTGTTGAACCATATGATTAAAAACTACTAAATATCCTTTAAAATGGGACCAGAATGGTGTTTGTAACATTAGAGGATGACTAGTTATGGTCAAAAGAACAAAGCACGGGATATTCCCCATTGAGTTTGTACAGGCGGCACCCCTTCCAGCGGCACCCCTTCCAAGCACCACCCCTAGTCCCTAAACTTTAAACAGATGTAGCTCCCCTTCTGTATTAGCTATACCAATGCCATTTTGCAGGCAGATAGCTTGTTATTAGGGCTTTAAAATGATACCAAATTTGTTGAGATAGCTTTTGTGGTTTTGAAAATATTTGAGGAAAATGACAGCATAAAACTAAAAAATGTAACGGCACCACCCTATTGGGAGGCGAGTTCATAACGCGTGACGTACCCTATAGTAGATTCATAAACTCTGGCGCATCGGTATCGATTTTGGACCTAGTCCATTGGGCGTTAGAGGAACCCATTTTGACCAATGATGAAACAGCGGTACTTTTATAGATGTTATTATCATTATTTGCGCTCCATAATCAAATGCTATTCATGATAGTGTGGCTTTATGAATAGGGCTGATCATATAGCTTTACAATCACGACAACCAAAAACTTAATCCAGCAGCTTCAAATGTGTTATCCCTTTGGAAGCGGTTACCACAATAAAAACAAATCGACCATCATCGACCGTATACAGGTTTCGAAAGAAAAATATTATGTAGGCTATGTCATTTTACCATTCATAATTTAGTGGATACTTTTTATTATTTCCCGTTTTTATTATGCACGTAGAATAAAGGAAACATTAAATTTAAAATGAAAATAACAGTTCTACGTATTTGTTTGCGAGAAAAAACCGGAAAATAATTCAATAATCATTTTTTTATACCTATTACAAAAACCATTTGTCCTAATTAAATGGAAAAACAGTTATATCAACCAAGATACGGATTATAAACGTTACTTTAAGTATTTCTGGCTATGAGACCACCTGAATACCTTTATCAATTTATCTGAATAACAATACATTTCTTTATCGGTATGCCGATAATCCAACCGCAAGTTCCCTGTCACTAGGTACATAGTGGTGACTACATCACAGTAGTACATGCACACGAAGACACGGTATTAACCTTGTATATTACGATTAAATTCGAGTGCCTCCCCCTCTTTTGCTTCTGTTACCTCTTTACTGAAATGGTAAATCGCTAAAATCGGCCAATGTCTGCGAATCGATAGCTCATGCCGCGAAAAGAGAACACCGGGGCCGCCACTGGTCAATACCCCCCCCCCCCCCCCCCCACATATGCCAACAACAAATATACAAGTGTATAAACTTTAATGTTTTAGAATTCAGAAAAAGGTAGCCGTCAACGGCGCGCGGCAGGAACTTAATTTGTGAAAGTGGAGAAGGGCACACACATTTATCAGCCTGATGGTTGTGTTGAGAACATTTTGAATTTAGGTGCTCGCTGAGGTAATTTTCTATACGTTTACATTCCAGGATTTTGTTCAGAAATTTCGCTTTTGATAGATTTTCCTTCTCTTTGTCTAAGAAAGGACTTCACCTAAAAGCGGGGCCCCCGCGGGACTAACGTTTTTGAACTGAATTACTCCCGGCCCGGGAATTACTTTATGCTCTGTAACATAAAGCCCAATGGATCAAGCAATATATGTTTTTACAGCGCCCTTCACCAGTGGCGTAACCAGCGGGGGGGGGGGGGGGGGGGGGGCAGGGGGGGGGGGGGGCAGGGGGGGGGGACCCCCCTTGCCCCCCAAATGAGTCAAGTACGGCTGTAAATGAAATTTACAAACAAAGTACACACCAAATCCCCCCCAATAATGTCATCGTGTCGGTTGAGATTGGCACTGTCGGTTCATTTTGCCCAGCGCAGTTTATCCATTGAAAACACGCCCTATACATGTATTGTTCTCAGTTTGGTCAAAAGATCACAACTTTCAGGTGTATTTCTGCAGGCCCGGCTCAGGATGGACGGTAAGTTTACGGTACTCCATCATATTCCAATGTGGAACTCGCATAGTATGCGAAATGCAAAATGTCTTAATGATCATGAATAAAATGTAGTGGTGCGGCTCAATCATTTAGATTTACTCAACTTGTTTGTGCGCCGAGGCGGCCGCTTTACACTAAAATCGATAGGCTTATGTATCGTGCATCATATTTAATAGACACGCCGGATAGCGGAGAAGAAAGTTGCCTTTTTTATTTTTTAATGAAAAGCGGTTTATTCTTGGTGTAAACGGTACGGATGACCAACCTAATAGCAAGAAATCTTCTAATACACTGTTTTATTATAGGATTGTCCAGTTTTGTTTATTAGGTTAACGTACTCAATTAGCCCCACTCACATCATTATTTATGATTATCTCTTGAACCTTATTCCAAGTTTAATCTTGAATAGTTGTTTCTTTTTTAAACCTCTGTATCAAAAGTTATTGACATGCTATTTTTATTCAATATTTCACCCTTCCCTTTTCATTTTTTGTTGTTCAAAACACAATATATAAAAAATCAAGGTAATTATAGGTAAATACATGTACTGTAACCAGTAGCCACTACCCATGTCCAGCCCGCGATTTTTTTTTTACTAGTAAACATTTGTAAAATTTATTTATTTCGTTTTAATACGGAATAAAGCAAAACTCACTGAATAAAATGATTTTTCAAAAAAGAAAGAAAAAAAAGTCAACTGATTTTACATGTGAGACCATACAAATGTTTACTAGTAAAAAAAAATCGCGTCCAGCCCCACCTGACTGTTTCGTCTATTCGCGTTGACTAGCGCCCTCTTCAATTACCATTTGTGACCTTTGACCCAACTTAACAACACACAACAAAAACATGGAGTACACAGGGAGTGGATACGAAGGTGACCATAAAAATGGGCGGTAAGTCTATATTTTACATGTAAATTAACACACACGCTTGCAAAAGGGAAGATAAGAGTGTGGGGAATTGAAATTCTCTAGTTACAGTATGGCACATCGAAATCGGAAGCTTCAAATTGGCTAGCTCGTGGTGGCCAAAACTCGATGTGTTTGTTTAAAATGTTTACCTGTCAACGACCATGGTAGCTCTGAATCCTAGCTCTCTGTATGACTCAGTGAGAGCTATGGAATGAAAGCATGAGTCGACATCGCCGATCGCGATGGTCGGTTATTTTCAATATTTTTCAACTTTTCTGAATAAAATTAGTCAAACTTTTGCTTCAGAATCAGATATCATGTTTAATGTTCAAGTTCAAGTAAAAATGTATACATTGCCTTTTTTGGGGGTTAAATTATAAATATCTCAACCAGCAACTATTTCCAAGAAATACTGGCTTGAATTGGATCTGGATCTGGATCTGGATTTATTATACTCCAATAAAGCAGGTGACTGCATCGCATTAGAGTTGAAGATGACCTGACTTATTTGTTGGGGTGACTGGGTTGTGAGTGGGTTGCGTTGATAATGTCCTTGACGGTACCACAAAGGTATTTGTTGAGTTCCGATTTGAAGGACGTAACTTTATTGCAGTCTAAAATGTTGTGAGGTAGGTCGTTCCATGCTTTTGTTGTCCAAGGGAAGAAGCTGAGGTCGTAGGTCCGAGTTCTGGTAGATTGACGTTGGTAGGATAGTGTCCGCCCTATTCCCGCTACACGTTGGTAGGATAGTGACCGCCCTATTCCTGCTACACGTAAATCGGCATGTTACTGCTTTCTTGAAGGATTCTATTCTATCGAGTTCAGTTTGGCAATGTTATCCCGTAGTGAGTTCCAGTCTGCTATGGTGCATGGTATAAAAGAGTTTTTGTAGTCAGTCCTTATTTGTGGATAGTGGAGTAAGCTAAGCCCCCCCCCCCCCAAAAAAATTTGTTTGCTTGTCCATAGATGCACACAAAAAAGTTGGGTCGGTCGGTCGATTTTTTAAATTATTTTTAAAATCCTGTATCAAGTATCAATATGAACACTCACAAATAAAAATACATAATGCAAAAGACAAATATCTCAATGTTAAAAACAAGTTTTATTTATGTTAGCACTGTCCAGCAATGCAAACACTTTTGTCAAACAACACTTACTAAATCTCCATTCACACCCAAAACACAGTAAAAAAAGGTGGTGTTTCAAAACATGTTTTTCTTCCATTTTTATGATATTTATATTTTTCACCAACGAAAAAAGGTGATTTTTTTTAGATGAAAAAAAAAGGTTAAAAATGTCACGGTCGGGACCATAGGAGACGGTCGGTCGGACGAAGACAAGCAAACACTTTTTTTTTGGGGGGGGGGGCTTATTGGTGAGACTGTCGTGATTGTCATTGGGTAGGCTGCAGTAGGTCGTCAATGGGTAGTGACAGGTGACCGAGTCTCGCTTGATGGAATATGCTGAGACGTCTGGCTGGTAGTTCTTCTGATGTTAAGTGGATCTAGCTTGAGGTCCTTGACCATTTGGGTTGCATAACCAGGTGTGCCAACAAAAGCCAGTCACACATGCAATACTATGCTGTGTTCTATGCATCGACCTCACTGTAACATAATAGAATCTTTTTGCTATAATCAAAAAAACAAATAATTGTCGATCATAGCGTCACGATTCTATCATGGTCCCATACGCCTGGTGCGTATCGCAACAGCTGGTGTGGTCGTCAATGCAGTGCATCGCAAACCCTGTTCAACCTTTGGATGAACGTGAGCGCTCAGATCATGACGCATGATGCTATGATCAACAATTATTTGTTTTGATTATACATGATACAATACAAATGTCATACTTTGATCTTTATTATACTTTGATTTTGTTTTACACACAGACTGGAGGGCAAGGGCAAGTACAAATTTCCAACCGACACCAAATATGAGGGTGATATGAAAGACGGCGAGTTCCACGGTAAAGGCACCTTATATTTTCCCAACGGCAGTAAATATGAAGCCACATGGGAAAATGGTATCGCCGTAGATGTAAGTAAGATGTAACGCACTATACTTTGTTCATCTCACTCTGTGCAGTGACGTCAGAGGGTATTCTAGATACTAACAACGCAGCATTGAGGTGGGGAGTGCAGGGATTTCTCTTTGATGCTTAGATACTTGAGTAACAATCATTGGAATGAGTAGCAATCATTCTGAATTACAATAGTTAATTTCCGTAAAGGCATAGAAATCAAAATCTTTAATTATGTTAACTAGTTACTTGTGGTTGCACACCACCAAATACATCTCCCATAGGGTTACACGTGAAATGCACAATTTTAAAATGGATATTTCTCGACGTTATAAGAAACTGGTAACTTGAAATTTGGTTTCAACTTGAAGATGAAAGCCATGACTACTAACTCAACAACTCATATATGGGGGGTAACCGGCATAATTTTGAGCTAGAGCCTTTTCAAAAAGTACGAGTTGAGTTTTCCTGGTCACACGCAATTGTTGATTAAGATTATTGCGTCAGATACCGGAAATGACCTGAACACAAATGTCTCTGTTAAAATATTAAAAAATCATCATTGCATCAATTTTTTTGGACCTGAAGAACGCTGATGTGTCTGTCAAAATTCACACTATATTAATTTCGCCATAAAATGTAGTAAATACCCTAATTTTAAACTGTAATTTACAATAGGTCTCCCGTTTCGGCATAGAAACGGGCCGGTTTTGGACTTTTGCCTCAAAGGGGGTAGGGCCAGACGTTATTTAGTGGTGTGAAACCTATAATGTTGTTCTTGAGAATGACCAAAAAAGACTTACTTTTAGTATTCAAAGTCTGATTTAATGAAGGTCAAATGCATTTATCTTTTTAAATCACTGCTAAAGATTTTTCTTCAAATGTGATTGTTTACTTTATTTAGGGCAAGTACACATTTTCTGATGGCCTAGAATATGACGAGCCAGAGTGGTTGTACTGTGATGGATATGATAGAAGGTTTTATACTGAGGTCTGTGATGGATTGAAACCAGCAGGTAAGGTCCCCCATCTAACAAGTCCCCATAAATGCATAATGTTCATTATTAAACTTACAGGTCTATCAATTGGCAATCAATGGTTATTCTCAGGGAATGTCCTGTATTGTATGAGACAATAAAACAAGATGAGACAACACAAGACAACACAAGATAAGACAAGACGAGACAAGACAACACAAGACGAGAAAACGCAAGATGAGAAAACACAAGACGAGACAACACAAGACAATACAAGACAACACAAGATGAGAAAACACAAGAGACAACACAATACAATACGAGACAATACAAGACAACACAAGACAACACAAGACAATTTGATTCAATTGGCTGCAAAACTAAAAGTGTACACTTTCAATCTTGGCAAAATCAAAAGTCTACACTTTCAACCTTGAAATGAGACAGAACCCACAATTTTTGATTGATTTTAACAAATGAGACATCAAATTGACTGTAATTAAATCATGTTTCTCCTTGAGTAGTTAACATTCAATAAACAGTTTTAGAATTACAGGTGCATTTATAATACCTCATTCATTTTTTAGGAGATCTTTACATCTATTTTCTAAAAGATTTACCTACCTTTGCCTTCAAACATTATGGAATGCTTGCTGTAAACTCTTCTTTATCTTCTTGATCCCATTCATTTCAGGACGCTCACAACTGACCAATCGTATCCCCCCTAGAGACATTCCTGAGGGTTGCTATGACACCGGCGATGGCTTCTACAATCCGACCACCAGAGTTATTGTGGATTACAATCATAAATTCCTTAGAAATGCAGGTATGTATCTGTGTTTACATAGTGTGTCATACAAAAAGGCAATACTTTTTTGCTTAGGACAATACCTCCAGAGAAAATCACCTATCATAAGATCATGTAGAGATTTGTTGTTGTTTTGTCAAAACCTTTTATTACCATCTGGACCTTCAGCATGTAATACTTCATATGTATACCCTTTGGGCAGTCTGCTCTAAACATGTTCTCAAGGGCCAAAAACACATACTAGTATATCAAAACTGTGTAATTGCTCTTACCCCTGTATAAAGCAACACTTCCTATGCATAACTGCTAGGCAGTTTTGCTTTATACATGCTGAAGGGCCGGAATAACATACAATATTTTGACAGAACAGCGACAATATATCTTGCATATCTCATGATCAATTGTGAGTAACGTAGACCATAAACAGACCAAAATATCCATGATTTTATATTGCAACTTCAAAAATCAAGTTGACATCTTTCTGTAAGAATGCATCAGCTCTTTCAAAGATTAACATTGGTGATTTAGTTTAATCAGTTTCAAATTGGTGAGAAATAATCCAAACGTATGTGAGCAATAATTATGGCCACAAGCACGCAAATTTGGCCACACGCACAGGTCCCGCATATAATGCATAGTGCGCCCGGTGCCTCGTGCGCGCCAGTGTCCTTCTGTATCAATTCGCTGCAGTAAGGAGGCTTCGCTAATTTGGAACTGATCAAACTAAAGTGGTTTCCAACTTTTGAATTTAGAACATAGCATAACCCTGTTTAATTGTGGAAGATCATGCGAGTGAGTTAGCCATCGTGTAACATGTTCAAGTCTATATAACAATTGTGCAATATTACAAAACAATATAAATTCTATTTTGAAATTGCATCATAAATTAATTGATTTGATGGTCAATCTTTGACCTGCATTACTCATATTTGACTCAAAAGTACCCATGTTTCTAGCATTCTGACCATTTATAGTTAAGCTTAGGGGTTTACCGTGTTCACGGTATTCATGCCGCAATTCACGGTATTCATGCTAAAATCATCAAAATCGCGGATTTTGTAAACAGTACCGTAAAATCGCGGAATTGTTATTTCAGCCGCGATAATTGTCCGACAAGCCGATTTTTACAGTTTTATTTAATAGCAAAAATCAATTTTCCGAATTCCTATTGAAATATTTCCTTTCAAGACGATATCGACGCACAATGTACAGTGCATTCAACTCTAGGCCTACTTGACACGACTGATTGAAGTTCAATTGTATAATATCGAATTTATTTGAATGAGATAAACAAAAGACCGTCTTCTTCTTCTAAAGAAATATAGGTAGGCCTACTTCAAACCATGGACTTGTTCAAACCAAATTCAAAAGAACGAAGAGATTGTTTACAAACGCCACCCCCTTCAGAAAGGTTGCTAGTTGATAAAAAAGTTAATCCAGGGCGTTCAATGGGTGATTATTCATTCATATCGATTGCATACAATTACTGTTGTAAAGAAAATATGGTACCGAAAATACTACACCCCGGGAAATACACGCACGTGCTAGTATCATGAACGACGCCATTGTAGACAACAGCAAACAAAACTCATTGACATGTGATGATGAATAAATTACAATAATAATGTTGTAAATAGATCGGGGTTCTCCGATTGGTTGAGATAAGGTTTGCCGACAACAGCAAACAAAATTCATTGATGAAAATAAATCACGTGATGATGAATAAATTACAATAATAATGTTGTAAATAGATCGGGGTTTTCCGATTGGTTGAGATGAGGTTTGTGTACGTGCGACTTTAAATGTTTTCAGGTCACGTCATGACGCAAGGAAAAACAAAATAATAATTTACATACAGTAACTTAAAAAACGTAGTATGAAAAGTATTAAAAAAATGTTTATTGGGCTATTATTTGTACAAATGGTTGCGCAAAACAGCTTTATTATTAATATTAACATCGTACCAAACATTTTGTTTGCATTTAGTACGAAAAATATAGATTTTATTACTACTTTCATGCGTAATTTCTAACAACACGTGTAGATCAACGCAGCTACGGGCTGTCTTTATTCACTGGCAAAAAAATGAGGAAGAAAGGCCGCCTAGGCCGCCGGGAATTGGTACTTGTTTACCGTGGCTTTTCGAATGCCTAAAAATACGACCGCCAATCAATCGACGTAAATCAAGGAATTTCAGCGCGGTTTTTTCTTGAAATCTCAATAAACACGGTAAATCGCGGTATTCACAAAAATTGCCCACGGTTTTCCCCTAAAAAATTCACGGGAAATCCCTAAGCTTATTTATAGTGATAGCGGATTTTCTCATGGGTATAAATTTACACAAAAAGTGTTTACTTTACTTCTTCATCATCTTACTTTGTGCAGTGTCATGGGAGTGTATTCCAATATTGCACCATATTATCACACATGTAATTGTAAATGCACTGGTGTAAGTACTCACACAATTAAAGAGGAATCTTGGCACACTAAATGCTGCGCCAATCACTAGAGTATACTCTAATGTAACCGCGCAGAGTTAGATGAACAGTAGTTTATTTTACATTGGTGATGTATTTGATATGATATGAAATGAACGTTGAAATTTATCTATTTGTTTTTCTATTTTACTTGTTTCAGATGATGATGAACACAAATGGATTGTGAGGACGTGTCGTAAAGGATGGGATGAAATCGTCGGATTCAAACCGAAAATAGAGGCCTAGGGATTTTTTTTACACCAATTTAAATTTAAATTTGATTTATTTAAAGGTGGGTGACCCGATCAATTTCACTTTTCCTCATTAAAATTGAGATTTTTGTACCGGAGGAAAGCCCATATTTTTCTCATTACCCCCGCAAAACTTCTGGCCAGAGAGATGTTTCATTTTAATCACTGTCCGGACAGGGGTCAGACCCCCACCCTTTTTACAGAGGCACCCTTTTTATTTGGGAATGTTCAACCCCCACCCTTTATACTGAAAAGGGGACATTTTGGATCCCAAGAGCTTTTTAGGGGTCCATCAAATTTGCGTCATGCATGCAATGTATTATTAAGCTAAAATAGTGTAATGCTTCCGAATTCGGAAGTTAATGATATCAAAATACTACTTACTTTTGGCACATTTCCATCATCAAAATAAATAATTCTAGGGCACAACAGTAATATTTTGGGTGGTACCAACATAACAAATTAAAAGCTGGCTTTGAAATATGGCAAAATATAGCAGAATTTACGATATGATTCATGGGAGACGGGCTGTCCGTACCGAAAAAGTTCGTCGGAAAATGTTGAAACTTGATTGTAATAATGCGCTGAAATTGTTGGCAAATGTCCTATTTGTTTACAATTTCTTTCAAAATGAATTAAACTACTATATCTGCATGTGATTTGTTTAACCCCCACCCTTTTTATTTTATCTCCACGCTTTATACAACTACACCCTTTATATGAGAAATATTCTAACCCCCACGCTTTTTTTGATTTTTTGATTTCTGGAGTCCCACGCTGTATAAAGCGTGCCGTCCGGACTATGTTAATGTTACAAGTGAAGAAGTAGTGAATTGGCTCCAAACGTGGTATATCACCTGAGTAATGTGTATACTCTTCTGTGGGAAATTCAAGTGAATTTTCATGCTTCTATCATAAGAACCAACAAAAACTCAAATTTTGGAATATGCTTGAATTTATGATGTACCTTCACATAAAACAGTAAGCACCAAATGAATTATTTTGGCTGAAATTGGGTCACCCATCTTTTAACTTTAGTATTGAATAAACTTCATCATGTATGTATTATTATTATCCAAAGAACCATGAACATGATACAGGTTTGTGTGGATAGCGGGAAAGATTTATAGTGGAGTTAGATAGAGATACTGATATACAGAAATGAAATGGACTTGGGCATGTTTGTTTACATTAATATTGTACAGTCTTTACTGTGTGTCACCTCAAGTTGGAAGATGATGTCAGCATGTAATTGAGTCACAACAGAGAAGCATTTCTGTGTCTGGTACGACATTCTTCATTGATTACATGGCTGCAAATGCTATCACATTAGAGTGATGAGTGTGATTGTCATGCGATAACTAGAATGCGTGCAGAAGTTATCTCCAACTTGAGGTCACACAGAGTAGACTTGGTCTCAATCTATAGTTCAATCAATTCCAAATTGTCGAGAAATATTCGTTTTTTATCTATCTGCACGCAAAAGTGATCCAAACGTATAAGCACGATTTTGGCATACGCAAGCATCACGCATACCATGACACTGCGACATCCCGCGGCATATTGTGCAATGCCAGCATTTTGCGCGCAACTCTCTTCTGAATTCATTTGCTGCTGTAAACAGGTTTCGCCAATTTGGAATTGACTGAACCAGGAGACTTTATTACCAGGTTTTGATGGGCTCCCCATAGACATGTTTATACTGAAAAACAGGGTAGGAAAGGTAGAGTAAAAGGATTGAAAACAAATTAAGCAAACGTCATATATGTGTACCATCGCGGCAAAAGGGTGCAGTTGTCTGTAAAATGCATTTTGAGATATTGATGGAATTAGGCATGGAACAACAAAGAAAATAAAGACAATTTGACATGCATTTTACTTCATAAAATCAGTAAGCTGTGTCCAATCTTGGACTGCCAAGGTGCTTTTTTAAACATTTAAAAAGCTCCTTTAGCTGGTATTACAATTTCAACCTTTTCTTTGGAAGACAATTGCACCCTTTTGCCGTGACGGTATGTTTGGAAAACTTGGATAGCGCTTGTGATGATAAATGGTAGAAAAAATTATCTTAACTTAAAAAGAGGACTAGGGAAAGATTCTTATCCAGATAATTGAGGAATTCTAGGGGAGCATTGCTTCGGTGAGTATTCCCCTCCCCCAGTGGAGTCTCATGCGACTAATAGTAGGATGTAATTGTTGATGGTAATGCTGACAAAAACATATTTTAAACCCCATGAGCACCACCACCTGCCAATTGGTTAATTACAGAACATACACATTTGAGTAAACAATTAAAATAATACTTCTAAAATATTTCACTTCAATCTTTATCAGGGATACATTTATTCTAACAATGTCTCTAATTAGCTCAATATTTGACACATTCCAAATTTCAACCAATTGGCAGGTAGTTCTCATGGGGTTAACAAACAAACAGACAGACACTTGTAGTATAAATGATGTGTCTGCAATAACAAAGAGTCCATTACCCAAGAAATTCTTGATTTCTTGTTAAATGCATTTGGAGATGGAGGCTATATTTAATGTGATAATAAAACGTTATGGGAACAGCTCACATCTGATGGGGAGATAATACAAATGGTATTACAGTGTTAACACAAATTCCTGATAACACAAAGTGGTATTTTTATAATAATATTATTAAGGTACAACTTAACATACAAAAAACTAAACCAAGAGCATTGAGTTGTAGAACCATCCCAGTGGACAAAATTAGACAATTTATGTCATATTTAAATTTTATCTTTAAATTATACCAACATTGCAAGTTACTTGAAGCATTAGTACAACTAGCGGCACGCCAGTCCTTCTGACGGGCTCCCGCTAGTAAGTAGGTCCTACATACAACACCTACAAAATGAAACAACAGCGTCATGAAATTGTTTTAAAAATATTTTCATGAGTCAAAATATAATGCATTTAATGTTTCCCCTCATTTACCCATATCCCTAACATATACTCAGGGACTTGTCCCTGGTATAATACATGTCTATATTCTGATCTGAAATTGAATGCTTCCCATCATTGCCCCAAGAGATATCCCATGGTTTATACACTCAATTAATGCCTCAATTTCATGCCTCAATTATGCAGTGCGGCATAAATGCAGTGAGGCATGAAATGTCGCGTTGAAACCACACTATTTCATTACACTTTATGGCCCTCCCTGTTTAACGCAATTTAGTATCATTTAAATCTCGAAAATAATCAGGACTACCACTCACAGTGTTAAATCCCATATCTGACACCATTTTACGCGATTTAGATTCACCATACTATTTATTGTTCTTATCAGAAACCACATTACCTCATGACCCTCGCTTATTCCATAATTCTTCATTAACTCCCCTATCTCCCAAACCACATTACTCCCGATAGAGACAACAAACAATACCTTTATTCTCTAATTATTCCATTTAAAGGTAGAATCATGCATTGTTAACAGTTTATTTTAAAGGAAATTATCAAAGAAATTCAAAATTACAAGTACATTCCAAAGGTCAAAGGTTTTAATACATTTCATCAATGATTGACAATTTCAGTGCATTTTGTAATTCCTTCAAAAATGGGAAAATAACATGGCTTAAACTGGCAGTTTATATGTTCCATTTGATTCATGGATAAAAGCAGGCCCTAAATCAGGGCAAATTTTCTCAAAAGTGAACCTTTTTACATGGGGGAGGGGAGATGTGGACCTTTTTTCAACACTAAAAGCCTAAACAATCGCCAACAGTATTTTTTGGACCTTTTCTTGAATTTTGGGACTTATTTTGCCCCCTCCTCTGATTACGGGCCTGGATAAACGTTAACACAATTTATCATTCCTCAACATTTTAAGAAGGTATACATTGTGTCAATAGTATTGAGCATGTAAATAAATGTAAATATGTATTTTGAACTATGTAACCCTGGTGAACCATCATGTGTAATAAATTTGTTTGAAGATGATAGGTATAGCATTTTTGTTGGATCATTTCACTAGGAATATCTACAATAATGAATACAGGGTGTGTCAAACAAATTACGACTCTTGTTTCATTTGACCTTGAATCTGTGTAAATGGAAATCACTCAACCGTAACCCTGCGCATTTGGAAACAATCCATCAAAGAATATTTAGAGCAATATGACAATTTGTAGGCAGCTACTATATTGTTATCTGTCCAATTGGATTGGCACAGTTAAGAAGTAAAAAGTAGCATTCTTTGGTACAATTGCAAACTTGTGTTCATATCATCAGACTGCATTTTGCTTCAAATGACCATTACTCCACTTATATAAGGGCTATCTTACAAATCAAAAAAATGATAAAAGAGGACTAATTTTTGCATTTATAAGTCCTAAATGGTTGACATTATGTCTAATGTTTCCTTTACTTACAGTCTTTGATGATAGAAAAGAAAGAAATTTAGTCTAATTTCATGTTCAAAATCATGTTGTACAGATCGACAAATTATTGGCTGCACAAATATTATGATGATGTTAAGTTTGCCACCATTGACCGGTTATACAGAGATTCAAGGTCCTATTTTTTGTATACCCTGTAAGTTGTTATAAAATGTAAACCACGTGCTCCAGCAAGTTTCCATGTCGATTTTGGTCATCTTTTGATGTTATGTCATCAATGGATATCACTTTCTCCCCTGGATCATGAAGTAATTAGGGTCGAAACACTATGAAACGTTTAAGGAGGGTGTCCAGCAAGCACAAGATTGTGCATTAATGTTAAAAAATAATTATCAAGCCCATATTGCGTATGAATATAACTGCTCACGAAATATTTGAAAAATTGACGATTGAAAACAAATTTCCAAACTTATTTTGAGCAGTTTAGAACAAAACATCATACCTATCACAAAAATGAATTAAAACTGCCATCTCTCAACATGCAATTTTAGGGATACAATGCACTTGCGCAAATTTGAGCACCAATAACCATGACGTTATTGATAAAAATTGTATGTTGAGAGATGGCACTTTTAATTGTTTTTATGATGTTTTGTTCTATATACACTGATATAACTACATGATTTGGGCTTGATAATTATTTTCCAATGTCAAATGCACAATGTTGTGCTTGCTGGACTGGACACCTCCTTTAACAGTTACTTGTAAAATCATAGTATGACAATTCGGTTCTACCTATGAGTAAGTTATCACAAATTAGTCAAGTGCAAAGACTTCTTACACAGATTTATTCCGTAATACACACACACTATTGGCTACCCTACCTCTGCACCGACAGCTTAGCTGGACTAGTGTTTTTTATGTAAAACCTTTGCTTTCTATTAATTTTTCTCAAAATGGAGACAAATTTTGTAAGTCGGAATACAATTACGACTAGGCTAATTCGTGATAGCTTACTCATAGGTAACACCAAAAATGCAGTAACTAAGAATGTCTTAGAATTTTGAATAGATACCTTTTCTGAGTCGTAACTTACGAAGCAGTATATATCTTTTTTAAAGGTCTTCTCGGCCTCAGCTTTGTGGGGATGTCCCTCTGGTGACATGACCACCGTTATGGCGATCATGTGACAGCAGATAGTCATAGATGGCAGGTCATAGCCAGGGTCTCAGTTGAGTGTGGGTGGCTGGGTCTTTATCTCGATGGCTTCATGGATTTTCTGTATGCATGTACCCGTTACAGGGCATAGAACATGTTACTTCCAAAGGTGATCTAAAGCTGACATGAATTTTGATACACTGGTCTCATGGTTTGGTCCTGACCAAATAGTTGATAATAGTCATCTTAATCAAATCAATGTCCGTGCATCAAGTTGGACAGGGAGCTCTAACCTTTTAAAAAAGGAAGCTTCTGTAACTGTCCAAGGCAGCACAGGTGACATAAAACTTGTTTCATGAACAGACAGACTTTTCAAGAAGAGCCTGTCTATTGGGGTTTTCCCCTTATTTAAATTCTGTAAAAATGTTGCCATTTGTTGATACTGATTTTCAAAACATCTTATTTGTGGTAGGTATTGATTTCTTCAGGAATTTGTTCTCACAAGTTTTAAAAATCTAAGTCGGTTGGGCCCATTTTTTGTTGTCGCCTTGGGGGAGAGTGCCAATCTGACTCATATCTAAGCATTTGTTTGTGAAGAAAATGAGATTGATAAATATATTGGAACCAGGGTTGTCACTAGACTGATTTTAGTGCTGGCTAAATTTCATGTAAATTATCTTGTGGGTCATTTCCAGCTGTTGTGAGAGGCAATATGTACAGCTTTTACATGTTTGTTCCGGTCAGCAAGACCTCAAATTCACTTGATTGCCGATTGGTCAGCCCGAGTGCTGGTTGCTGCTGACCGGTGCCTACCAGTGCAGCGACAACCCTGATTGGAACCTTAAATCTCGAAAGAAAGATCATGTTGTGTTATGTTCACTTTAGGTTCTTAATGGTGGCTCTGAAAATAGCCTTATTGTGATATTGAAATCAACTACATTTTTTATATTTGAAAAATGGAGGGTAAGATAATTAAGATATTCTGTATGGTGACAAGTCGAGCCATTTTACACAAAAACATGAATCTTATTTATGATGACAAAATGATTCTAAAAGTAGATTTCATAGCTGAAATAATTGTGTTTCCCTTTGGTTTCACATAAATGACAATATCCTGCATTTTGCAACAAAAGACAGGCCCTCATTTGATAAGAAAAACAAAGCTCACACCATTACCATTTTAAACATAACACAATATTGACCTTTATGTTGATAATGAAAGAAGATTCCAACACCCATCTCTTTTTATCATATCCAAGCATTTGTTTACAAATTATTTGAACCATTTCGTAGTGTTTTGTAGACGACACTCATACATATACATAAATTCAAGATGACAATTTAAATTGTTTTGAACACATTTTATTCAAAAAATAAACTTGGTCAAACATTGACCCAATATGATGATAACAATGGTATCAAATGTTATACTTATGTTAATGGCAACATATCACTACAATGTAGAATGGTTCCACAAGAACAAAATGGTGTAAATATAAAGACACATTTTTAATGCTGATAATATACAGTGCTAATATAGCACTGTTCAAAAAAATATTATAGCACCTTACAAAATACAAGAATAAACATAAAATCACCACTAGATTCCCTTCACAGTAGAAATAAGTACATGTACAGGGTGCCCCAGAAAATGTTGAACCCAAAAATCACAAACAAATTCAATATTTTATGTTACCATTAAAATAACAAAATATTGCATAACTTGTTCACCAGCTATGTGCACAATATATTTAACTTTCTGAAACATTTTAGATCATAAAAATATGCCACACGAAACTTAAAATATGTGTAATTTTGTAAGAAGTGTTGTTTTGTAGTGTAAGTTTAGTGCAAAAAAATGGTTTCATGCTACATGAGCAGAACAAGTGCCTGTTTGAAACCATTTCTTTCCGTACAGTATCTCATCAATATTCATTTATTATGTAAATCAATATTATTATTATATAAGAGACTTTGAAAACAAAAACTGAAGTCTCCTTGACTTCATTTGAAAATGTTAATTTGATAAATACAGATCAAAAGAAAATATTACTTAACTCACCGTACTTAGAACAGAATTAAATTTTATATCTGAACCATGTTACAAGTTTTTCACTTTTACAAAAGGACGAAAACACCCCCTGTCACACAATTAAGTGTATCTTTAGTTTGGTAAGGCCAATTTAAATGATCTAAAGTTCTCCAGAAAGCTGAATAAATTGTTTACATAACTGTTGAAAACAGAATGCCATTCTTTATTTATTTTAATTTTTAATTTTTTTTTAATTTTGTGATTTTTGGGTTCAACATTTTCTGTGTCACCCTGTATGTCAATCTTCCACTGAGTCCTACCAGTGCCAGACATCATTTTGATTAACTTTGGTCTAACTGAAATCTAATATGACTCATTTGTAGAAGAATGACTACTGTAATTCATATTTAGTGTTTCACAGGCAGTGGGAGAGGGGAATATACAGTGCCACACATGGTTTAGGGGATGTGCAACAAATGTAGGTAGCAAAATCAGCCCCTTTTGTATTGCAAAATGTAGTACTTGTACTTGGCAGGGACAAGTTTGAACCACATATTTTGGGATGTGGGTAATATGACAGCAACACCACTAAAACTAGCTTTGAAAAAAAAAGTTATCAGCGAACACACTTTTAGGACTGTTTTTTCCTTCAGTTTT
This sequence comes from Ophiura sarsii, assembly GCA_035610835.1. Lineage (NCBI taxonomy): Eukaryota > Metazoa > Echinodermata > Ophiuroidea > Amphilepidida > Ophiuridae > Ophiura > Ophiura sarsii. The sequence continues at coordinate 12,207,046 of CM069453.1, forward strand.
CACATTGAGCACCCTCGCAGATCTTCATTACTAGTGGAAATACCCACATGACTTTCCACCCAGGGTTGACGATCAAGTGTGTCGCAGCTCTATTAATAATATTGTATGTACTGATCTTAACAGTAGTATAGCTTTATTCTGTAATAATGTGAGCAATTAAAATCATGTCTTGGCCAGTTCATCCCTCGCTAGTCTAGTGGTTGACTTACATTATTTACAATGCAGAGGTCCATGGTTCGAATCCCACTAGAACTACTTTTTCAACTGACTTATTTCTTTGTGTAAAAGTTGGGTTAGAACATAGGCGGTAACCGTCTATGGTTAGAAATATTTGAATGGTCCACAAAGTGTGTAGTTCCTAGTCAACCCCAGGTGGAAAGTCATGTGGGTATTTCCATCGCTGCATATACATACACAATTCAAGTAAAGAATTTTCAATCATAACGTTCAATTATGGAGTGGAGTCATTATGTACAAAACATTACATGTCTAAAATCATGCCAGTTATATATACATTTCGCTACCCTTCAAAAAAAACCAAAAGTAAATGTATCATATTTTGAAATCAAGGATCAAATTCATTGATTACATAATGAAGCAACAGCCATGATGATATATCTATTGATAACATTTCCCTATATGTGTGGTGGTATGGGAAAACCCGTCGGAAGTCGCTAGTGTTAATATTGAGATATCAGGGTCATACCAAAATATTCCTAACAAATAAGTTCCAAGTCAATTTTCCAACTTTGGTCCCAAGATAGAGATGCAAAATTCCAGATGTGAAGTTTATTTTAGTACTTTTCTGAACCTTGTTTATCAAATTTTATGTGTAAAATGCTATGTTTACGTAAAATGACATTGTTACCATGGTAACTACTTGTGAATTCCGACAATGCATTGTAAAGATTTTAAAAGTGAAGAACTTACAATTGTAAATAATATCGCAAAAAACTAGGTTCATATCGTAAGTCCTTTTCATATGACAAGCTATTCTGTGGGATATAACAATGTAGTTTTATTATTATTAGAGCATTTAAAAGATTTTGTGTACACCTTTGAATTTTCAGTTTCAAATTTGAGTGTTGCGTTTACACTTGCCGACTTTAAAATACTATAACTATAGTTCTAGATGGAATTTCTGAAAAATGTAAACAGTCCTATACTCAGAAGAATATGAAGCTCTCTGCCAAAGAAAAAAACCAAGTTACTAGAAAATGACCATGTGAAGGGTTTTTCTATGCCCTCACACATATATACAAATACATACACAATTCAAGTAAAGAATTCTAAAAGTAAAGAATTCTAAAAGTAAAGAATTCTAAAACACGGCATGGTTAAAATCATGCCAGTTATATACATTTTGCTATCCTTCAAAATGAAGTTGAATGAGTTGTCTAATGATTCCTTTACTTACAGCCTGTGATGATAGAAAAGTTAGTCTAATTTTATGACTTTGCATAATCATCCAGCTCTTTTTTGAGTTCCTCTATGTTTGTAATGTTAAACTGGTTTGCTTTTCATGGTTTACTTTTGCATATTTTAAGTCTTGTATTTATGATGAGCATCCGTATAAATCATGATCACTTATGCCAGGATAAAGTGAGGATTTCTCAACAAGAGTTGGATTGTGTTTAAAGAATACGAGGGGGTATCAAAAAGTTCTTGAAATCACCAAAAAGTGAAGGAGCCAGAAACTTTTTTTGGGGATATGTGACCCTTCAGACATCTTTAAAAAGTCACTGTGCAAAGTCGCACATTTCTCCCACTTTTATTACCTGTCCACAGACCATCATTGTAGAGATCCTCAGATTGACCGCCATTGATTGATCCTCAGATTGCGTTATTCACCAAAACAGCAATAAATAGTTAGTATTGACAGAAAGAGGTCAAAGGTCATTACAAACCAGCTTGGTGACACTAATCTTATGGGTAACATGGGGTGAACACAGATTGACCTCTAATGACCCCTACATGACCTTTGAGCCCTTTCTGTCAACACTCTAAACCATTTATTGCTGTTTTGGGAATAATGCAATCTGAGGATCAATCAATGGCGGTCAATCTGAGGATCTCTACAATGACAGTCTGTAGACCGGTAATAAAAAGTGGGAGAAATGTGTGACTTTGCACAGTGACTTTTAAAGATTTCTGAAGGGTCAAATATATAAAAAAAAAGTTTCTGGCTCCTTCACTTCTTGGTGATTTCAAGAACTTTTTGATACCCCCTCGTATGTCCAGTATTTTGTCCTTCCTTGTTGGCTCAGGCATGTATCAAGTCTCTGATGGCATAAATAAATGTAAGTATTTCTAGTGGGAAGGACAGATGGATTTTATTTTTATTTATTGATATGCTTTCTTTATTGAGGGTAATATGCTTCAGTGACTTTCCAAGCAGGCCCTCATTTCCATACATAAATACATACAAATAACAAATGTTACAGTGTTTATATATAATACAAATTATAATACAAATTATGATATTATTCAATTATGATACAGTGGAAATATAGGATTTGAATTGACCAAGTGACATATTTTCTAAATCAATACGAATAGATGGTGATAAATTGTTCCACAGATGGCCAGATCTGAAAAGAAAAGTGCGCATACCAGAATTTGAGTTGTTTTTAGGAATGATTGACATAGGATTTGAATTGACCGAGTGACATATTTTCTAAATCAATACGAATAGATGGTGATAAATTGTTCCACAGATGGCCAGATCTGAAAAGAAAAGTGCGCATACCAGAATTTGAGTTGTTTTTAGGAATGATTGACGTATTACTTGAATGATTCCTGGTAGTATGATTGTGATAGTTATGTACAAATTCAAAATTGGACGATAAATAGGTTGGACTTATATATTTTAAACATTTGAATAAAATAATAAGCATTTGAATTTTCCACCTATCACATAGTTTTGTCCAATGAAGTAAGTTCATCATATCATTTATTGGTGTTCTGACATCGGCAGATAATATTGTTCTGGCTAAACGGTTGTGTGAGACTTTAAGTTTGAACAGTTGGACCATACTGGGCTGGCATAATCAAAATTAGGAATCACAAGAGTATTGGATAACATCACAAGAGTTGGATGTGGAAGAAAATGCTTTATACGATGAATAACACCTTAGACACCTTATATCTTGGTATTACTAGCGTATATAAAGTACACTACCGACCAGAAGTTCCTGCGCAGTGATTATATCCTAGAAAATCATCCATCTTCTATGAACAGACTATTGATTATTTTCACTAGTAAAGATGGTGTATGTGTGTATTATACCGGGTGGTTCAAAAAAAAAAGTTGACCCAAGTTCAAGGAATTTTTTAAACCACATTTGAAGTGTCAGAGAATATGTGACCTGTCGCGTCAAAAAGGACATGTTGTCGGCAAACACAGTTCTGAGATAGAGGCCAATATATTTGGTGAAATATAAAGAAAATAATAGAAATAAATATGCGTCTTCAAATCATATCTTGTAATTACAAAGTCTGATTACCTTCAACATGGTGATATTTCAAAGCTTAAAATGTGCTCTTTCAAGTCATATACAAATAACTCAGATTTGACTCGGGCCTCCAACATATGTGACAGGTCACATGTGTTTACTTAGTCTTGATCAGCAGTAAGTTTTTAAATTATCCTGAAAAAATGATACATTTATCTTGGTTGGTTCTTCAGATATGGTTCATTACAGAAAGTATGCACAAAACTGCCTTGTCCACGGGAGCGTCCTTAGAGATGGGAATGCACAAAGTGGACTTACACACGATTGGTCACAAATTGTAAAAAATGGAGAAAAAGGAAAAAGGAGACATCTGAAACATTTGTCTGGTGCTTGACATACCTACTTACGTACCTATGTTTCTTTGTTGAATGTGAATGGCACATAAGCATAGAGATTGGGATACTTTGTCAGGGCGGGCTTTTCAATTCTGAAACTAGAGCATGATGTTTTGTTGAAGTCAACAACTAAATGACGCTCCCGTGGACAAGTCAGTTTTGTACATGTTTTCTGTAATGAACCATATCTGAAGAACCAAACAAGCTAAACGTGCCATCTTTTCAGGATAATTTCAAAACTTACTGCTGATTAAGACTATGTTAACACAAATTCTCTGAAACTTTAAATGTAGTTGAACAAAATATTTTGAACTTGGGTAAATTTTTTTTTTGAACCACCGGTATAGTTCTTCTTCATTAATTCATGTTTGTTGCATGTTATGATCACCAGATTTCACACAAAATCAGATAAATTGAGACAAGTCTAAATCTACACAGTACAATCTCATTTGCCTCATTAATATTCATGAGCTCATTATCTCTGTTATATATAGGATATCCTTGCTTGCGAAAATGATCTCCAACAAATCATTAGTTTTACTACATTATTTTACAAAATGCAAGCACATAATTATTAATACCTAAAACATGGCTCGTGTTTTGAAAAGGATACTGGGATTTCCAAAAAAAACCTGATATTTCGAGACAAAACTTTATTAAAGTGTTGGTGGTAGAATGATACATGTTGCATATTGGTAGCCAGCAAAATGTTCTGACTAAAACTTGCAGCAGCAATTACAATTTTACATACAAGGGGTATTCTGTCATATTTTAATATCGAGGGCTCGGAACCACAAGGCCTCATCTCCATTTTTTCAAAAATGAGATTTTGGTATCAAAACTTTCAGAAAGAAATTCTCTTTCCAGTAACACAGCCTTATCTCCATAGCACAACCCCATTCAAACTTACAGCCAATATCACAAGGCCTTATCTCCATCTCCCCAATGTGATTAAAAATCTTCAATAGTCTTTTTCTCAATATGGTCAAAATGGAGATAAGGCCTTGTGTTTCTGAACCCTCGATATACGCATAGAACATGGGTTATAAACACATAAACTGATGCACATGAAATGTACACAAAGCACACCATACATTTTTACATACCATTGAGCTCATCTTGGAGAAAATATCTAGTTAAATTGTAAACTTCAAATTTTTGAGTTAGAAAAATGCTTGAAGTAGTGACACCCCTAGCGAGACGGCTTGTTAAATCCGTTTGGAGAATTTTGAGACCAGCCAAGCCTGACCTACACTATTACAAAAATAATAATCACCCAATATAAGTTTAGTTATCGCGTGATCCAGCATACATTATTTTGAATGGACTTGTTTGAATCCTTTTTTAGACTAGAATCAATTACCCTTTTAGCATATTCTTTTATGAATGGGAGTTGACATTACAAGGTGAAATATGGCTATATCACCCAATTACAACACAGTTTGGGTTTGCATAGTATAGTGGTATTGCTGTTGGGCTATGTTGCTCAAAGAAATTGGGACACCTGATGTCAAAGATATATCGACCGACCTTCCCAAAATGTACATGTTCATTGTATTACGGTAACTGGCTTGCATTCATGCAAATCATTGTAGCGGTAATTTTAAAACCGGCTAGGGCTCTGTGCTGCTTCATGTGAAATACAGACAATCTGTGTGGTTCTCTGTCATGTATTGGAACACTGATTTTTAAACCAAAATATTTAAATGTTTTTTGAACTTCAGGTTTTTCTTGAAAATTAAAATTACCTCCTCAAAAAATTACCATATTTTAGGCATTTATAAGAACTGCGCATCCTTATATAGAATATTGCATTTGTAAATATAGCAATTATTTATTCAAACACTGAATTTTTCAGAGAAGGTGCAGGTGAACGAGAATTTTTCCATTGAGCAATAATGAGCTCATAAATGTTAATACGGCAAGTGTCTATGGTGATTTTACCGTGTAGATTTTGACTTGTCTTGGTTTATTGAGTTTTTAATGAAATCTGATAATCGCAACTTGCAACAATCATGAATTTATAAAGAAGAACTATATAATGCACACATGCACCATCATTACTAGTGAAAATATTCAATAGTATGATCATAGAAGAAGGATTTCTAGGATATGCGTAAGGTCTTCTGGTCGGTAATATGTGTGATCTAAATATGAGCACAGTGCCTGATTGACATGTGAAAATGTAATGGGTTCTGCACATCCTCATTTTGACTTTCAATGTAAGTATGCGCCCCCCCCCCCCCCCCCCCCCCACCTCTTGCCGGGGCTGACATTCCTGTATCTCAATTTGTCTGTTTTGGTGACCCAATACACTTAATGTGTGTGCATGCATCAAATTCTATTTTAAACTTCGGACTACCCCTCTTGTAGTCGGGCTCATCGTCCTCTTTCAAAAAAAAGTAATAGTTGGATATCTCAAAATGATACCCCAATTTTCCCTTCAGCTTTAGAAAAACCTTTTCCATTGCATCTGGCGTTATAAAAGCACGTGCACTGATCTGCTTCTCGCATTTTTCAATATCTTCAAATAACGCAAAAAAAGTTTTGCTGTCATTTGGATGATATGATTCCTTACAGAATTTGGCACCATTTTCAGGTAACAACTCTCTAAGTATTCCTTGGAATTTTTTCCTTTTCCACTGCTCTTCTTTCCGGTCTTCTCTTGGAGGTACTTTCCTCAGCCTTAAAAGTTCAGTTATGGAATACCAATCTACACAAAGAGAGTTTAAAATATTGTTAATTTCCGGTTATGAGACACATGAAAATTCAAATGAGGGAATAGTGGAAAGCATTATACAAATGACTAAAACTGCTGCAAAAATGGGCTGGAAATAAATGGAAGTTTGCAAAATTTGAAATCTAAAATCAGCTGACCTACTGAAAAGTCACATGCCTGTAATTTTCTTAAATACCGGTTAATAAGAATACAAGGTGTCCCTAAAAAATGGGTGCACATGTTTCACATCATTGCCCTCATTGATGACTCTGTATTTGGCTGTACTATCTTACTATAAATCTGGAAACGGTGTGTTTTTGTTAATTTGTGTGTGTGTTTGTTTGTTTATTTGTTATCCTTATTTCTCCGTTAGGCCAAAAAAAAAAAGGTGTTTGTTTGTCCATAGAGGGTCCTCAAAAGGTAGGGTCGGTAGGTCGGATTTTTTTGATTTTTTTAAATATTTTTTAATACGGATATTGTATTTGGGAATATAAATTTGGCATGTATACTGTGAATTAAAGTCCAAACACACACCAAAAACACCTCACTTTTCATAAGTTTGCGACATTTTAGTTGCTTTACTCTTCACACTGCTGATTTTGATCTCTTTCTCCTGCTGGGGCAGATTGCCAATTTAAAGTTCCAATACTGTCGCATTGGTTGCAACACTACAAACTCGATCAAATATTATTTTTGTTGCATTGCGCGCAGATACCGTAGAACGCCGCCATTGTGACTGAATGTTACACAATGTGAAATAACGTTGTGTTGAAGTTTTGCTAGAAATATATAAGTGAAAGTATTGCTAAACCTATTTCCCCGTACTAACTACCCCAAAAATTGTTATATACTATGTTGAAATTAATATTCATGCCGTTGAGCAACATTTTGGGAACAAATATTAACCGTAACTAGATTTTTCATATTTTCTCACACTGCGTTTTTAGTATAAAAATGACATCACTTGCACGTGCGATCACTGATTTTCATTTAGTCCTTTTAATAGTCCCCGCGGGCCGCGGGTGCCAAGTTCATGCAGTAAACATGATGTTACACGGGATTGCGAATTGGGGATGGTGTTGCAAATACCAGATTGACGATATCATACGAAATAAGGAATAAAACGGTCGGTTTGGCCATTCAAATTGCTCAAAAATTTGTTTAAAAAAAATTATCGAAAATAAAAAGTAATACGGTCGGCACCTAGGTACACGGTCGGTCGGACGTGGACAAACAAACAACTTTTTTTTTGTTGGCCTTAGTTGTGATCAAAGTGGCGCCTAATTCGCATGAAAGATAGAGGAAATAACGGGAAGTGTGTTAAAGTTTATTCCACTGAAATTGGTTAACAATTGGCTCTAAAAAGAGCAAAAAAACTCTCACAGATTTGGCTCATAAATGCCACTAGAATTGAACAACATTGTGCGTTGCACGTACTAAGCGTAATCTTACAGTGGTAACGCGTCGCGTGCATGTTTGCGCAAGGTTTCACTGCCGCGGCGCACGCACTCCTACACATGGCGCAGAAGCCACATGGGAAATGGTTATAGGCCTGTACAGTGTTGGTAGGGTATTTGGTGTCATGTTGGGGAGGGGGGGGGGGTTGCGGCAGGTGCAAAACTACGGGAAATGGTTTAGGACAGGCCTAGGGTTATAATGGTACAAGTAGCATTTTGCGGGGGTTAATGAAGCAACCTGATTTCTTTACTTTAAGTTGGCATGCCAAACAATCTAAGGGACCGAGGGTTAATGAAGTAGCCACTGGAAATGGTTTAGGGAGGGTTGTGATTGTAAATCAAACTGGTTTAGGTGTGTGCACTGCAGGGGGGGGTAAAACCACGGGAAATGTTTTAGGATAGGGTTAAAAGTTAATGAAGAAGTAGCCGTGGGAAATGGTTAGGAGGGTTATGATTATAAATCCACCTGGTTGGTGTAGTTGCAGGGGGGGGGGGGCAATTATAGGGGGTTATGTGGTTTAAAAAGTACTGAGGGTTAACTTGATGCGGTTTGAGAGATAGGGGTTAATAAAGTAGCCACGGTCATGATTTAGGAGGGATATGGTTATAAATCAACCTGATTGGGGTGTCGGGGGGGGGGGGGGGTGGTTGTAGGGGTTTATAATGCCATTAGGAGGGATATGGTTATAAATCAACCTGGTTTGGGGTGTTGTAGGGGGTTTATGTGATTTCAGAGGTAGGTAATGTGGCATAAACATCTAGCGGATGAAGTAGCCGCGGGAAATGGTTAGGAGGGTTATGATTATAAATCCACCTGGTTGGTGTAGTTGCAGTGGGGGCGGTTGTAGGGGGTTTATGTGGTTTTAAAAAGTACTGAGGGTTAACTTGATGCGGTTTGAGAGGTAGGGGTTAATAAAGTAGCCACGGTCATGATTTAGGAGGGATATGGTTATAAATCAACCTGATTGGGGTGTCGGGGGGGGGGGGGGGGGGGTTGTAGGGGTTTATAATGCCATTAGGAGGGATATGGTTATAAATCAACCAGGTTTGGGGTGTTGTAGGGGGTTTATGTGATTTCAGAGGTAGGTAATGTGGCATAAACATCTAGCGGATGAAGTAGCCGCGGGAAATGGTTAGGAGGGTTATGATTATAAATCCACCTGGTTGGTGTAGTTGCAGTGGGGGCGGTTGTAGGGGGTTTATGTGGTTTTAAAAAGTACCGAGGGTTAACTTGATGCGGTTTGAGAGGTAGGGGTTAATAAAGTAGCTATGGCAAATGGTTTAGGAGGGACATGGTTATAAATCAACCTGATTGGGGGGGGGGGGGGTTGTAGGGGTTTATAATGCCTTTAGAAGGGATATGGTTATAAATCAACCTGGTTTGGGGGTGTTGTAGGGGGTTTATGCGGTTTCGAGGTAGGTAATGTGGCATGACCATCTAGCGGGGACCCGAGCGTAGTGAGGGTACGCCGCTAGTTTATATAATCTGAAAGATAATTTAGTTGGCTTTCAAATGCTGTTAATTTGATTGTAAATGCTCTTTCCAAACCAACGATATGCTTGATCAATCACAGATACTAATATCTACAATTGCGTCAGCAACGCAGTCCTCACTAATCAAAGGGAGCACACCATTAAAGAGGTCTCACGCCTCGCTTTCCATCAAAGTTGAGTACGACAATAGTTCCTATTTGGTGATATCAGGCTTTTTCAAGCACACCCAGGTGAAAAAGTAGGACCAGAATTGTTTAAAAAGTAGGAGAAAAGTAGGATATGGGAGGCTAAAACTAGGAGAAAAGTAGGACATGTACAGGCTTTAGGAGTAGATTTTGTTAACGCTAACCCATGCTCCTCATCATATATACCATAAGTTTATTTATAAAAAAAGAGATGGATTAAAATTATGGATTTCGTGGAATTGTATTAGAATGGTTCAAAAACTATCTTAGTAATGGAAAACAATGTTTCATATAACTCAATTGAATCTGAGGAAAAGGATATTCTTTGTGGTGTTCCGCAAGGCTCGATATTGGGTCCCCTACTGTTTATACTTTATGTTAATGACATATCTAATACCTCAAATGTACTGGAATTTATCCTTTTTGCTGATGACACCACTATTCTCTACTCGCATCCCACTATTGAAACACAACTAGCCTGTATTAATAAAGAATTAAAAGAAGTCAGCAATTGGTTCAAAGCCAACAAGTTATCAGTAAATGCTAGCAAAACTAACTATATGATTTTAGGAACACCTCACATGGTATCAAATGTCGATTCTCATATTGAAATTATTTTAGACAATACTGTTTTGGAAAGAGTAAAACAAACTAAATTCCTAGGTGTGTTAATTGATGATTGCCTTACATGGAAACATCACATTGATTGTGTGTCTAAAACAATTGCTAGAAATATTGGTGTCATGAACAAACTCAAGCACTTTGTTCCAACCCGTATATTACATACTCTTTACTGTACCCTTATCTTGCCTTATTTAAATTATGGTGTACTTATTTGGGGAAACACTTGTAAATCCTACCTGGACAAGATTGTTAAACTTCAAAAATGGGCACTAAGAACTGCTTCTTGTAGTCACTATAGAAGTCACACTGGACCAATTTTTGCCAAATTTAACAGTCACTGATATGTATACTCTTGAATAGGGTACATTTATGTATAAATACACCATAAATGAGTTACCTTCTTCATTTAAAGACTACTTCAAAAAATAGGGACAGCGGTCCCAAATAGGTCGTCCGTTTATATGGGTAGTTTGGTTGCAATTGTACTTCATCTGTTTAAATGTAATCAATTTTACATATGCAGCCAATTTTACATCTTAACCTCAGTTGACCTTTGACCTTGGTATGTGACCTTTGACCTTATTAACATATGAAGGTTTCCATGTTGCATCTATGACCGAGGTTTGGTTGCAATTGGTCATTGTATGGAAAAGAAATGGACGATACATAAAGTGTGTACTAAATGTTGACCTCAGATGACCTTTGACCTTGGTATGTGACCTTTGACCTCATTTACATATGAAGGTTTCCATGTTGCATCTATGCCAGAGGTTTGGTTGCAATTGGTCATTGTATGGAAAAGAAATGGACAATACAAAAAAGTGTGTACTAAATTTTACATCTTGACCTCAGATGACCTTTGACCTTGGTATGTGACTTTTGACCTCATTAACATATGAAGGTTTCCATGTTGCATCTATGACCGAAGTTTGGTTACAATTGGTTGTTGTATGGAAAAGAAATGGACAATACAAAGTGTACTAAATTTTACATCTTGACCTCAGATGACCTTTGACCTTGGTATGTGACCTTTGACCTCATTAACATATGAAGGTTTCCATGTTACATCTATGACGGAAGTTTGGTTGCAATTGGTCGTTGTATGGAAAAGAAATGGACAATACAAAAAGTGTGTACTAAATTTTACATCTTGACCTCAGATGACCTTTGACCTTGGTATGTGACCTTTGACCTCATTAACATATGAAGGTTTCCATGTTACATCTATGACGGAAGTTTGGTTGCAATTGGTCGTTGTATGGAAAAGAAATGGACAATACAAAAAGTGTGTACTAAATTTTACATCTTGACCTCAGATGACCTTTGACCTTGGTATGTGACCTTTGATCTCATTAAAATATGAAGGTGTCCATGTTGCATCTATGACCGAAGTTTGGTTGCAATTGGTCATTGTATGGAAAAGAAATGGACAATACAAAAAATGTGTACTGAATTTTATATCTTGACCTCAGATGACCTTTGACCTTGGTATGTGACCTTTGACCTCATTAACATATGAAGGTTTCCATGATGCATCTATGACCGAAGTTTGATTGCAATTGGTTATTGTATGGAGAAGAAATGGACAAAACAAAAAGTGTATACCAAATTGTTGACACACACACACCCCCACACAGACAGACACCACACACGAAGAATGTGCCATAAGGTCTCTTCCTACGGACCTAAAAACGTTCTGACATCCACAACTACAGGGTGAGTCAAAAAGAAGTTGTACGGATTTGAATATATTTTCCTGAGAAAGAAGAAAAAATTGACCTAAAACTCAAGCAATATTTTGACGAGAATATTCTTCCGATCATCTGAAAAAAACAATGACTGAAATCGATCATTCCTATCCAGAGTTATAGCTATTTTACTAAAATAACCCATTTTATTAGCTGTCCACCAATACGTAGAACAGAACAAAGTAAAGAAAATGTTTAAAACTCATCAATATCATATCAGGAAGTAATTGTTTATTCCTCATAATGCAAAATCATAGAATCCGTCAAAAAGAGAAGGTTGAAGTCTTATTGTAGTCACTGATTATTTATTTTAGGCACTTTAATCTTATTTGAATATGAATGACCAGGTGTACATTTTGCTGCCCACTTTTAGAGTGGGTAGATATCAAGAGAAGTAAGTGTTCCATGGACAGCTAAAAAAAGAGTCTCTTTTATTAAAACAGGCATAGCTCCTGATATAATTGATCGATTTCAATGATTCCTTTTGACATATGAGCGGAATAAGTTGCTCTTTGAATACGTGTCTCATTGGTTTGTCAAATATGTTTGGTCTATTTTTAAACACATATTCATTCCCGTACAACTTCTTTTTGACTCACCCTGTATTCGACAAGACATAGTAACAACTTCAATCTAACCAAAAATAAAAGAATATTCTCGGATCACTCAGTTGATTGTTGGTATCATATTTAGGTTTTAAATTTGGCTGTATTGGTTTTGTGTTTTATTGTCCCAGGGCTTCAGGGGGTGGCACTTTACAGGCCTTTTTGGCCTTCTAGCCGTTTCCTCCATAACCGTTTCGTTTTTCTGTTGTTGTAAATTAGCTGATTGTTTCTTACTGATTTTTGATGTAATTTGATGTTATGGTAATAAATGATGAATGAATGAAAGGGGGGTTAGAGGCATTGCGCCCCTATACCGGCATAAAATACTGCAATTTCCCAACTAATTTGCCTGTCTTCCTTTCTCCTTTCAGGGACTTTCCTTTCCCTTTTCACTTTCCTTCCCTTTTTGTCTCCTCTTCATCCTTTCACCTTTCATTCCCTTCCTCTGCCTTCCCGATTTTCCAGGTCAATTTTTTTTTTTTGGGGGGGGCGGCTCTGCCCTTACCCCCTGGCTATACTGTTGTATTATAAACAGATTTTAGACTTGTATATCAGAACTATAGAGCCACTACATCTGCAAATAAAATACAATCCCTGCTAACAGGTAGCCTTTTACATAGCCGTTTCCTGAGTGGTAACCTATGACCAGATTGCCCCTAATATGTGCACTATATCTTTTCATTTTGTGAAGTGACCTATTATACATGTAGGCTAGGCGATGCAAATGATGAGCAGTGAATTTTGCATTAGTGGTCGAGTGAAGGTTGCAGTGTTTGGTCATTGACCATATTCGTTTCACACCACGCAGACACATTATTTACCATGTAAATGATGTAATTATCATTATGAATTGATATGAATGAAATAATAGAACATTAATTTTCAGCTTCATGAAAAATCGCGAAGACAGCATTCCGTATCCTTTGATTTATAACAAAGATTGTATTAGCAGAAGCTGTAAAAGATTGGCCTTCAGAAGGCAGCAAGTTAGAAGATGGAAGAAGAAGATGAATATGAAGAGTGAAGAATGAAGATGAGGAAGAGAGTGTTCAAGAAAATCGAGGTGATGTTTTAACTATATAGAATCCTGGCAAGTTAAGCCACTCTTTTTGATATCAGGCCTAACTAAATCAGGCCTTCGTGATTAAATTATTAGCCCCTCTCCTCTGACAGAGTAGAGGACAGTCTGTCCATGTGCGTGTCAACGGAGACCGGCACTTCCCGGATTCAAGTGTATATACATGTGTGTTTTCTTGCAGGGGAGGGTAAGGTAGAAATTGAAAATTATTTCTTCCCGTTTAAAGGTAGATGTTTCGATTGCTTAAATTTGGCACATTTCAAAGTTTGAGTTGCATAACTCCAATGGTTCTATTTTAAAAAGTGATTGGAACATACACCTTTAAGTGCAACGTATTAGATAAGAATTGCTGTTGTTATGCTCGGTCACTGAAATCGCCATAACTTCCAAAGCATCCATTCAATTTTTTTTTAATGAGGTATCAAACTGAGGAGAAGCAATTTGCTCATTTAGTGTATATCTCAGACTTTTGGTACCGATTATATATTTTGAATTAGCCAACATCAAAGCACCTGGTCAGGGACTTTTTGTGCTGGGTGTATTTTATGATGTTTCTTATATAATAATGTTTTATATCATATATATAATATTATATAAAGCAGTTTACCAACCCACTGTGTTTACAATAGACAATATAACAACAAATATTAACAACCACCGGCGAATATCCCAACGAAAAATAAGCAAGGACATTCACCGGCGGGGAATTGAACCCCGGTCTCCTGATTATTAGACAGGCGTCTTAACCACTAGACCACCGATACTTGCTGATAAACGGCAATTTGAATCAGTGGTAAGTGTCTTGACAAATTCAAAAATTCTCTCTGACTGATGCTGCTTAGGGTATGGGACATCTGTTATATTGGTTCATATAAAAGAATTAATAACATATTATGCTTACTTTTTATTTCTCTCTTCTTCTTCTTCACCTTAGTCGACCGTTGATTAATTTGATGTAGTGGGCCGCTCTCTGCAAAAATAAAGTTATAAAGGTAAAATAACAATCCCAGAGCGAAGAGTATGAAACTCATGCACACAAAATGCACAAAGCAGGTACTAGATATCAGTGGCAGGGGAGAGAAGGCAAACAAGAGCAAGAAATAATTTTGGGGAAAGAGAAAAGATTGGGGGACAAAGCGTGCAAAAATGTTGCCTCTGAATGTTAAAGCGAGCAAAACTAGACATTTTAGAGACATTTTTAAACTGAATCTCCATTATGGAAATAAAAAGGACCATATTACATGTGAAAGTGGACATAGATATGGGAAATGGGAAACTCCTCGCATATTTGCTGCGTAAAGTGAAGCCTAACGTTTTTGTTTACATTTTACGCAGCCGTGCGTACTTGTAAAAAATATTAAGCACATACAAAACCTTTTCCGCATTATGTTTCAGGGGCGGCGTACGCCAAACAGGGAATTTTTAATCAGAAACGAAGCTGTCTTAACTAAATTGAAACTGTTTTGAAGTTCTTTCTCAAATAAATAAGTTCACCCTGTTGCGTTTTTAATTTGGCTGCCTTTGCAACTGTGGGCCCTTGGCCTCCTGATGTTTAAGACGGTTTGGAACATAAAGTATAAAGTTAGTTTTCAGATTGAAGTAGACAAGTATTTTAAGCTGTATTTGAGTTTTTGTAAATGTTGAAATTGTCTTTTGAAGCTAAACACTAATATAAATCTTGATTTGTTTAGATGGGCTTATAAAAGTGACTAAGCAGGGGGAGGAGAGAACACAATATAATAATAACATCAAAAAGGCACATTATCTACTCAATGCACACACAATTTAGATCAATACAAATAGAAAGGACAAACGTTAAATAACAAAAACCAAAAGCAAACTTCCCAAAACACAAAAGAATGGACTAGTGATGGAACATGCAGAAAGGGTTTTTAACAGGGTTTTTAAAGACTGCAGTTATACACTTTATGCCGCTAGTTAGTATTATGATATTGGTAGTTCCTCGTTCCAGAGACGAGGCGCCGGGCATGCATAGCGAATGTATCCCAAAAAAACCGTTTAATTAAAAAAGTTATATAAATGTAGGGTCCAAGTTTATCGTATATAGTAATAATATAAACAATAACGCCCTTTGCCCAATGAATTATTTAATTTCAACTATATTTTTGGGGAAAAAAAGAATTTAAAAACAAACAAAAAATAACAAGGGTTGTTCCCTTCTTTCTTACTTGCCATTATTTTTAACTATTATACGATAACAGTGATCAAACAAAATTACAAGAATGCCAGCCAACTCAACCTTCCACTCTACCCCAGGTCCTGGTAGGCCTATGGTTTTAATTAATTATGAGAACACATCCCAAATCAAATATTTGGGGTACATACATGTATAACACATGACACAGAACCTGGTCGGTTGGGAGCAACCCGACTTATCATTTTATTTGTAGATCTAAGGATCTATCATTTAATGTATGTAAAAAGAGTCATTGAAAAAGGGTGTTTTAAATTCTAGTCATGATTGAAAACCAAAATAGGGTAGGGTATACCCTATATAAAAATAGGGTATTTTTCATCCCAATTTAGTCCTTGGTTTTTTAATGAAAAAGTGGTTAAAATGGATATTGCAACAGGGAAAAAATGAGAAACACACAATATGGTTCCAATTAAGCTTCATGTTGAATCGGGAAGGGGTGACTCCATTTTTGAACAAAACAAGGATACTTTCTTAGTTTCTATTTTAGCACTGAGATTACGCAAAAACGAGTACATATTCAAAATAGTCCTCTATCTAATTCCAAGGACTGGAGGTTGAAACATGATTGTTTAAATTAACTTTGGCTTACAACTTGACAGTATTAGACTAGCAAGCTTACCTTTTTTCTTTTACGTGAACATAGCTTAAAACATCCCTAATTTGGGGAAATTGAGGAAATAATGAAACTCCTTTTCCTCGATTTTCATGCGTATCCAAAGTCAATAAAACATGTTGGCTGTGAGAACGTTGGCATTAAAAGTAGGAACTCTGTCACTGTCCATGTCAGCAAGCGCTGTACCGTGGCACGGCTGCGTACGCCGCACAATTTAAACATGTACACACTTCTCTTATGAATATTCAGTTGGGTACCGAAAAGTACCCAACTGAATTATTTATTTCTGCCATACCTTCCTTCCACCCAATCACATGATCCATGATTGCTGTTGACATTCAATGTTCATTTGAGTCACGTTTAAGGTCCTTCTTTGGTCAGTTTTCTTTGTTTCCATCTGAAGAATCACTTTGTCAAATTTATACTATGGAAAGCCACATATATGTAATGATTCATGTACTTTCTTTTCTCCTCTCTCCTATCCCTTCTTCTGTGACAATTCTATCTTTCTGATCATAAAGAGTTCTTATACAACTGTTAATTTCTGGTGTAGAGAATAATATGATTGATAGTTTAGATATTGGACGTCTTTGTGGTTAGTCTAGTTACTAACCCATCTTTTTGTTGTTGTTAACAGTGGATCGTAGACATAATTTAGAGAATAAATACCCTCGTCGCGGTTGATGATTTTGGCCTCCTGCCTGCGTATCCAAATGGATTCTTTTATCCATCGTTTATAATTGTCATATTCTTTGTTAAGGATGGTTGCCCCATCCCAGTCGAATGTGGCATTCTCCTGTGATATATGGTCGGTGACAGCTGATTTATGTTGTTCCGTCGTTGAATCTTTTCTGTTGGCCCTGGTGAACTTTTTGTCGCTTACTTGGGACCGAGAATGAAAACAAATCTCGTGGGTAAATCAAGTCATTACCGAAGAAGTCTTCCGAACAGGAAGACAAAACCGTCTAACGTGTGAGGATAACAAATTGGATTTGTACAACATAATTTGTTATACATTTCAATCTACAATCCTGATGAACTTATTCAAAGAAAAAAGCCTTATAAAGTAAATTTATTTTGGCAAACAGTTATTCAATTGTTGTAAACGGTCACGTCCACGGTTTGTAGTCAAAATATCACACAATTATGAACATTTCACCACAATTTCTTAATCAAGAATTATGCCGTTTATAATATAGTCTTAAAGTAACACTGTTGAGGGGTTGCAGAAAATAATAAATCAAACAACTGTGAATGAAGCAGTCTTCCTACATACGCTGGTTTTAAAGTGAGCTTTAAGCTTCTATTTAGAAAATTTCAGAAATCGTTGGAGCTTGCATAAAGCAGCAACATCATGGGAAAAGAAAAAAATGACCTTGCAGTGCCCAGAGCTTGACCTACTGGCTGACTGTATAGGGATGATATTTATTGCCAAATAAATCCAATTTTCCTGGTATAAATAATTCTGGGACACCCTGAATTTTACGTACCTTGTTCATTTCCTTGTCGGTGTGATTTCCTTTTCTTATTCTTCTTTGTACCTGGATAACAAAATGGGTTGATACTTAACTCTTTCCCTGACAAATTAATTTTTGAAGAAATTGTGAATTTGCACATGCATGTAAATATCAACTTATAATTTGAATATGAGACTCTGTAAGGTAGTAACACTATATATATTCTGAAAGCTTATGAATGGCCGGACACTTCTGTGAAAATTTCAACGATACCGGACCATCGTGGCGGTTGCCATGGTAACCGTTACCCAGCATGCAATTTTTGTAACATCTTTTTTTACAAATATTTAGTAGTCCTGTATGAAAACTATACTACTAGAGCCCTTCAATGCTTTCAAGAGATGGGCATTATAATTCTGAACATTTTGATACCAAATTTGCTGTAGTGGGTTTTTCGGATATGGCGCAACGACCAGAATCGTGTACGATCAGCACGACAAATATACCGTAAGCCCAAAATCCAAAATGGCCGCCATACAGGGGCACAAAAATTCAAATGCCTTCAATTACACTAAACGGCATACCAAATTGTTCGGCTGAGCACAAGGATTCCAAAAAGGTATAGTTTGCCATACTTCCGATGTTTGGTTAACGAGTTATAGGGTAAAACGTAAAAAGGTCGTGTTGACGCATTAATGCGTCTATGTCAGGTAAAGAGTTAAAATATAAAAAATTTGGTCAACATTTACTAAAAAGTATTTGAGTGTATAATTGACAAATTTACATCTTTGAATTGCATTTATAGCATTATTCAGTAACATTTAGTAGCTCATAATTGCTGGAGCTACCAGTGTCTGTTGATGAGCCTGGCACATCATACCCAAGGGATGCACAAGGTTCTCCTGGAATGTGTAGAAAAATATGGACAATATCCCATTAGGATAAGTGAGTAATCATCCTGAATAATTACCAAATAGGTTCGCCAGGATCATTAATTAGAATCTAGTATGGAAGGTTCATTATACTGATCCAGTGCAAGGTACATGTGTGTATGTTTTGGATATGTCTGTATCCTTTGTCAACGCTTTTGGTAGTTAATCATCCCAAAGTTATGATTTTAGCAATATTGATTTAACTTTTAAGAAGTTAAAAAGACACAAAAATGTTGGTTTGATTTTGCAAAAATAATACTCAGTTCAACAAAAATATGTTCCCTTTTAGATTATGCCTGATATTTTTAAAATGAGTTACTCTATCGAAACGATACTCTATCGAAATGATACTCTATCGAAACGATACTCTATCGAAACGATTTTTGGCACACATTAATGTATGTGTGGACAGCAACACTAGAACGGGGCTATAACTACGCAAGTGTTGTAATGCTTGAATGAGCACACATTGAATGGAGAAATACCTCAATTCAAAAGTTGCTAAATGATGTATTGAAGGAGGATGGTTAAGCAGCTTGAACCAGGGTCTTTGCTTGAACACCACATTTTTCACCTTTTGAAATGAGGTATTCCTCCAGTCAATGTGTGCTCATTCAAGCAGCACAACAACTGTGTTCAAGCAAAGATCCTGTGCACACGTATGCTATGGTAAGCGCATGTACGACGCACACACAGAGTGTAATTAGATATTTTCAATGCACTCCACATATTTTACTTTCCTGCTTTCTGATTGGTTCGTAACTACAAAGAGTATGTGAATTGTTAGCCCAATGTGATTGGACCGTAAGGTTGTCATTTTCTTTCTGACTCAGGACTTTACAAAAGTTGGCATACAACGATGCACCACAAATTGACTGGTGTACTACTATATAAATTTCTATGTGCATAATTAAAGGTGTATGTCCAGATCACTTTTTTGGGGCTATGATACTTTTTTCACATCAAGATATTTTGATATTGTGGCCAACTCATCTCATTTATCCAGACTTTACTTTTCATATTGTATGCATACATAATTAGGAAATTACCTGGCAACTGGAATTGAAAAATAAGGAAAAGAAGAAAAAAATGTTGCTAAAGTTGTTGGTTTTATGTTCCTTTGACCTAACATATCTTGGCTATCGAATGTTTTTCTAATATTGTCTATTTTAACCTAATTAGGTAAGAAAATGTGCTGCCATTTTATGCTAAAATTGTCAAATGTTGTTTAATTTTGGGAAAAGAAAAATGGGAGGGGGAGGGGGGGGGTAGGCAGACAAATATTTGCCCCCCGTGGCGCCGCCACTGTATACACCATGTTTACTCTGGGACACAAATATGACACCTATCTATGCAATATGTAAATGTCCAACTGTGAGACAATCAATGTATTTTTATACAATTATATTATCATGTTGACAGTTACCTTTCTCAGGGGCCTTTGATTTGCTTCCCTCTGTAGTTTTCTTCATCAAAGAATCTAAATCAAACAAAGATTAATACAGGTCACTTGTGAAATATCATCAGGCCCTACATTCAATCTATTTAGAAATTTGTTTTTCTCTTGTATTCAATGATTATTGATTCTTTGATTGCATGGGTGCAAACGCCGTTGACATTTTAATTATGTGCGCAATACCATGACACATTCATTAGAATACACACTGGCATCATCGTCCAACGTGGGTTGACAAAGTATAACAACTCATGATCTAAACATTGAGACTTACACTGGAAGGGTAGTTGTGACCTCAAACTTCTTCTTATAACAGGAACTGACATCTTACTTTCTGGAAATAAAACTAAAATATAAACAGAATAGTATTACTATCTAACGCATGTCATTGATTAGGCTAAAACAAAATGGTTGTGTTGCCCTCATCCGGCCAGATCAAGATTCCGAAAAATGTGTTTTGTTTTTGTTTTAAGTTCTCTCCATGTGTGGACATTCCATACTTTCAAGCAGTTTTTGTCAGGGGTGAATATTTTTTCATGGATGTGTACTTCAAGAAAACATTCCCCATTAGGTAGAAAATACAGCCAGTATGCATTTTTCTTAGTATCTTCATACTGTTACTGAAATAATAGGTATAAAATAGTTGATTTGGTATACTAAAAAAGAAAGAAGAAAAAAGAAGAAGAAAAAAGAAGAAAAAAGAAGAAGAAAAAAGAAGAAAAAAGAAGAAGAAAAAAGAAGAAAAAAGAAGAAGAAAAAAGAAGAAGAAAAATCCAGCTGGCCGACCTTCCTGATTTTAGGCTTGTGAGGGCAACACAATTAAACTTCTTTTTTTGCCTTCAGTTGAAGAAGCTGTAGATTGTACATATTTTAATGATAGATCATATTCATAGTCATATCATAGTAATGCTAATTTTAAACATTTCACACTATTGGCAAACTATTGTATTTTTAATGTATCTGGAAATCATGTGCATAAATTTGTGTTTCTTGTATTATGCATATTATCTGAGTTGCAGTGAACCAATTGATTGGCCTTCCAGAGCTCTTTGTAGAGAGTTACCAGTTTGATTTCTAATCACCCAGGTCATTAACCTTGTTAATTTCTGTTGGGCTATTGTTCACATTTGCTCTTTATATACAAACAAAAACAAAAAACTAATCTCATTTATCCAGACTTTACTTTGCATATTGTATGCATACATAATTAGGAAATTACCTGGCAACTGGAATTGAAAAATAAGGAAAAGAAGAAAAAAATTGTTGCTAAAGTTGTTGGTTTATGTTCCTTTGACCTAACATATCTTGGCTATCGAATGTTTATCTGCCTACCCAAAAATTTAGCTGTTTTATGCTAAAAAAATTCTAATATTGTCTATTTTAACCTAATTAGGTAAGAAAATGCGCTGTCATTTTATGCTAAAATTGTCAAATGTTGTTTAATTTTGGGAAAAGAAAAATAGGAGGGGGGAGAGTAGGCAGACAAATATTTGCCCCCCCCCCCCCCCCCCCCGTGGCGCCGCCACTGTATACACCATGTTTACTCTGGGACACAAATATGACACCTATCTATGCAATATGTAAATGTCCAACTGTGAGACAATCAATGTATTTTTATACAATTATATTATCATGTTGACAGTTACCTTTCTCAGGGGCCTTTGATTTGCTTCCCTCTGTAGTTTTCTTCATCAAAGAATCTAAATCAAACAAAGATTAATACAGGTCACTTGTGAAATATCATCAGGCCCTACATTCAATCTATTTAGAAATTTGTTTTTCTCTTGTATTCAATGATTATTGATTCTTTGATTGCATGGGATCTAAACATTGAGACTTACACTGGGAGGATGATTGTGACCTCAAACTTCTTCTTATAACAGGAACTGACATCTTACTTTCTGGAAATAAAACTAAAATATAAACAGAATAGTATTACTATCTAACGCATGTCATTGATTAGGCTAAAACAAAATGGTTGTGTTGCCCTCATCCGGCCAGATCAAGATTCCGAAAAATGTGTTTTGTTTTTGTTTTAAGTTCTCTCCATGTGTGGACATTCCATACTTTCAAGCAGTTTTTGTCAGGGGTGAATATTTTTTCATGGATGTGTACTTCAAGAAAACATTCCCCATTAGGTAGAAAATACAGCCAGTATGCATTTTTCTTAGTATCTTCATACTGTTACTGAAATAATAGGTATAAAATAGTTGATTTGGTATACTAAAAAAGAAAGAAGAAAAAAGAAGAAGAAAAAAGAAGAAAAAAGAAGAAGAAAAAAGAAGAAAAAAGAAGAAGAAAAAAGAAGAAGAAAAATCCAGCTGGCCGACCTTCCTGATTTTAGGCTTGTGAGGGCAACACAAACTGCTTTTTTTGCCTTCAGTTGAAGAAGCTGTAGATTGTACATATTTTAATGATAGATCATATTCATAGTCATATCATAGTAATGCTAATTTTAAACATTTCACACTAGTATTGGCAAACTATTGTATTTTTAATGTATCTGGAAATCATGTGCATAAATTTGTGTTTCTTGTATTATGCATATTATCTGAGTTGCAGTGAACCAATTGATTGGCCTTCCAGAGCTCTTTGTAGAGAGTTACCAGTTTGATTTCTAATCACCCAGGTCATTAACCTTGTTAATTTCTGTTGGGCTATTGTTCACATTTGCTCTTTATATACAAACAAAAACAAAAAACTCATCTCATTTATCCAGACTTTACTTTTCATATTGTATGCATACATAATTAGGAAATTACCTGGCAACTGGAATTGAAAAATAAGGAAAAGAAGAAAAAGATGTTGCTAAAGTTGTTGGTTTATGTTCCTTTGACCTAACATATCTTGGCTATCGAATGTTTATCTGCCTACCCAAAAATTTAGCTGTTTTATGCTAAAAAAAATCTAATATTGTCTATTTTAACCTAATTAGGTAAGAAAATGCGCTGTCATTTTATGCTAAAATTGTCAAATGTTGTTTAATTTTGGGAAAAGAAAAATAGGAGGGAGGAGAGTAGGCAGACAAATATTTTCCCCCCGTGGCGCCGCCACTGTATACACCATGTTTACTCTGGGACACAAATATGACACCTATCTATGCAATATGTAAATGTCCAACTGTGAGACAATCAATGTATTTTTATACAAATGATATCATGTTGACAGTTACCTTTCTCAGGGGCCTTTGATTTGCTTCCCTCTGTAGTTTTCTTCATCAAAGAATCTAAATCAAACAAAGATTAATACAGGTCACTTGTGAAATATCATCAGGCCCTACATTCAATCTATTTAGAAATATGTTTTTGTCTTGTATTCAATGATTATTGATTCTTTGATTGCATGGGATCTAAACATTGAGACTTACACTGGGAGGATGATTGTGACCTCAAACTTCTTCTTATAACAGGAACTGACATCTTACTTTCTGGAAATAAAACTAAAATATAAACAGAATAGTATTACTATCTAACGCATGTCATTGATTAGGCTAAAACAAAATGGTTGTGTTGCCCTCATCCGGCCAGATCAAGATTCCGAAAAATGTGTTTTGTTTTTGTTTTAAGTTCTCTCCATGTGTGGACATTCCATACTTTCAAGCAGTTTTTGTCAGGGGTGAATATTTTTTCATGGATGTGTACTTCAAGAAAATATTCCCCATTAGGTAGAAAATACAGCCAGTATGCATTTTTCTTAGTATCTTCATACATGTTGACTGAAATAATAGGTATAAAATAGTTGATTTGGTATACTAGAAAAGAAAGAAGAAAAAAGAAGAAGAAAAAAAAGAAGAAAAATCCAGCTGGCCGACCTTCCTGATTTTAGGCTTGTGAGGGCAACACAAACTTCTTTTTTTGCCTTCAGTTGAAGAAGCTGTAGATTGTACATATTTTAATGATAGATCATTTTCATAGTCATATCATAGTAATGCTAATTTTAAACATTTCACACTATTGGCAAACTATTGTATTTTTAATATATCTGGAAATCATGTGCATTACAAATCTACGACTTGCGTACTGCGCATCTGTGTGTTTATTTCACTCACACGTTGCCCATGTGAAATAAACCACAGATGACGCGAACGCTGTTGTAGATTGGTGATACACATACGCTGAAACATGATTTAAACCCTATAAGCATTTACTACCATACACACTGGCATCATCTTCCAACGCGGGTTGAAAAAGTATAATAACTCATGATTTAAACATTGAGACTTACCATAGTTGAATGATCCTGATCTCAATCTTTTTGTAGCAGGATCTACAAACATCTTACTTTCTGAAGATAAAACATAAATATAAACAGAAGAGTTTTACTATCTAATGCATATAATTGATTAAGAAATGGTGGTCCCGTGCATCGGAAGAGCAATTACACCGAGCACGTTAAAAAGGTTACAGACCCTTTTGGGTTTTTTCTAAACTTTTTGCAGAGTCTTGCCTCCTGCCATTTGATGCTCCATAAGTTTCTTGTCTTCAGTATTTGATGTAAGAATAGTCCCGCGCAAGGGTGGGGGGGGGGGGGGCAAATTAGGCAAATGATTGTAGTTGCAATTCACTGCAAAACTCTAACATTGATTTGATTACATTTGGGTCCTACAACCACAAAAATGCGTAATAAGTAATGTTTTTGAGATGGTGTGCGTTATACGTACATAATGAGTTTAATTTAGATAATATAGGTATTGTTTTTAGATCGTACCCATGTTATATTGTATATATGACATACAAGCAGACGGTAGTATTATTTTAAGTAGAACAACGATGCCGCAGGGGGAGATGTTTCACGCATTCTTAAACAGTCATACTTAAGACCATTTATTTAATCAAAATTGGACCTTAAATTGCCCACATTTGTCAACTTTTACCCCTGTTAGTATCAAATAACCCCAAAACATTCCATCCAATCCTGTGCGGTGAGTACACCCTGCGTCGGCGTAATGCGCTGCATAATCACGCAGAAAAATCGCAGTAGACGCACGGCAGAAGTGTGCTTGATGGAAGAAAACTTCAGTTACCACGCAAAGCGTGAGGGTGGTCACGCTCATTAATGTATGCTGTGTTAAGTTGTCTGATATAAATGTCGCCGATTTCTCTGAGAACCAATGAGAATTGACTAAACATTCTTAGCTTTTTAAGAATATGTTATAATAATTTGTAACCATTCCAAAAAAGCAGTCACAAAACGGTGTCACAAGCTGGATGACTATTATCATTACAGAGTGCGATTACTGTTGGAACTACATGTAGGATGTGATTAAAATTTATATCTACCGTTTTGCTGCTTTTTAAAATTAAAAAAAATGTTGTATTTTCTTGTTGTTTTTCTTGTTTTTGTGCCTAAAAAGATATTCAGTAGAATATCAAGTGTCAAGCCGACCCATATTTCTTTGTTCTTTATGGCAAACAAACAATTTTGTTAATAGGCCGAAGATTGTATACTCAGAAAGCTGGAATACCTCATAGACTTTACAATCTTGTTACCTAACCTCAGATTGATAGCTGGAAGGTTCGTCATGGCTTAGTTATAATGTTATGTGTGATATTTGTACAGGGGTGGAACTAAAGGAACATGTAATAGTTGTTCCATGAGTGCCCGTAGGGCATGAATGGAACATTTTACTTGTACGCCAGCCAAAATGACATGTATACTTATTACTTACCATGCATATGGAGCCCTGCTTTATCCTGAAGTTCATTCAACATATTGTAAAGATCCATTCTCTTATCACAATTCAAAAGTTCCATGAATCCATTGTAGGCACCTGTTGTTCTCTTAATGATCTCCAGCAATTTGTCAACCTTCTTGCCTGTGATCTGAAAGTTTTCAATAGTTTCCCTCTCCTCATCTGTGATGACGTCCTTAGCAAAAAGCTCTCGCACCAAAGAGTTATCAACTTCCAAAAACTTGGAAAGATTAGGAGCTGCTTTGTCTAAGATACTCGCTATCTTTGTAGGTACTTCCAGCAGTGCTGCCATATCTGGTGTACACAAATTCAATCAGGTTAAGTGGTATATGACACATTCAATACAATGAATTAATTACACAAGTAAATGTTCTCTAGAAACTCTCTTAAATTGGGGGATTGAGGGGTCAGTCTTGGAGATTGTGCTGGGGGAGGGATTTTGAGGGATTGAGAGTGTTCGGTCTAATGGAGTGAGATTTCACTATATTATATTGAATTTTTCAGTCTTTTGGGATCCTTCCCTCGGCACTGTCTTTGGGATTGACTTTTCAATCTTTTGATTTAAAGTTAAATGTGATTCTAGTGGATAGTTATTTATATATCATTGGAAAGCATAGAAGAAGAAAAATGTGAAAGAAAAAAACCTAGCCCAGATCTTTCTGATAGGACGGTATTCATAAATGTCCCGATGGACTAGGTCTGATCCGGGTCAGTACTTTGCTCCCGCCCTTAGCACAGCAGGGCCATGACAAAATACATACCCATCTTTCCATTACATAGGGGAGTATCTAAGATTGTGCATCCCTCCACGGTATCTAAGCATACACACCCATTTCAGCAGGATTTCATCCTCCTGGTATTCAGACCCAGGCCTTCCTGACAGGGCGGTACCCACCCTAATGGCAGGCCGGAGTTTGTTTGTTTGTTTACACGGTCGGTCCGTACAGACACACGCTTGGGTCCTGAAGGGACCAGACTCAAGCAAATTGCTCGGGCCAGGCTTAAAAAGCCTATATAAGCATGCTGGTTGAATTATATTAAAAACAGCCACTCCCAACAAATAAAGTTAACAATTTTGCTGTCAGCCTTCAGACATGAGAAAAGAATAGTCTTGATCCAAGAGTAATTCTGTTATACCCTTCACAGGGGTATTCATAGTCCATGATTTTTAAGAACGACGCATACTACCAATGTTGGTGTGTAGGGTATAACAGAATTATGCCGGCAGGCCTGAACCCGGACAGTATTGCGGCTCACAGCCATTTACGCAGCAGGGGAAAGACCTAATACACACCCGTTGTTTATTGTCTCTCGACCTTTCGCAGCGAGATCACAACCTAATACGCACCTATCTGCATCACATTTGCACTATCAGTGCTCCCTTTCGTACCAAGAGCATCCCCTTTACGGTACCCCCTTTTCATCCTCCTGATATTCAGGCCCAGGCCTTCCTGACAGGGCGGTACCCGCCCTAATGGCAGGCCTCAACTGGGACAGTATTGCGGCTCACGCCCATTTATGCAGCAGGGCTAAGACCCAATACACACCCATTGTTGTTGTTTATTGTCTCTCGACCTTCGCAGCGAGATCACAACCTAATATGCACCTATCTACATCACATTTGCACTATCAGTGCTCCCTTCCGTACCAAGAGCATCCCCTGTACGGTACTCCCTTATCGTCCTGCACATCAAGGTTACGATTATATGCATACCTATCATGCGTGCGCTGCATATCTTCCTGATAGGATGGTATTCATAAACGTCCCGATGGTCCACAGGTCTGATAAAATGTCACATAGGAATGAAAAGGTCATAGAATTGTTTTAGATTTGACACTACATTTATTAATGATTGATTGGTTCACGCTTTTTGGTGAATATAACATATATGATAACAATACATAAACAATAAATACACACATCATAATATTGTTTTGAGTCAATTTAACACTTCAAATTGGTTTGTGCACAACCACTTTACTAATTTGGTTCCTACGCTGGTTCAACAGTTCCTACGTTGGTTCAACAGTCCTACGCTGAGTTGACAGCTGACCTGTAGAATATGACCCGTAGAGTTGATCCGTAGATTATGACCCGTAGAGTTGATCCGTAGATTATGACCCGTAGAGTTGATCCGTAGATTATGACCCGTATATCCTCTGATTATGACCCGTAGATCCTCTGATTATGACCCGTAGACTGTATATGGTAGTTGTAATAACTGAGCCCCCGACGAGACGACTTGTCTGGTCCTCAAGTAGGCCGTACCATAGTCTGGTATTTGCACCCGACACCCATGTTCGGGATTTATTGTGCAAATTCACCGGCTAGCTCTGGAGAGTCTGTAACACCAAGTATTTAATCTTTGGCCACCGTCACAAAAGCATAGTCTTGCTGTGTGCATAAAACACGTCACCAATTGCAAATTCACCGTTTTGTAGCCTATTGAAGAAACACTGCTATAAACATGTATAGTTGCATTTTGCATTAGAAGCTACCTGTAGATGAACTCTTACAAACATTGGTAAAGCTAAGCTATCTATTCTCCGTAGTTTAATAATTAAATTAAAGATCACAACGCGATCTGTACGTCCGTTCTCCACAACGTTCGTTAGCTAGTCAACCTGGTAATGCGATAGAGAACGCTGGAATCACTATTCCCACAATACATTCAACCATGCATACATAAACCACTTACATACTCACACACCATATAGACAAAGAATTGAATGATCACTGCGTTCCCGCGATGCAAAACTTCCTCATAAAAGGGAAAGGGAGGGAATACATATAATATATTATACTATCCTGACATTTAAGTCCCCCCTCAAGAAAAATGTAGTTACACTAACATTTTCCACTACTATAATATAATAACAGTATTATACCGACTTACTATAAAGAAACCCAGTTTCTGACGATATCTGTTACATACATACCAATCTCTTGACAATGTAACTCTACCCAGCTACATCTCAGACTCTCTGAAGAGAAGAGAATTGCAGTAATTAACTTCTTACTCAATACTGGCATTACCTGTACCTTCAACTTGACTCACCTCATCAGATAGACGACTCATATAGTCTGCCCCTACACAATCACTGTACGGTACTCCCTTATCGTCCTGCACATCAAGGTTACGATTATATGCATACCTATCATGCGTGCGCTGCATATCTTCCTGATAGGATGGTATTCATAAACGTCCCGATGGTCCACAGGTCTGATATGAGTCAGTATTTTGCTATACATACCCATCTTTCCGTTACATACATAAGGGAGTATCTTAGAGTGTGCATCCCTCCACAGTTTATCTAAGCATACATACCCATATCAGCAGGATTTCATCCTCCTGGTTTTCAGGCCCAGGCCTTCCTGACAGGGCGGTACCCACCCTAATGGCAGGCCGGAGTTTGTTTGTTTGTTTACACGGTCGGTCCGTACAGACACACGCTTGGGTCCTGAAGGGACCAGACTCAAGCAAATTGCTCGGGCCAGGCTTAAAAAGCCTATATAAGCATGCTGGTTGAATTATATTAAAAACAGCCACTCCCAACAAATAAAGTTAACAATTTTGCTGTCAGCCTTCAGACATGAGAAAAGAATAGTCTTGATCCAAGAGTAATTCTGTTATACCCTTCACAGGGGTATTCATAGTCCATGATTTTTAAGAACGACGCATACTACCAATGTTGGTGTGTAGGGTATAACAGAATTATGCCGGCAGGCCTGAACCCGGACAGTATTGCGGCTCACAGCCATTTACGCAGCAGGGGAAAGACCTAATACACACCCGTTGTTTATTGTCTCTCGACCTTTCGCAGCGAGATCACAACCTAATACGCACCTATCTGCATCACATTTGCACTATCAGTGCTCCCTTTCGTACCAAGAGCATCCCCTTTACGGTACCCCCTTTTCATCCTCCTGATATTCAGGCCCAGGCCTTCCTGACAGGGCGGTACCCGCCCTAATGGCAGGCCTCAACTGGGACAGTATTGCGGCTCACGCCCATTTATGCAGCAGGGCTAAGACCCAATACACACCCATTGTTGTTGTTTATTGTCTCTCGACCTTCGCAGCGAGATCACAACCTAATATGCACCTATCTACATCACATTTGCACTATCAGTGCTCCCTTCCGTACCAAGAGCATCCCCTGTACGGTACTCCCTTATCGTCCTGCACATCAAGGTTACGATTATATGCATACCTATCATGCGTGCGCTGCATATCTTCCTGATAGGATGGTATTCATAAACGTCCCGATGGTCCACAGGTCTGATATGAGTCAGTATTTTGCTATACATACCCATCTTTCCGTTACATACATAAGGGAGTATCTTAGAGTGTGCATCCCTCCACAGTTTATCTAAGCATACATACCCATATCAGCAGGATTTCATCCTCCTGGTTTTCAGGCCCAGGCCTTCCTGACAGGGCGGTACCCACCCTAATGGCAGGCCGGAGTTTGTTTGTTTGTTTACACGGTCGGTCCGTACAGACACACGCTTGGGTCCTGAAGGGACCAGACTCAAGCAAATTGCTCGGGCCAGGCTTAAAAAGCCTATATAAGCATGCTGGTTGAATTATATTAAAAACAGCCACTCCCAACAAATAAAGTTAACAATTTTGCTGTCAGCCTTCAGACATGAGAAAAGAATAGTCTTGATCCAAGAGTAATTCTGTTATACCCTTCACAGGGGTATTCATAGTCCATGATTTTTAAGAACGACGCATACTACCAATGTTGGTGTGTAGGGTATAACAGAATTATGCCGGCAGGCCTGAACCCGGACAGTATTGCGGCTCACAGCCATTTACGCAGCAGGGGAAAGACCTAATACACACCCGTTGTTTATTGTCTCTCGACCTTTCGCAGCGAGATCACAACCTAATACGCACCTATCTGCATCACATTTGCACTATCAGTGCTCCCTTTCGTACCAAGAGCATCCCCTTTACGGTACCCCCTTTTCATCCTCCTGATATTCAGGCCCAGGCCTTCCTGACAGGGCGGTACCCGCCCTAATGGCAGGCCTCAACTGGGACAGTATTGCGGCTCACGCCCATTTATGCAGCAGGGCTAAGACCCAATACACACCCATTGTTGTTGTTTATTGTCTCTCGACCTTCGCAGCGAGATCACAACCTAATATGCACCTATCTACATCACATTTGCACTATCAGTGCTCCCTTCCGTACCAAGAGCATCCCCTGTACGGTACTCCCTTATCGTCCTGCACATCATGGTTACGATTATATGCATACCTATCATGCGTGCGCTGCATATCTTCCTGATAGGATGGTATTCATAAACGTCCCGATGGTCCACAGGTCTGATATGAGTCAGTATTTTGCTATACATACCCATCTTTCCGTTACATACATAAGGGAGTATCTTAGAGTGTGCATCCCTCCACAGTTTATCTAAGCATACATACCCATATCAGCAGGATTTCATCCTCCTGGTTTTCAGGCCCAGGCCTTCCTGACAGGGCGGTACCCACCCTAATGGCAGGCCGGAGTTTGTTTGTTTGTTTACACGGTCGGTCCGTACAGACACACGCTTGGGTCCTGAAGGGACCAGACTCAAGCAAATTGCTCGGGCCAGGCTTAAAAAGCCTATATAAGCATGCTGGTTGAATTATATTAAAAACAGCCACTCCCAACAAATAAAGTTAACAATTTTGCTGTCAGCCTTCAGACATGAGAAAAGAATAGTCTTGATCCAAGAGTAATTCTGTTATACCCTTCACAGGGGTATTCATAGTCCATGATTTTTAAGAACGACGCATACTACCAATGTTGGTGTGTAGGGTATAACAGAATTATGCCGGCAGGCCTGAACCCGGACAGTATTGCGGCTCACAGCCATTTACGCAGCAGGGGAAAGACCTAATACACACCCGTTGTTTATTGTCTCTCGACCTTCGCAGCGAGATCACAACCTAATACGCACCTATCTGCATCACATTTGCACTATCAGTGCTCCCTTTCGTACCAAGAGCATCCCCTTTACGGTACCCCCTTTTCATCCTCCTGATATTCAGGCCCAGGCCTTCCTGACAGGGCGGTACCCGCCCTAATGGCAGGCCTCAACTGGGACAGTATTGCGGCTCACGCCCATTTATGCAGCAGGGCTAAGACCCAATACACACCCATTGTTGTTGTTTATTGTCTCTCGACCTTCGCAGCGAGATCACAACCTAATATGCACCTATCTACATCACATTTGCACTATCAGTGCTCCCTTCCGTACCAAGAGCATCCCCTGTACGGTACTCCCTTATCGTCCTGCACATCAAGGTTACGATTATATGCATACCTATCATGCGTGCGCTGCATATCTTCCTGATAGGATGGTATTCATAAACGTCCCGATGGTCCACAGGTCTGATATGAGTCAGTATTTTGCTATACATACCCATCTTTCCGTTACATACATAAGGGAGTATCTTAGAGTGTGCATCCCTCCACAGTTTATCTAAGCATACATACCCATATCAGCAGGATTTCATCCTCCTGGTTTTCAGGCCCAGGCCTTCCTGACAGGGCGGTACCCGCCCTAATGGCAGGCCTGAACCGGGACAGTATTGAGACACACGCCCATGTACACAGCATGGACAAGACCTAATACACACCTGTAATTGTTACTTATTTATATATTTCTAATTAACTTATATGTTTTATGTTGCTTCATTAGGGCTATAATTTCTTAGGAGGTTCAAAATTCTACAAATGTAACAGACTCGAAGATAACACACCCGTATCAGTGTTTTTGTTTTTTCCTTATGTACAAAAATGCTAACTGGACAGAATAACCATTGTTCCTCGCCCAATTTGCAGTGGATGTGAGTTACGTTCACACACTCTCTGCCATCTGTATAAACAAAATAGGACTCTAAATAATAGCGCAATAGCACAATTAGCGTAACTGCATAAACCATGTCATTTACTAGTTTGTTCAATGGGATTACACACACAGACCAGTAAATGACATGGTTCAACATATTGACAGCCTGCTTCAATAATTGCCTAACTCACTTTTCATATTTTTTGTTGTTTTCTTAAAACTAGAAAAAATGAGTTAGGCAATTATCGAAGCAGGCTGACGATTTGTGACCTGACACGACAAAATGAGCGTAAAGTCGCTGGGGCTGATTTTGAGTTATGGCCTGAAATAGTCGATTTGACAAGGGGAGGTCGAAAATGAGAAATTATTTATGTACCACATTGCGAAGTATTAAGAAAATATTTTGGGTCTAAGTATGTTTTTAAGTAATTTTAGAGAGGGTATTTTATTCTTACATCTCAAGAAATGAACGCAAAGAGAGGAAAAATGTCTCGAAATTACCTTGTTTACATCGTCATTTCCATGGGTTTAAAATAGTATCCCCTATGGCAAATTTGATATGGTCTTAAAGATCAGGGTTTTCCGGAACTATTAATAGTAGTTTGAACTCTGTAAATTTTCAAATGAAATATTTCGAGGAATTTTACTTTCGGGTATGACAATTTCTTTGTCTTTCAATACAGTATTGATAAACACAGGCGCAGATACAGGGGGGGGGGGTTCGACCAAAAAACAAAAACAAAAAAAAGGGGGGAAAAAAGGGAAAGAGAGAGGAAGAAGAGGGGACAAACGAAAAAGCAAAAAAGAAAAGGGTGGGGGAGGTGGGGGTACAACAAGGCGGGAGGGGAGGCATGCGAGGGACATAAGAACGTTTGAAGTTTATTGGAAGTTGGTCGGGATTAATACGTGTACATACGTTGACGAGAAAAACTATATAGTTTAACTTCTTTCTGGCATAGGCCTATATAAAAAACCAGTATTGATCGGAAATAAACTGATTGCTTTACAATAAAATATTGTTCAAAAGTACATACCAAATCGCACCAAATGGGTTCGAAAATTGAAGAAGAAAAAAAATCCAATTCAGACCCCCCCCCCCCCTGTTTGAGCTTTCAAACAATCTATACTTAAAAAAATCAAGACAATATCAGTATATATGCTCAACTTCTTTCTTGCATTGATAAAAACAAAATATTTATTGGAAATGAAGAGGTGGCTTTTCGATAAAATGTTGGTCAAAAGGAAACACCAGATCGCACCAAATGAGTTCGAAAATTGAAAGAGAAAAAAATCCAAATTCTCAGACTCCCCCACCCCTGTTCGAGCTTTTAAACCATCTATACTTAAATCATGAAATATATCAGTATATGCTCAACTTCTTTCGTGCATTGATAAAAAACAAGATATTTATTAGAAATGAAGAGGTGACTTTTCGATAAAATGTTGGTCAAAAGTATACACCAGATCGCACCAAATGAGTTCGAAAATTGAAGAAAAAAAATCCAATTCTGAGGGGGGCACATCCCCCCTCAGACTCCCCCCTGTTCGAGCTTTTAAACCATCTATACTTAAGGGCAGTGTCAACACGGCACTTGTTTCAAAAATGGAATTTCATATTTCTCTATTATTTTATACTTTTATATGTATTCTATCATTACCATCATAAGTTACTAATCGGAAGCTATTATTTCCCGTTCTTTTGGGTGATTTTAAATTGTTGTTTTGGTAAGTTTGAGTCAGGAAAAGGCGCATAGTTATTTGGCGGGAATTTAAGCGGAGTTCCGCTCTTTTCAAATGCTGCGACAGCTGTTCGATCATTGCGTCGCGCGCTGAAACTTCCCGCGCGTAATACTAGACGCGCCGCTTAATATCCGCGACGTAGACACGAAAAACAAAAGAGCGCGAAACAATGTCTAAAATGTAAACAAAGGCCAATCTTACGATCATTTAAATTTCAGTTTTCTTCCAATTTCTTCACATTGTGACAATATAAATTGAATCTGATAGTTTATTATGATTGTTCATAATAGTATACTCGCTTTTTAGGTCACACGCCCGTGTGTTCCGTGAACATTTAGCTTTAAATGGTGGAAAATGTCAATATTTTTACTAAATCGATGTTTTCTAGAAGTTCAAATTTGAAGGAATTTTACGAATTTTCAGACAACATAACTAAAAATATATCAAACTATCAGGTAAGCTTTTACTACCATTGTGTAGAGGACTTTCAGCGCTAGGAGGCAAATTTTTATTTTTTCGATTATGGATTTTAAACTCGAGATATGCATCCATTTCTAGCGAAATTTACGCAAAAAACCACGACTTTTACACTTTTCCGATGTTTTTAGCAATATTTCCAAAACCAAGCTTTATTTTGGAAAAAGAAAAAATTGCCTCCTAGACAAAATTGTTTTGTTTACAAAAACGTATATTAGAACAAATTACCATTTTTTATTTTATAGTTATGCTGTCTGAAAAATTTGGGGTAAAAAAATGGCTTTTTGGTTCATTTCTCAAAATTTAGTTGATTTGGTATCACATTGATATCACCATCGGCTTCCTTATCAAATTTCCTTTCTAGAAATGTATACTTTTATGTACTTTTATTCAATATTCTCAAACTTAGAAGCAAAAGTTGATCATCAAAATAATAGGGTTGACACTTCCCTTAAATCAAGAATATATCAGTATATGCTCAACTTCTTTGGTGCATTGATAAAAAACAAAATATTTATTGGAAATGAAGAGGTGGCTTTAACATATAACATTTTGGTCAAAAGTATACACCAGATCTCACCAAATGAGTTCGAAAATTGAAAAAATTCTACTTAGACTCCCCCTGTCCGAGCATAGCTCGGAGGGCGGTGCTCAAATGTGGACATTCCATACTCTCAAGCAGTTTTTGTCAGGGGTGAATATTTTTTCATGGATGTGTACTTCAAGAAAATATTCCCCATTAGGTAGAAAATACAGCCAGTATGCATTTTTCTTAGTATCTTCATACATGTTGACTGAAATAATAGGTATAAATAGTTGATTTGGTATATACTAAAAAAGAAAGAAGAAAAATGAAGAAGAAAAAAAACGAAAAAAATCCAGCTGGCCGACCTTCCTGATTTTAGGCTTGTGAGGGCAACACAAACTTCTTTTTTTGCCTTCAGTTGAAGAAGCTGTAGATTGTACATATTTTAATGATAGATCATATTCATAGTCATATCATAGTAATGCTAATTTTAAACATTTCACACTATTGGCAAACTATTGTATTTTTAATATATCTGGAAATCATGTGCATTACAAATCTACGACTTGCGTACTGCGCATCTGTGTGTTTATTTCACTCTCACGTTGCCCATGTGAAATAAACCACAGATGATGCGAACGTTGTTGTAGATTGGTGATACACATACGCTGAAACATGATTTAAACCCTATAAGCATTTACTACCATACACACTGGCATCATCTTCCAAAGTGGGTTGAAAAAGTATAATAACTCATGATTTAAACATTGAGACTTACCATAGTTGAATGATCCTGATCTCAATCTTTTTGTAGCAGGATCTACAAACATCTTACTTTCTGAAGATAAAACATAAATATAAACAGAAGAGTTTTACTATCTAATGCATATAATTGATTAAGAAATGGTGGTCCCGTGCATCGGAAGAGCAATTACACCCGAGCATGTTAAAAAGGTTACAGACCCTTTTGGGTTTTTTCTAAGCTTTTTGCAGGGTCTTGCCTCCTGCCATTTGATGCTCCATAGGTTTCTTGTCTTCAGTATTTGATGTAAGAATAGTCCCGCGTGAGGGGGGGGGGGGGGGGGGGGGGGGGGGGATTAGGCAAATGATTGTAGTTGCAATTCACTGCAAAACTCTAACATTGATTTGATTTGATTACATTTGGGTCCTACAACCACAAAAATGCGTAATGCGTAATGTTTTTGAGATGGTGTGCGTTGTACGCACGTAATGAGTTTAATTTAGATATAGGTATTGTTTTTAGATCGTACCCATGTTATATTGTATGACATACAAGCAGACGGTAGTATTATTTTAAGTAGAACAACGATGCCGCAGGGGGAGATGTTTCACTCATTCTTAAACAGTCATACTTTAAGACCATTTATTTAATAAAAATTGGACCTTAAATTGCCCACATTTGTCAACTTTTACCCCTGTTAGTATCAAATAACCCCAAAACATTCCATCCAATCCCGTGCGGTGAGTACACCATGCGTCGGCGTAATGCGCTGCATAATCATGCAGAAAAATCGCAGTAGACGCACGGCAGAAGTGTGCTTGATGGAAGAAAACTTCAGTTACCACGCAAAGCGTGAGGGTGGTCACGCTCATTAATATGCTGTGTTAAGTTGTCTGATATAAATGTCGCCGATTTCTCTGAGAACAAATGAGAATTGACTAAACATTCTTAGCTTTTTAAGAATATGTTATAATGATTTGTAACCATTCCAAAAAAGCAGTCACAAAACGGTGTCACAAGCTGGATGACTATTATCATTACAGAGTGCGAATACTGTTGGAACTACATATAGGATGTGATTAAAATTTATATCTACCGTTTTGCTGCTTTTAAAAATTAAAAAAATGTTCTATTTTCTTGTTGTTTTTGTGCCTAAAAAGATATTTAGTAGAATATCAAGTGTCAAGCCGACCCATATTTCTTTGTTCTTTATGGCAAACAAACAATCTCGTTACCTAACCTCAGATTGATAGCTGGAAGGTTCGTCATGGCTTAGTTATAATGTTATGTGTGATATTTGTACAGGGGTGGAACTAAGGGAACATGTAATAGTTGTTCCATGAGTGCCCGTAGGGCATGAATGGAACATTTTACTTGTACGCCAGCCAAAATGACATGTATACTTATTACTTACCATGCATATGGAGCCCTGCTTCATCCTGAAGTTCATTCAACATATTGTAAAGATCCATTCTCTTATCACAATTCAAAAGTTCCATGAATCCATTGTAGGCACCTGTTGTTCTCTTAATGATCTCCAGCAATTTGTCAACCTTCTTGCCGTTGATCGGAATGTTTTCCATAGTTTCCCTCTCCTCATCTGTGATGACGTCCTTAGCAAAAAGCTCTTGCAGGAAAGAGTTATCAACTTCCAAAAACTTGGAAAGATTAGGAGCAGCTTTGTCTAAGATACTCTGTATCTTTGTAGGTGCTTCCAGCAGTGCTGCCATATCTGGTGTACACAAATTCAATTAGGTTAAGTGGTATATGACACATTCAATACAATGAATTAATTACACAAGTATATGTTCTCTAGAAACTCTCTTATATTGGGGGATTGAGGGGTCAGTCTTGGAGATTGTGCTGGGGGAGGGATTTTGAGACATTGAGAGTGTTCGGTCTAATGGAGTGAGATTTCACTCTATTATATTGAATATTTTCAGTCTTTTGGGATCCTTCCCTCGACACTGTCTTTGGGATTGACTTTTCAATCTTTTGATTTAAAGTTAAATGTGATTCTAGTGAATAGTTATTTATATATCATTGGAAAGCATAGAAGAAGAAAAATGTGAAAGAAAAAAACCTAGCCCAGATCTTTCTGATAGGACGGTATTCATAAAAACAAAATATTTATTGGAAATGAAGAGGTGGCTTTTCGATAAAATATTTTATCAATATGCATTGATAAAAAACAAAAAATTTATTGGAAATGAAGAGGTGGCTTTAACATATAACATTTTGGTCAAAAGTATACACCAGATCTCACCAAATGAGTTCGAAAATTGAAAAAATTCTACTTAGACTCCCCCTGTCCGAGCATAGCTCGGAGGGCGGTGCTCAAATGTGGACATTCCATACTCTCAAGCAGTTTTTGTCAGGGGTGAATATTTTTTCATGGATGTGTACTTCAAGAAAATATTCCCCATTAGGTAGAAAATACAGCCAGTATGCATTTTTCTTAGTATCTTCATACATGTTGACTGAAATAATAGGTATAAATAGTTGATT
Source organism: Ophiura sarsii (assembly GCA_035610835.1). Taxonomy (NCBI): domain Eukaryota; kingdom Metazoa; phylum Echinodermata; class Ophiuroidea; order Amphilepidida; family Ophiuridae; genus Ophiura; species Ophiura sarsii. Next base: position 12,246,024 of record CM069453.1, read on the forward strand.
TGGTATATACTAAAAAAGAAAGAAGAAAAATGAAGAAGAAAAAAAACGAAAAAAATCCAGCTGGCCGACCTTCCTGATTTTAGGCTTGTGAGGGCAACACAAACTTCCTTTTTTGCCTTCAGTTGAAGAAGCTGTAGATTGTACATATTTTAATGATAGATCATATTCATAGTCATATCATAGTAATGCTAATTTTAAACATTTCACACTATTGGCAAACTATTGTATTTTTAATATATCTGGAAATCATGTGCATTACAAATCTACGACTTGCGTACTGCGCATCTGTGTGTTTATTTCACTCTCACGTTGCCCATGTGAAATAAACCACAGATGATGCGAACGTTGTTGTAGATTGGTGATACACATACGCTGAAACATGATTTAAACCCTATAAGCATTTACTACCATACACACTGGCATCATCTTCCAAAGTGGGTTGAAAAAGTATAATAACTCATGATTTAAACATTGAGACTTACCATAGTTGAATGATCCTGATCTCAATCTTTTTGTAGCAGGATCTACAAACATCTTACTTTCTGAAGATAAAACATAAATATAAACAGAAGAGTTTTACTATCTAATGCATATAATTGATTAAGAAATGGTGGTCCCGTGCATCGGAAGAGCAATTACACCCGAGCATGTTAAAAAGGTTACAGACCCTTTTGGGTTTTTTCTAAGCTTTTTGCAGGGTCTTGCCTCCTGCCATTTGATGCTCCATAGGTTTCTTGTCTTCAGTATTTGATGTAAGAATAGTCCCGCGTGAGGGGGGGGGGGGGGGGGGATTAGGCAAATGATTGTAGTTGCAATTCACTGCAAAACTCTAACATTGATTTGATTTGATTACATTTGGGTCCTACAACCACAAAAATGCGTAATGCGTAATGTTTTTGAGATGGTGTGCGTTGTACGCACGTAATGAGTTTAATTTAGATATAGGTATTGTTTTTAGATCGTACCCATGTTATATTGTATGACATACAAGCAGACGGTAGTATTATTTTAAGTAGAACAACGATGCCGCAGGGGGAGATGTTTCACTCATTCTTAAACAGTCATACTTTAAGACCATTTATTTAATAAAAATTGGACCTTAAATTGCCCACATTTGTCAACTTTTACCCCTGTTAGTATCAAATAACGCCAAAACATTCCATCCAATCCCGTGCGGTGAGTACACCATGCGTCGGCGTAATGCGCTGCATAATCATGCAGAAAAATCGCAGTAGACGCACGGCAGAAGTGTGCTTGATGGAAGAAAACTTCAGTTACCACGCAAAGCGTGAGGGTGGTCACGCTCATTAATATGCTGTGTTAAGTTGTCTGATATAAATGTCGCCGATTTCTCTGAGAACAAATGAGAATTGACTAAACATTCTTAGCTTTTTAAGAATATGTTATAATGATTTATAACCATTCCAAAAAAGCAGTCACAAAACGGTGTCACAAGCTGGATGACTATTATCATTACAGAGTGCGAATACTGTTGGAACTACATATAGGATGTGATTAAAATTTATATCTACCGTTTTGCTGCTTTTAAAAATTAAAAAAATGTTCTATTTTCTTGTTGTTTTTGTGCCTAAAAAGATATTTAGTAGAATATCAAGTGTCAAGCCGACCCATATTTCTTTGTTCTTTATGGCAAACAAACAATCTCGTTACCTAACCTCAGATTGATAGCTGGAAGGTTCGTCATGGCTTAGTTATAATGTTATGTGTGATATTTGTACAGGGGTGGAACTAAGGGAACATGTAATAGTTGTTCCATGAGTGCCCGTAGGGCATGAATGGAACATTTTACTTGTACGCCAGCCAAAATGACATGTATACTTATTACTTACCATGCATATGGAGCCCTGCTTCATCCTGAAGTTCATTCAACATATTGTAAAGATCCATTCTCTTATCACAATTCAAAAGTTCCATGAATCCATTGTAGGCACCTGTTGTTCTCTTAATGATCTCCAGCAATTTGTCAACCTTCTTGCCGTTGATCGGAATGTTTTCCATAGTTTCCCTCTCCTCATCTGTGATGACGTCCTTAGCAAAAAGCTCTTGCAGGAAAGAGTTATCAACTTCCAAAAACTTGGAAAGATTAGGAGCTGCTTTGTCTAAGATACTCTGTATCTTTGTAGGTGCTTCCAGCAGTGCTGCCATATCTGGTGTACACAAATTCAATTAGGTTAAGTGGTATATGACACATTCAATACAATGAATTAATTACACAAGTATATGTTCTCTAGAAACTCTCTTATATTGGGGGATTGAGGGGTCAGTCTTGGAGATTGTGCTGGGGGAGGGATTTTGAGACATTGAGAGTGTTCGGTCTAATGGAGTGAGATTTCACTCTATTATATTGAATATTTTCAGTCTTTTGGGATCCTTCCCTCGACACTGTCTTTGGGATTGACTTTTCAATCTTTTGATTTAAAGTTAAATGTGATTCTAGTGAATAGTTATTTATATATCATTGGAAAGCATAGAAGAAGAAAAATGTGAAAGAAAAAAACCTAGCCCAGATCTTTCTGAAAGGACGGTATTCATAAAAACAAAATATTTATTGGAAATGAAGAGGTGGCTTTTCGATAAAATATTTTATCAATATGCATTGATAAAAAACAAAAAATTTATTGGAAATGAAGAGGTGGCTTTAACATATAACATTTTGGTCAAAAGTATACACCAGATCTCACCAAATGAGTTAGAAAATTGAAAAAAATTCTACTTAGACTCCCCCCTGTCCGAGCATAGCTCGGAGGGCGGTGCTCAAACCGCTTGGATGGTACCAGCACAATTTCATTTTTTGGGCCCCCCCCCCCCCTAAAATGTTGCTGGATCCGCGCCTGGATAAACAAACTGTGTGATTACCGGAACATTTTTGCTGCTATTTCTTGTCAAATAATTGAAGTTCTAGGTTAAGTGAGTGGTAAGACATGATTTTGTGGCAATGTGGCGATCAAACGATGCTAATCTTGTGTCGAAAGAAATCAATGAAGCTAGCATTTTAAGCTTACAATTTACATGATGATGACGCAAACTGACTCACTGAAGTTTTGACCGAATATTTTGGAGAGCCAAGTGGAGATAAGCTTCACTGACTTTGAAGGCCTTTTTCTCCAATTCAATAATTCAGCGGTGATTAACTTCAATTTATCATAATTTCACTTTGAAATGGCCTATTATAACAACTTTGGTGTCATTTTAAAGCCGAGAAAATCTACTTTCTGAAAATGGGAACAAATATTGTTTTTATTTTTTGCTACTTTACTCTCATTATGTGGTGCCAGGTCACATATATGATAGAAATCCACCATTTCATTGATGAGATATAGCAGTTTGAGATTTTGACCCCTAGCTGACCCCATTTTGTGCACATGGCAAAAAGAGTTTGGGTCACTGGACCAAGTGACCAAATATGATCGAAATCTACCATTTGGTTGAATTTGATCATATTATGATAATAACATTGGTGCACCTCTTTATATTTAATCTTTAAAGATTGTAAATTATACAAGACTGACTTAAGATTTTTGAAGAATATTGTGCAGTCCCAAATATCACAAATTACAAGGTTATGCACTCTCTAATGCATGCATGCCAATTCTCAAATTGAATAGCCCACCAAAACATCCTGTGCATTCAGTCTATAGAGCTCCGATCGGTACTCCTTTGTATGCAATGCATCGTGCAGAATCATAACAATTATGACATTTAGAACTGCATAAATGTTCATAAATCATTATCAATCTTTAACAATTCATAGTCTTTGTAGCAAATGAGGTATCAAATGTAGCCGACAAATGTCTTCAACTTCTTCTATATCAACACATCATCATACAACAATGATCAGATTTAAAATTATGACCTCTCGGATGAGAGTAGACTTTCTTTTTTTGTAGTGTTTAGAGTAATATTATTCCAAAATCAGGGATAAACTTATTTAAATTGTAACCTTACCTGTATCTGAGAGTGACAGTTCCTCAAGCTCAAGCAATCCTGATAATAAAAAATAACAATAAACTGAAATATCAAATAGCTGCAATTGATGTACTTCAGAGTGGGAAAGCACTCATCTTATTGGTTGAAATGTTTTGTATTTGTTTTTATTTTGTTAATTTTGTGTGTGTGTTTGTTTGTTTGTTCATTTAATTCAGAATGCAGGGCAGCAGACCAAGTATTTTTTTCGGGTGAAAGTAAGATCTCAAGGATTCACTAATCAAATCTTTCAGTCATGTCTCAAATACCTTGGCCTAAACAAGAAAGATATATGAGCCACAAAAGATGTGTCAAATACCACCCTGAGATCAACATACACTATAGCTGGCAAAGAAACAAGATTTTGGGGGGAGATGAGAGTTGGTGCAAAGACTGGGAGTGTGACAGTATTGCAGTTTGACAAGGAGGATCCCATGGGACAAAGCCTTATAAAACGCACCACTGCAATTCCAAAGTTGAGGACAGTTGTAGTATCTTATAATTCTATGTTAAGTGGTAATGTACCGTAGAATGGGGATATTTAGACCCATGATGGGTAACTTTGGCCCACAAAAAAGTATCAAATTTTGATATTTTTTTGGTATATTACAACAACATATTACCCTACTGCTACATAATGATAGTGTGTATCTGGAACTAGACCAAAACACACTAAGCTGCCATTTTTTTCGGTATTTTTAGGTATTTTTAGATTTGTTTTCCTTTTCAACAAATTGCCTCACCTACATGTTGGGTGTTTTCAGCAACTTTTATGTTGTGGTTGAATAGACTATTTACCTATGACAAAACAATACTAAATTTGTGTTCATTTGCATTCTTTGTTAACAACACAAACCAGCATTTACTGAAAAAAGAAGCAAAAATGGGTTAACGCTGGCCCATATTAAAGTACAAGGGTCATTCAATAAGTTCTACCTCCTACCTCATAACTTTGCTACTATATAAGCCAGTCGTATGAAATATTCCACAATTGTAGCTATAAATCTCAGCTACAAATTCATAGTTAACTGGTCCGAGTACTGTTTGTACTTTTCTGGAGATGCTGTGAAAACCAATGGTCCATTGAGTGCGGCGGAAACGGATAAAAATAGGGCCAAATGTCTCCTAAGTGCTATCATCTAGCCAATTCTAAGAGACAAAACCTACCTATAGGTCAATTAAAACCGTTCTAAATTACAGATATCTCTTGAATAGACTATAAAAAATAAAAGTCACTGATTTTCTTGGAGAAAAGCACCCTCTAATTAGCCAGAACCAGACCATAACAGCTTTTAGTTTTAACCCTACACCCCAGAGAACCGCTGAAAAAGTCATATTTGCTTTTCTAAAGAACTAAGAGATCTTCAATATACAGGATTAAATAGAGGGACTACAAGTATATAATAAGTGATTATTTTCTACCACTGACTACCTGATTGACTATTATAAAGGTAACATATACGTAAAACTCATAAAATGACTGGCATGTTAAGATTAACATTCGAGGCATCATTGTGACTTGACTTGCAAAGATGAACATTTGATTGAATAGCAGTATTCCAGTATGCTAAAGGCGAGCAATACATTCAAGTTGATATTATACTAGATGCAAGCCTTCAAAGGTTTATATTGCCAACCATCGAATCTATACGTGATAATATAGTATTATATTCAGAAATCATCCATTGTTTCCTATTTTCAGTATTTAAATCATACTATTATATCTAATCATACAATACGGAGAGAAAACCTAAAAAACATATATTTATCGTTAGTGTAATTTTCTGTGTCCGTTGTCCAAAATCTCTCACTGGCTTTGAATGCATCATAACAAAAGTAAAACAGATATCAGTTATCATTTACTATATATGTGTAACTAGGATTCAGAGCTATAATCATGACAAATGTCATGAGGCTGACATTTATATTAGTAGGTATAGCACCCAAAAAATTCAAATGCACTGAAAGTGTACAAAATTAGTCTCATGTTGTAGATAATTGCAAAAATAGAAATTTGGTAAAAAAATCATGCAAAAAGGTTGTACGGTTCTCAAGATGTTGTCCATTGATTATTGGAAAGTATGACCGGAAATCTGCCAAAAAGTGCCAATTATGGTCAAAACTGACATTTTAGCAAGTTTACACCCATCTAATTATAAAAATATGTACATACAGTAGCTACAAAACACAGATGCAAGATACTGGCCATAGGTTTATCCATTTCTAGTAAAATCAGATATGATATGTATTTCATATTTGTACAGCAGACTCCAGAATATGCCATTTTATTCAAAATTCCAGCTAATTAATATGCGTAATGTGAATATCTGAAGTTCTACAAGCAGTAGAGAAATGAGCTTTGGTATACTGTTTACCTGTGACAAGACATATTAAAATGTAAAATTTAGTTAATTATCTCATTAAATATGCAAATGAGCTCATTATGTATTCAAATTTTGCATATATGCAAATTATGTCAGTTTGACTCGCATTTTGTTTACATAAGTTTATTCCTGAACATATTCTCTAGCCATTTCCAGTATGTTGCTATCGATCAGTGCAATTGCTGTGGAGAGGTCTGCAGTAAGCTACCGTAACAAGCTTGTTCTGTGTTTTGGGGTCGTTTTCTGGTGTGATGCATTCAATGGATATACAAATTAAGCATATCAGCCAAAAGTAGAGAGTTTTTACTAGCATCTGGTACCTTCTACCTTTCAAATTGGGCCTTCAAATTTTCAAATCGGGCAATTATATCAAAATTTAGAGCAAAATTCCCAAACATTATATAACTAGCCACAACTCAGCTGAATAACATTCGATTGATATGTATGACGCAGGGTCATGTACAGAGAGGTCATAGCTACCATATATAGCAAGCTCAGTGCAACATAAGGAGTGCATCATAACAGAATGGTCAATTATTAGTATGGGTGTTTTTCAATGCTGAGCTGCATTGCTTAGTGTGGGCTGTCAATGGACCCAAGTATGTGACTTTCAGGCAAGGCATAAAAAGTACTTGCAAAGATTTTTAAAAAACAACTTCCAGGTGTAGAATAATCACCAAACTTCAGATTCAGATAGAGAAGAGATCAATCTAATTAATGGTGAAGAGTGTACATTAATAAATTATTAAGTTTTTTCAAACCAGTAAATTCACCTGAGTGTGCACACACTCTGTGTGGCAGACCCTAGTGTAGCGAATGTGCTATACCTAATATTAGCAATGTTACGAGTGAGGAGGTAGAACTTATTGAATGACCCTCGTATATATACGAAAAATTCAAAACAATCAATTGGTCATTAAAATTAGAGCCAATGGGGTGGAAAGCATGTAATTTGGGATTTTAAAATGCTGTCTCAGTTTTGCACCAATGTTCACCAAGTAGAATATTTCACTATCATGTCATGGCTTTTCGAGGACACCTTTGGGGGAAAAATGTAAGAATATTTTCTTACTTTTTTTTGGGGGGGGGGGGGCTGTCACAAATCACTCAAAGGTGTCTAATCATACCAAATTTTCCAGCTCTATATCGTCAGCCTGCTTCGATAATTGCCTAACTCATTTTTTGAGTCAATGACTTAGGTATTATAACAGCATGTGCATAATGTAATGAAGTCATGATTTATGCAAAAAACTCAATTTCGCTGAAAAGTGAGTTAGGCAATTATCGAAGCAGGCTGACGATATGCTCATCATGACAAATTTCACATGATGAGAAGAGATCATGCCATCAGATATGAGGGGCGCACAACAGTTGCCCACGTCGATCTATAATTTGGGACAGCCAAACAAGTGGAAGGAGGAGTTACTTGGTGCTATGTTGCGTTCTCATTGTGCGATTAAATACATCAAAATACCAATTTGGTAGTCCACTTACCCAGATGTTACTTGTTAACAAGTTTAAGCGAGTGTGCTGCGCATAATTACCACGCATAAATTTCTATGCGTGCATGACATTTGGCTGCGCGAAATTGCATTTTGAAGTGCGCGACTGATGGCGGCGCAGTCTGATGCAGCGCAATATGCTTGTTATTGTGGAACAAGTGGTACAAGTCCCCATACGATAAGGTAAACACGTTCTCATTAGCTGATTTGGTACTAGGTCCTAGGTGCAAGACTACTTCATTGAGGTGGTCTCGATGCTACATCCTGGATGTAGGGTGGAGTCCACTTATAACACATTCTCATTATGCTCGGACCCTGGTATCAAATAGCCACAGTGGGAAAGCACCCTTAGTTGCAGATATAGGTAGTTTTGATATATACAAGTTTTAATTTTCCCCATCTTGAAACATAAAAATGTATGTTATTTCAAGATCCAAATGCTGTTTTCAGACTTATCATCCATTGAGAACCTTAAGTCAACATAACACATCACTGATCTTTCTTATTGAAAAAAGGTTCCAACCTATTTACTCATCTCTTTTTGATATATAAACTATGATATATTTTATTATTATTATTTAATCTTTCTTTATTGAACAGCTTCAGTGTCAAGCACTGCTTTCCAAGCAGGCCCTCATTTCACAGAGAAAAATACATAATTATTTACAATATAACAACTATTTACATAAATATATATACAAAACCATCAGATAAATTCAGCAAGGAAATGCAGAATTGTAATATACTTTAGAACACAAAATTTAAATTCCATGGATCTGTTTTAAATTGTTGCACTGACATATTCTCAAGCTCGGTCCTAATTGTTGATGGCAATTTGTTCCAGGCATATGCTGCCCTAACATGAAACGTTCGCATACCTGAGTTAGACTTAAATTTCGGTACAACCAAAGTATTACTAGTGTGATTTCTTGTTACATGAGAATGGTTATTATGAACAAATTCAATCTGCATCGATAAGTATGATTGACTTACATTTCTTAAACATTTATACACAATTAGTAAAAGGTGATGCCATCTTTTATCAATTTAACCCATTGAAGTGCATCCATCAAATCATTTGTTGGTGTTCTTATATCAGCTGAAAGTATTATCCTGGCTAAATTATTATGAAGAACCTGTAATTTTCTATGACATTCTGCAGAAAAGTTTGACCAAACTGTGCTTCCATAATCAAAGTGAGGAATAACAAGAGCATTTGATAACATTACAATAGTTTGATTTGGAAGAAAAATGTTTCATACGTTTGATAATACCTGTTCTTTTAGAGACATTCTTACACATATAATCAACATGAGCCGACCAAGACAAATTGCTATCTAATTTTACGCCCAAGTATTTAAAGTCATCTACCTTTTCAATGATGTTATTATTGTAGGTTAATTGTACATCTTGAAACCTCTCACGCATCTTATTACTACCAAATATCATGAATTTAGTCTTGACCAAATATGATCAAAATCCACCATTTGGTTCATGAGATGTAGCAGTTTTATTTTTTTAACTTTGTGTCAGCTCAATTTGGGAGGTGATATCAACTTGTAGTCTAGTAACATGCGCAGCACTTTCTGCACCATGGCCGACACTCTTCTTTGATTGTGCTAATGCAAACACCATCTCATTTGAATTATGTGCGCAATATCATGATACATTCACTAGAATACTCACTGGCATCACTTCTCTATGTGGGCTGACAAAGTACAATAACTCATGATTTAAACATTGAGACTTACCATAGTTGGATGATCCTGATCTCAATCTTTTCATACCAGGAAGAAACATCTTACTTTCTGAAGATAAAAAAATAAAAATAAACAGAAGAGTTTTACTATCTAATGCATATAATTGATTAAGTTGTTGTACTGTAGATTGTACTTGTTTCAAATGATATATAACGTTGTAGTCATATCATAGTAATGTTAATTTTAAACATTTCCCACAATTGTTAACTTTGGCAAACTATTGTATTTAAAAAGAAAATCACTTCACTTCATTAGCATCATAACACATAAAATATTGATACGCAATAAAGGAAAAACATGTAAACCCCAGATCAGTTCTCCATTAGGTGGATAATAGCAGGGATAATGGGGGAAATATACTGAACACAACAATGAAAAAGAAAACAGACAGGTTAAAATATTAAAATATATAACCTTAAAAGCGACCAGCCCTGCAAGTAAAAAAAATAAAATCTATGTGATGTACTTATGCCTGTTGAGAGTTGGATATAAATGGCCCATGTGGGTTCCTAGTGAGCATGAAAAATTGAGAAAGATGATAGAATAGACAATTCGGGAATGTTGTCCCAAAACTTTTTGAAAGTAGTAGGGTTATTGCACAGTTTGAGTATAACCAGGATTGTGGAGAGGTTTATATATATCCACGACCACCCATTTCAATGGCAACCAACTCACACTCAAAATCATTGTTTTGAATATAGTGTATTTGTCTAATTTTCTTCTGTGGGATTTGTCAAGATTTGGTTCAAAAGGCACTGAAAGTTTGATGAGGACCAGTTTCAGAATAGTAAGTACACAGAGATCGGTGATTAGGTGTCCTAACGGGACTTGAAGAGAATATTGCAAATTTGATAACCCTAGCAGGAGCCCCGCTTTTTTTCTGGAACAAGCATTGGTACCCGATAATTGACATCCAAGGACCCCTCGGCCTAGGCCCTATTTTTTTCTTCTTATGCGAATTTAGCGTCCCGGTATTTGGAGCCGGGGGGGGGGGGGGGGGGGGGGGTGGGGGGGGGGGGGGCAACATTGTTCATTCAGTTTCCCAATTATATAGGCAAGTAGAAAAGGATTTGATGGAAAATAGCAGTCCTGCTGTTCACCACTCAAACATGAAACATACTAGTAAACTATCAGAGCATGTATTTCTTTTATACCATGAAATTCAATCACATGCATTCTGTTAGGTTCTCAGCAAGGTTTTTTTCACAAAAAACATGAATTACAAATTAGTTCTCACATTACTTGTGATCACTGAGAGGTATGTCAAAAAACAATTTAACCGATTATATGGAAAATTTACACATTTACATTTTTGTCAGTAAATATGAAGTGGCAATATCTTACATTTTCAATTCATTTGATTGAATTCCAACAATTTGTTCAGTCATTTTGGGACCCATTTTGGGAGCCATTTTGGATTTCTAAGTATGTTAACAAAGCACAAATACTAGATATGAGTTACTAGTGGTCTAATACATACATCCCACCATTCATGTAAAAAAAACTGGTTTTACAATACCCATAATTTCAGAACATTAGAATAATATCTGCCAACAAAAAAAAAGCAATCCAAATTCATGTTCCTTCAAATTATATCTTCACAGATGTACTGTAAGGGCAATTGGTAGAAATCAAAGCAAGACAGCTTCATTTTTTTAAATTTGTATTTCAATGTGATATTTTATCATTCTATTAATTTTAGTTAATATAGCACTTCTAGTATGTGGTGACATGTTAGCATATTTTTATTAAGTTTTTACTTTTTATGCAAAATCTCACAGAATGAAAACTTGATGGTTGTAACCAATTTTTTCCTGATTTATGGGATAACAAGAAAATGTAAAATGTATAGGGCGTGAAGAGAACATCATCGCTCATACGGCTGTGTTATTTTTACAAATTCAAGTTAGATTTTTTTGCCATACCCAGTATAACAAATATGTGAATTTTAACATAAATGATATTAGTTTAATTATCTATAATCTTTTTACAATTAATGCCTACTAAATGGCAAAGCCTGAAGTTGAAAGAGGTTTATTATTTTTGTAATAGTTACCAGTAGTTTTACTTAGCCTTTGTGCAGGTAGTGAATTGTTGGTATGAGACTCTTGATAATCATCAATGGCTTGGACAAGATCTTTTTCCTCCAACTTGTTCATTATACCACGAATAAAGTTCAGATTGTATTGTGACAGATACCCGCTTTCCTCCAAGTAACCAATGAATTGGCCAGGTTCCGTCCCATGCCATTGTAGTCCTTTATAAAACAAAGAGAGACACAGGTAAACATTACAATGGGAATGAATAGGATTAATATATGTAGATGAAATAATTACAGATAATGTAACATGATGTGTTTACAAATAAACATAACAGGGACCGTTTGAGGAAACAGTGCCGCTTCACCACGAAATGATCTTATGTCCTATTACCACCCGACACCATACATGAGGATAAACGAGAACCAAGTGGTAGCGGAGTATCTGTGCGACTCGAAAGGTTGAATTTATTTTAACCGTTGGCATTTTATATATTTTAAATTTGCATTAATAATACTATAATAGCCATATATACAACTGGCCTTTTATATACTTTAGCATGAAATGTACTGGCCGGAAAGTCCGACTCCAAATTGCCTGCCATGGAAGGTCCATGGCACTTAACTGTGAATTTATTATTCAGATACATATATACATGTACATATGAGGAATTCCACTATTGGAAGACACCTTATCTGAAAATAAGTGTGAATGTTACAAATCAGATACATATGAGGAATTCCACTATGGGGAAGACACCTTATCTGAAGAGATGAGATCAGCAGGTTTGAAATTTTCCACCGTACCGACTTCCATGTACACATGGAATTTCCACAAGTAGGGATCGAGCAATTATACAGTTAAGCCCACAATTGTTCATACCCCTTGAAAAATATGTGTTTTTTGTGTTTTTCTCATATCTATACCAGCTGGAGTGGTGGAACTTTTGCTTTACACTAAAGACAATTAGTTTGCAAGTACAAATCAATATATTTGGGCTCAACATTTTTTGCATAACAATAGAATTAAACAAGAATTGTGTTTTTGTGCCTGTCCAAAATTATTCATACCCATACCAAGTCTCAGGATTAAGGCCCCTTTTGTGATAATACACATGTTTTTGACATTCCAAACATTCTTTATATTGTGTGATAGGCTTTTATATTGTTATGCAATTATTCCATACAATGTGGATGCATTACAAATGTGTCCTATTGAATGTACAGTGAGGGATATTATAGGACAACACTCTAGCTCTTTGACAGCATGGCGAAGAAGATCAAATAATTGTTGTGTGCATTGTGCATAATGCTCACAAAGAGGGGAAAGGCTACAGAGCTATTTCGAAACAATTCCAAGTGCAAGAATCCACCACACAAAGCATAATTAGGAAGAACAAGACGTTCAACTCACTTAAAAACATTGAAGGATGCAGTCGGAAGCCAGTGGTGTCCTCTTGTGTGGCAAGAAAAGTATTGCGAAAGGCCAACAACAATCCACAGATCACCATCAATGCTCTCCTGAACAACCCTGGCAATTATTGGACCAAGATATCATGGCAGACACTCCAGCATACATGGCATATGAGAGGTCTCCATGGAGGCCGACCAAGAAAGACTCTACTCCTTAAAAGAGACACAGAGAAACTTGTCTTGCATCTTAAGCAACCCCAACACTGAAGACCAAAAACTTGGATCTTTGTCCAGAAGTGCTCTTGCAAATGCTAGATGAGTTTCTCATTGTCTCTTTTCAGGAGTAGAGTCTTTCTTGGTTGGAGTCCATGGAGAACTCTTGTGTACTATGTCTGCTGGAGTGTCTGCCTTAATATATTGGTCCAAGACTCACCAAGGTTATTCAGGAGAGCATTGACGGTGATATGTGGATTGTTGTTGGCCTTTCACCATACTTTTCTTGTCAAACAAGGGGACACTGTTGGCTTCCAACCGTGTTTTTCAGGGTTTTTAACTGATTTTAACTGATTTTAACTGTCTTGTTCTTCCTTTTTATGGTGGAATTTGGCACTTGAAATTGCTTCGAAATAGCTTTGTAGCCTCTCCCCTCTTTGTGAGCATTCACAATGCACAAAAAAGGTCCTCACTGAGTTATTTGATCCCCTTCGCCATGCTGCCAAAGAGCTAGAGTGTTGTCCTATAATATCCCTCACTGTACATTCAATAGGACACATTTGTAATGCATCCACATTGTATGGAATAATTGCATAACAATATAAAAGCCTATCACACAATATAAAGAATGTTTGGAATGTCAAAAACATGTGAATTATCACAAAAAGTGGCCTTAATCCTGAGACTTGGTATGGGGTATGAATAATTTTGGACAGGCACAAAAACACAATTCTTGTTCAATTCTATTGTTATGCAAAAAATGTTGAGCCCAAATATATTGATTTGTACTTGCAAACTAATTGTCTTTAGTGTAAAGCAAAAGTTCCACCACTCCAGCTGGTATAGATATGAGAAAAACACATATTTTTCAAGGGGTATGAATAATTGTGGGCTTAACTGTATATGCGCTACTTCGCGCAACACTTCAAATTTTGTAAACAATTCACGAATTGTCTTTCACAAATGTTCACAAGGCTATATTAAAAAAATCATTTGTCTCAAAGCTCCCGCGCGTTAGAAAAAAACAAGGTTTTTTTTCTTCTTTTTCTTTTTTCTTCAAAAAACCCAAAAAAAACACCAACATTTCATCGATTTTTCAGATTTTCATTGATCACATCATTTTAAATACAAAAGTCACTTTAACAAGGATTTCAATATTTTATATTTAAAAGAAGAAAAAAAACCTTAAAAAAACCCCACATTCCGCATTAGGTTTTGAAAAACTGAAGAGCTTTGAGACAAAAGATTTTTTTAATATAGCCTAATAATCACAAATGTTCGTACCAAATCACCCAATTGTGACTTGTTGAATTCAACTTTATCAACTACTATAGCCGATGATGATACATTTATCGTGATTGGTAATTAATATTTTCAATTTATCTTATACCTAACATTCAAATATGTTATCTAGTTATACTATCATTCATTTTGAATTGCAAAGACAAAGAGCATGCCCTGCCTACGACTCTGGCGGGGTAAACTGAAAGTTAGCCCCCGCCACCTCGTTCTAAAAGGGGAGGGGGGAGGGAAAATCTTTTTTATAATAAAGAGCCAAAAAATAAGACCAACCTTTCTGTCGAAGGAGCACAGAAATTATGAAAGCGGAACCTGCCACAAAAAATGATCTCTCACCCGCGGAGGGATAAACCCACGCGTCACTGAGTAAGAATAGAACTGGTCTGTGAAACCAGCACAGAAACCAGTTGAGGTTTCACAGACAAAGCCTCAAACGGCCTAAACCATTTATAGTGCGGGTGTTAAAATGCATTTGCTTTCACGGGCTCTTGCAAATTCTGATTATCTTGTTTGGCCTGAGGTTGATAAATGAAGTGATCAACAGAACCATTGGTTCTCAATAAAACATAATGCATGCATACTGACCAGGCAAGGAATAATAATATCTGCCAGCCAACTGCCAGGCATTAATTGATGTCAGATATCACCTCATCGATAAAGAATACTTCAATGCTAAATAGTAGCGTAGCAAGCTGGTGCTCATACACCTAATGAATATGCATGTCAAGTTTGTTCGAATCAAACGCAACCATTTTGGGAATATTCACACTGGCGCCATTTATACCATTTGTTGCTAGAGTTGATTTAGTTACCGGCTGGAGATTTGTCACTTAGGAAGTCAAGAGGGGCGTTTTTGAACTGGTTGAGCGTTGGTTTGTTGACGATTGTAGATGGGAGGCTGTTCCAGTGTGGAATTGTGGCTGGGAAAAAAACTTGTGGAGAACATCTTGCTTTTAGAATGAAAAAAGTTGTGAGATTTGCGGTGCTGTCTTGTTTGGGGGATCAGGTTGATGATTGCATCGATGTCAACTGGGCCGTGGTTAATTCTGTACATCACGTTGAGGCAAATATGAGTCTTCCTGGTTTCAAGTGGTGGTCAATCAAGATTTTTGAGCATAGTACTGACACCTTCCTATCTTGTTTGGTTATTGCAAGACATCATGGCATCAAATCTTTGGATGCTCTCTAGTTGTGTTGACTCTGCTGCAGTATCTGCATACACCATATTCTAACTTTGGGCGTATTGGTAGAGTTGGGATTTCACCTCGCTGCTACACAGCTTGAAATTACACCGGCTTTAATTATGCCTGATGTCTCACCAGCTTGCACGATAGTGTCTTATACCATGCTAGTAATGACTACAATCATGGAAAAAAAGTTGGCACACTTTGTACTAATTAAGGAAAAACTATTTTTGTCCATGTCTGAGCAATATCCTAAATTCACCATCTAAGATTGGTGTTTTGGCCTATAGAATGAAATGTCCCATGTTAATGAAATAATGCACAATTATTTAAGGGACTAATATTAACATTTCCTAAAAATTACAATAAATAAGTCATTTAAGGATTGGATAGTCAATACTGATTTATAAACAACACTTGACAAACGGCCTATAAGCTCAAACAACAGTGTATTAGGGACTGGTCGTTAATTACTAATGCTGCCTCTGTATGTTAAATGTGTGCGGCTATTGGTCTATAACAGGCCTTGTAATTAGTATAGTTCATGTAAATGTTACTAGCTTCACAAGATAGCAATTAACGACACAATGACATGTTATGCTCTTAGCATTACAATATGTCATTATAGAAAATAAATAAAAGAATGCATCATAAAGACAAAGCTCTAAGATATAAGAACGAAAAGTCATTTTGAAACAACTGTCAACACGCATTTTACTATATGAAGAGCAGATATGCAAAAGGGCTTAGGTCCACTTTTTAAAAAAATGAGTTATAACCGGCAATATATAGTATTTTGGCTGTAGTTGCTAGCAATGTGGACAGTTTGTTGCAAAAGCCTTACATCTCATAGTAATTAAATACAGAAGTAGGAGTTCATTGAAGTAAGCAATATGCTTGACGAAACCAATATAATACTCACTAACTCACATATTAATATTTCATCCTCATACATCGGAGGATTTCATCAGAATGGCAATGATCCACTTTGGCGCGAAGAAACATCATCTTCAGAGTTGCCAGTTGGTTTTACTTTTAGGAATGGATCATAGACGTGACTGAGCAAAAAAGTCCCCTCCTCTCGGTTGAGTGTTTTGTCCCCTCTCTTTCTGATTTCAATCGCCTCACGTACCTCTCTGGATCTCCTGTTGTGTTCACGACCTAATATGGTGGCCTCATTCTAGTCTATTACATGATTTGCCCTAGCTACATGGTCCGAAATAGCTGGTTTTGTCTGTTCTTGCTCTGAAGTATTTTCTCTGATTTCGTGTACTTTTTTGTGTCTGCCTTCTTAGTCTCGGCTTGATGTTCTGCTAAGCGGACTCTGAAAAGTTGAGAGGTCTCACCAACATACGTCAGCTTGCAGTTTTTGCATGGAATTTCGTAAATGCAGTTGCTGGTTTTGAGAGTGTCCCTCTTGTCCTTAGGTGCACTAGAAGGCGTCTCAGAGTGTACTGTTGTGAGGCTTCATAGCAGTGTTGATGTTATACTTTTTGTAAATCCTCTGGATTCTTTCTGTGATGCCTTGTACATATGGGACAACCACCATGCCTATCGTTTTGACTCCCTCATTCTTCTTCCTCTCCCTGGGCTTGTTTTTCTTTACTTCCATTTGGCGTTTGACTTTGTTTATTGTCCATTCAGGGTATCCACATGTACCGAGAGCTTGGCGGATCCTGGTTTCTTCTTGCTGTTTATCCGCGTCTTCAGTAACAATAGAATTCATCCTATCAAGTAGGGTTCTTATGACACCTAGTTTTTGGTGGAGTGGATGTTGAGACTCAAAGTTGAGATATTGGTCTGTGTGTGTTGCTTTGCGGTACACTAGAAGATTGAAGCCACCGTCGGGTTTTCTTACAATGAGAGTATCTAAGAAAGGGATCTGTCCGTCTTTCTCTTCTTCGTGGGTGAATTTGATACTCCCAGAGGTGTCCACCTGGTTGAGGTGTTCCGTTAGGTTGGTTACTTCGCCTTTGTTGACAATTTCTAGTATGTCGTCCACATACCCCTTCCACAACCGAGGTTTGCAGTCCATAGGTGCTGTCGCCATCACTTTCTTTTCGAGGAACTCCATAAAGATGTTGGCGATGATAGAGCTGACCGAACTTTCCATAGCTGCTCCAAACAAAATAAATTCCAGGAGCTCCATGATGTCATCTATGTTGAGTTTAGTGCATTTGTTGAGGTCAGTGTCTTCCTCCAGTCGCTGCTTAACAATACCAAGGGCTATGTCTATAGGAGTGTTGATGAAGAGAGATGTAACATCATGGGAGTTTAGTATCTCCTCATCTTGTATGGTTATGTCTGCAAAGTATTCTGCTAGTTGTTTAGAATTCTTGACATGGTGTTCTGAATTGCCCACCAAAGGGCCCAGTAGGTCTGCCAATGCACGGGAGCTCTCATAACCAAGGGAGTCTGTGTAGTCCACAATAGGTCGAAATGGATTGCCAGCTTTGTGAATCTTTGCAGTACAATACAATCTGGGAGTGTTGGCTGCAGTAGGGTAGAGTAGTTTGTATTGTGATTCATTTATTTTGCCTTCCTTTTTCAGTCTAGATATGTTGGTCTTGGCAGTCACGTCTATGATCCACTCCTAAAAGTAAAACCAACTGGCAACTCTGAAGATGATGTTTCTTTGCGCCAAAGTGGATCATTGCCATTCTGATGAAATCCTCCGATGTATGAGGATGAAATATTAATATGCGAGTATTATATTGATTTCTTCAAGCATATTGTTTACTTCAATGAAATTCAACAAACCTGATGAATCTTTTCACAGAAGTAGGAGTTGTTATGCAAAAGGACTTACGTCCATGAAAAATGTTTTGCAAAAGGGCTTACATCCTAAACAAATTTAAACTAAAGAATATAATAACACAAAAATAACAAATGATTGATATGAAAAACATACCGTATTTGATTGGTATACTATGTACTTAAAAGTATTAAAAAAATGTTTCAAAGGTTCAATCACACTAGTCCAGAATACTTTCACACATTTTCTCAAAATAACTAACATGGATGTAAGCCCTTTTGCATATAGCTCTTTGAAGAGCTGATATGCAGCAAAAGGACTTACATCAATTTTGCGCATACAAATTATCAAGGATTTTACCTTCACATTTTCAACTTGATAAAAATCAAGGTTGAAATCATGTTTTCTATTGCCAATTATTCACAAAGTTCCAATGTGACTAGTCACGTCAAAAAGAACATGTTGTCGGCAAACACAGTTTTGAGATAGAGGCCAATACATTTGGTGAAATATAAAACATTATGCTTCTTTAAACCATATCTTATGATTACAAAGTCGGATTACCTGTAACATGTTACCATTTCAAAGCTTAAAACATCTTTCAAGACACACCAATAACTCGGATTTGAATGGACACGTTGGAGGTATATGACAATATTTACCTGGAGTACAACTATAGTTCACTCGCTGAAAGAGTTTATCATCTTCTTTAAATCTCCTCATGAATTGAAAGGTGAGTATCTTGTAGTCAATATGATCCATAACTTCTTCATTGTTGTCTTCACTATTAGTGTCTGAAATATGCATCAATCCAGATGAATTATACAGTAAACCTCAGGTGACCACCTACAGAACCAATCTACACCTAACACAAAAAGTCCTGGACCAGGTGCTTTGATGTTGGCTTATCCAATTATTGAAATCTGAGATATACATTCAATGAGCAAATTTCTTCTCCGTAGTTTGGTACCACATTCATTAAAACCGAGTGGATATTTTTGAAGTAATGATTGTTTCAATGACCACAACTACCAACAAAATAATTTCACTGAAATTGGGTTTCTATGGGATATCATTGCTTAGTGTGTGATAACGCAGTGAAAATGTGTGTGTACAGACTCCCTGTCAATGCCTGTTACCCATCTATATAGATACCTGACTGGTTCAGGTAGCACACAGTGGACAATACAAATCAATGATATCCCATAGGAAACCAATTCTAGTGCAAGTTTGTTGTCGTTAGTCTTGGTTATTGAAATCATCATACCTTTAAAAGTATCTATTCAATTTTTTTAGTAATGAAGTATCAAACTATGGAGAAGAAATTTGCTCATGTAATGTATATCTCAGATTTTTGGTACCGATTATTGATTTTGGATTAGCCAACATCAAAGCGCCTGATCCGGGACTTTTTGTGTTAGGTGCATACATACCAAAATGCTTTGGCATTTTGTAAAAAAGAGCAAATGTGAACAATAGCCCAATAGACATTAACAAGGTAATTAGAAATCAAACTAGTGACTTAACAAACAACACTGATGGGCCAATCAGTTGGTTCACTGCTACTCAGTGAACAATGTTCAAGATTTCAAGGTTACATGTGACAAGGTTTAAGATATGATCACCGTTTTTGGCACAAATGGTCTGAAATATAAAACTATACAGATAAGATACTTTAACCCTAAGATTAACATATCTTCAAATATTTACAGATGGTTTTCACCCCAGCCCAAATACTTTTTTCACACTTTTAGCAGTTAAATCTTGAATTTTGTCACGTGTGTTACAGAAGGAGGGTTTCTGTCATCAAATAAATCCTTTTACACATGTTTGTATTGATTACCAAGTTTTGGTATATTTAGCATGTATTAGTTATATTGATTGTGTATATTTCAACATGTAGGCCCTATTTTTAGTTTTTTAAATACAATGTACTTTTCTGCAGTTTAAGTATTTCTGTGCAGTGCCTTGAGGCTGTTCACATCTTAAGGTGCTCAAGTCTCAAGTCTTATTACTATTTAATAAACCAGGCCCAGGCACATTTCTTCCATATGTTTATTGTATTAAATGTTGTTGTTTTTCTGTTCATCTTGCATACATTTGCCACCATAAATAAGTTGGTAATATTCTGGTGAGATGCCTTTTATGTGCCTTGAAGTTCCCAAAGGTATCCGTATTTTCCACCGGTAGTTGGATTGCCTGGCCTGTTATTATGGTTATGAGTGATAGCAGAATAAGTGGGCAATTTCAATTCTGAATCTACTTTCAACAAGATATTGAAGTGTATTCAATAACAAAACTCTGTTGATGAATTATTTTGTTAGACATGAAAATTATGGACATCCCAGAGGAGTTTCTTAGACATGACAATGGACATTCCAGAGGTATTTCAATGAAGCCTTTTGTGCATTCAATATTTCTAATTTCTGACTAAAAATCATACAGAAGTACAAATTGTTGCAGTCAATTAAAATGATGACCTTCTATGTTTAAGAATTTCCCTTCAAAGCAGATTGACATGAATATTGACATGAAATCAACTTCAAGGGTAAAAACAACTAAATAATTCATTGGATGTTTTAATAAGATTTCATAGCGGGAAGTAATTTGCTCTTATTTTCCCAATGGTTGATGTGCGAGGGCTCTGGGTTTTCAATTTTTGATGTATTAATTCTATGTGCAATATTTTAAAAATCTAATGGTCTTTTATATTATAACTATAATTTATTTTTATTGTATGTATTTCTTTGTTAATTTGATGCAATTAAGTGCTATATCAATTTTAATAAACCAGCTATGATGATGATCATCTGATGACAACTTACTTTAACCCGGAAATTAGTATTTGAGCGATCTGATCTGACTCTGATCATCATTTCACCCGCAAGTGCACTACACATAAACATTAAAATACTATTATTGGGAAACTCCCAGTTCGTGCAATCCATCTATCCATTCCAAACTTACGATCAACGATGAAAAGTCCAGAGAGAGTTAACATGAAGAATTTTAACCATAAGGCGCTCAGAATTGTATTGATTAATATGGGTGATAGGAAATAACTTCAACAGTATAATCTGCCGCTTTATAAATGAGGGTCAAATTATGGGGGGAAAATTTGATCATCGGCTATAAATTGCAAATTTGATAAACTAATTCAAGCTAAAATGGCACCTGTTCAAGAACTATATGATTTATATGTAAATATCAATTAAATGTCCTAACGTACTAATATCATCAAAAGTAGCAATCATATGGCTTTCTATGTATCTTGGTATTTGCACTTCATTTGGGTTCATCTAATATCAAATATTCTGTTATTTAGGAAGTTGTTCAATATTCATAATGATATAAACATTTTCAAACCCTTATTGAGCTAGGTCACAGACAATTTAAGATGGGAAGACGGTCATCACGTAATACCTACCAAAATATACCTGGACGTCATGTGTAATAAAGACTCATAACTGTAGTAATTTGAATTCTTTGGAATCTAAATGTGTGACACACACATGGAATAATAATATCCAAAGAAAACATGTCGAGTGTATCTATGTAATGTACTTATATTAAATGAATTACAAAGTCATCTGTTTCTAATGAAGGCAATGTGTCCAATCCTGATGTCATCTTACAGTCATACTAATGTCCTTGTTATTCCCTTTATTTGGGAACAATCCATTATAGGGCTGTCACACCTACAGTGATCAGGCATTGTGCTGGCATTGCGCTAAACAAAGTATCAAAGCACCAAGCCAAACGCATTAAGGGCTCTAAGAAATGATAGATGACGCAGTGGACACGGGATATGACGGGAGAGGGTCCCCATGTCCCCACTTGAGTGACATACAGAGCACTGCACTTGTTCTCACTCTGCTGCGATCAAGCCAGCGCTTGCATTGCACTGAAAAGTATCAACATATAAATAACATGCAGGAAGAACTCGGACAAATGTCCAAAATTGTCAAATCTTTAAAACAAGCTCTGTTCCTTTCCCGCTTATCACATTTTCATTACGCTCTTAGTTCGCCCCATTGTGTTCCTACTTCCAAGTCTCACTTGGATAGAAATTATTTATCAGGTGCTTGGCATTGAACTCCATTCGTGCATGAACTTATGACCCTGCAATCGACCTATTCACCCTTGCATGATCTGCTATTTGGGTGGAAAGCCTCGAGCTGGTACTATGTAGTTCGACTCTCTCTACACACTATGACTGGTCATGCAGTGATACATCATGCAATTCCATTTAGGAGGCTCTCCCTGCACTGGGCGGATCCATACACTGACCCTCCAAAGAGCATATAAACAAGCCTCCTGCATGCTCAGTCTTGTTTTCAGAGCTTGACTAGTGAACATCATTGAACAGCATAGAAAATATGGTAAAAGCTAAATGCAAGGATTCAGCACCCAAAGGGCAGAGGGAAGGGAAGAAGAAGGCATTCTGCTCCATAGCCCACCTGTCCTACTCAGAGAACAAGAATGAGTTCTTGCTGCAACCTCAAGTAGCTGCTGCGACCTCAAGTAGCTTGTATGCATCCTTGCTGTCAATGGATTGTCACAACACTCACTTTGCATTGCCGCGGCGACACTACTGAGTCATAACAGCGCTGGTCAGAATGCCGCACCTCTGCGCTTGTTTTGTGCATGGACAAATTAAGCGTGGCTGGTGCACTGGCGCACAGGGACAACCCTCTCCAGCCAAAGCCAGTGCCCAATACGTTGTTGGTGACCTTGATGAGTTTGGCTTGGCATTTGGTTAATCTTTCAGGGCAATGCAAGCGCGGGTCTGATCGCAGCAGAACGTGAAAGGTTTAAGTGACCTTGGTTTATAAATTGACAGTTTCAGACAGTTTTCCACGCTCTTCCTGCATATTATTCATATTTTGATAAACCACATTGTGTGCTGCCATCACCTTATTGTTTTGTTAACTTTTTCATACAGCATTTTAAAAGCATGGCAAAATCACTCTTTTACACGATAACATGTGTATCAACTAAAAGAAAATGTTGAAACAAAATATCTCATATCAGGACAAAAGGAGTCCTATTTCATTACCGTTTCAATTGCAATGTACCGGTGTATAAACAAAATAGAACTCTGTTTCATGCTGGTTTTATACTTTTGATATCACTGGACAATGATCAATACAGTTTCAGTTCTCCATTTAGGTGGATGAACGCAGGAATAATAAGGAAAATATGCTGAACACACACAAGGTCTTCTAAAAAACTGGGTGGACAAGTGTTTTTAGTGTCAAAAGGATGAGAAGACTTGGAATGGATCTGTTGAATTTTGTGGAAGTCGGCAAGAGGATCACTAGTGTGTTGTTTCTGGAAGGAAATCACCGAGACGTTATGTGAGCGATTAAATAAAGTGCTCCTCAGCTGAGTCGAACGACGTAATTTATGACACATTTTGTAAAAATAACATTAAATAAAGTGCTCAACCGTACCCCCCAAAAAAGTCTCGTTAATAAAACAAACTATTGATATTGTAATTAATTAATATAATGGAACATCAAAAAGTACCAATGTATTATACACACAAAAAAGTGGCTCCACGCGGATTTGACCCGGGGTTCTCCGCGTGACAGGTAACGATATCAACCACTACACTACTCATTCTCATTACTTTCAATGGAGTTACAATGAATATACATCATTCAGACTCTCACTCAATAAACTAAATCGAAAATTAAATGTGACATTTATTTATTATTTAAAGCTACATTGTCGATTAGAACACCATTTTATTTACGGTAATAGACACATTTAATATAATATAAAATAAAAATATTAATTTCGCACTGAATAACTGAATTTGGAGATATTTTCGGTTTTATTACGACCCAACTGGTCTCTATGGTGGCCAAGTTAACTTGTCCACCAAAAACCCAAAACAGACATATAAAAATATTAAAATAGAAACCATAATAAAGGGACCGGCCCTGCAGTAAAACATTATTATTGCACGTTGAGAATTGGATAATGTTTGTTCCTTGTGAGCATGAAAAATTGAGAAAAATCAAAGAATAGACAATTTGGTAATGTTGTCCCGGAATTTTGTAAAAAGTAGTAGGGTTATTGCACAGTTTGAGTCTACCAAAATTGGAGGGGATATATAACCAAGGCTACCTATTTCACACTCAAAATCATTGCTTTGAATATCAGCTATAATATTAGCATATTTGTCTGAAGTTCTGTGGGCTTTGTCAAGATTTAATTCGAAAGGCACTGCGAGTTCGATGACGACCAGTTTCCGTGAATTCTCCCAGAACACGCAGAGATCTGGGATTAGGTTAGTGAAGGTGCAAACAGATGGAAATGTGGAGCCCCTTTTTTTAAATTCAAGGTTAATTAAAAACAACCACCAGTTCAAATCTTAACAAATTGCCTGCATCTATCATTAAGCGATGCACATTCAATTGTTGCTAGAGCTCTTTTGTTGCCAGAGTTTTTATATATAATGCATCATTGTTCTCGGCCATTACCTTTTTTTTAATAAAAATGTTAAAAATGAATATTTCATAACTTGATATAGATTCATCACGATTGTTCATAAACATGGAATAAATTGTTCTTTTGACGAGTCCAATAAAATCATACTTACTAGCTACATTTTGACTCCTTACTGAGCTGGAGTCTTCATAAGATTGTCAACCTTCTGACTGGTCCTGTTGTTTTTCTTAAGGATGACTCATGCTGATAGACGGTGGACTTTCAATCAGTTGGGGGAGCGTTCGCTTATTCAGGACACGGCTAAAAGAACACAAAAGCGAGGTTGAAAAATTTGAAGCTAGGTCTTACACACTGGCATTGAGAAAAGCTTCAGTCAATGAACAACACAATTTGGCCATTGTGGACCATGTGGCTGCTACAAACCATATCAATAATTGGGACGAGGCCAATATCATTGTAAAAGAAGGACATAAAATCACAAGATGCCTCAAAGAGGCCATTTGGATTTGCAGACGAGGACAACCCACTATGAACAAAGATGAGGGGATTATGCTGAAAACATACTAAGGTCGCTTTGCGATTAAATCGCTCCTATGACGAGTTTTACGTCACATAAAAAACCTCGATACATCGATCAAGAGATCGCTTGACTGGAAACGACCAGTCGCGGCCAGTTGACTTAATTTCAACTCGAAAGATCGGTCGCTTAATGACGTAATGAACACCATACTTTTTCAACCAATGGGGGAGGTTATTTTGCTTCGAAATTAGCATAACCAATCAGCAGCAATTATCCAGGATTGTTGTCGTCTGCGTGACCCGAGAATACCTGCGACTACCGGCGATTTAGTAGCTCGTTGGTCGCACCGAGATACTTTTGAGCTAGCGAGTAATACGCGACCTGTTGCGACCAGCTAGTATGATTCGAGCATTACAAGTTAAACAACATCTATGACCAACTGAGTGAAGGTCCGCCCTCTATCGGCCTGAGTCATCCTTATAAAAACAACAGGACCAGTCAGAAGGTTGCCAGTCTGATGAATTCTCCAGCTCAGTAATGAGTCGAAACATAACTAAAAAGTATGATTTTAATGGATTCATCAAAAGAACAATTTATTCCATAAACATATCATGTTTCATATTACACATTAACAAAAAGTATTATTACTTTAATGACTCTGAAAACACAAGTGGTGCGATATCATTGGTGATGTTTGTTTGCCATAGCTGATTGAGTGCTTTCTGTAGTGTGGGAGTTGACAACCATCCAACATCAATTTTCAGCTCCGATGTTTTATGGCTGTGCTTTTGTGCCACGTGTAATAACTCTCAAAGTGATATTTTGTCATTCTTTTTATTTTAGTTAATAGCACTTGCATTTTGTGGAGGCATTTTATCATATTTATTAAGTTTGATTGTATGTGCAAAATCTTCTTTTTTCGCATTTGTGTTCCAATGTGATATTTTGTCATTCTTTTTATTTTAGTTAGTAGCTCTTGCATTTTGTGGAGGCATTTTATCATATTTATTAAGTTTGATTGTACGAGGGTCATTCAATTAGTTCTACCTCCTACCTCATAACTTTGCTGTTATACAAGCCAGTCGTATGAAATATTCCACAACTGAAGCTTTGAATCTCAGCTACCAAATCATAGTAAATTGGTCTGAATACTCATTGTACTTTTCTGGATATGCAGTAAAAACCAAACATCCATTTAGTGCGCCGGAAATTCTAAGAGACAGAATGTACCTATTGGTCAATTTCAATCGTTCTAAGTTACAAATATCCCTTGAACAGACTTTAAACAATACAAGTGACTGATTTCTTGGCGGAAAATGCCCTCTAATTAGCCAGAGCCAGACCAGGACAGCCATCAATTTAAACCCTACCCTAGAGATCCACTGCAAAAGTCATATTTGCTTTTCATATGAACTAAGAGATCTTCATTATACAGGACTAAATGGAAATTCTTCATTATACAGGACTAAATGGAAATATTTCAAGTCTCTCGAAGATATATTTTTCTATCACTGACTACCTGATTAACTATTCTAAATGTTGCATATAAGGAAAACTGATAAAATTACTATCATGTTAAGATTTAACATTTGAGGCAAAACTGGGGCTTGACTTGTAACAACGAACATTTTACTGAATATCAGTATTCCAGTATGCTAAAGGCGTGTCAATACATTCGAGTTGATATTATACTATTTGCAAGCTACAAAGGTTAATATTGCCTACAATCTGATTTATACATGATAGCATAGCATTATATTCAGAAATAATCCATTGTTTTCTATTTTCAGTATTTAAATCGGGCGGCTATACCTAATCATACAATACGGAGTGAAAACGAATAAACATGTATTTATCTTTGGGGTAATTTTCCGTGTCCGTTGTCCAAAATCTCTCTCTGGCTTTGATTGCATCATGACAAAAGTGAAATAGGTATCAATTAGCATTTACCATTACTATAAATGTGTAGCTATGATTCAGAGCTATAATCATGACAAATGTCATGAGGCTGACATTCATATTAGCGATGTTATGAGTTAGGAGGTAGAATTTATTGAATGACTCTTGTATGTGCAATAAAAAATCCTTTAAAAAGGAAAGGGGCTATCAAATAAATATTTGCAGTAGCCAAGAAGAGGTATTGTAGGGGGTTGGACTTGGACGTGTTTGGTATACGAATTAATTTTAAAAAACCAAATTATTTCACGGTTTGTTTGTTGTCAAATTTGTTAAAATTGCCTCCTGGATATTTTCAAGAAGAATTGTATACCATTTTTACAAACAGTTTTGAACCATCCAACAATAAATACACACCCAAACTAAAACAATTATGAAACCAGGCATGTATATGATTTGTTTCAAATCTAGCTGTCCCAAACTCACAGTATTTCACACTTTGCCACTGGTGTCTTGGTTGATGACCTCCACTGACACAAGGGGTGTTTATCAATTATACAACAATTAGTGGAGTTTTTTATCTAGCCTAAAGTGGAGTATAACACGAGTTTGTGCACGGACGGGTGTATCAATTTTTTCAGCTGTAGATGTTAAAAGTAGCCCAATTTAAGGCCTCACCGTAAAGTTGGCAACGATAAATTTACAAATATAGCCGTCATTTCACTAATATGCCGTTGTTTTCGTCCTTTGACGCACCAAATTGTATCAGTTTTATCTAATAAGCTCAATTATTATATTTATACAAACATTTATCATATATAACTCATATCAACCATTTTCAAACAACATTAAAGTTGTACAAGACCTCTTTTATACCACTGTTTATACAAAGCCACTATTGTTTATTGATAGCTTAAGGACATATTGAAGCAATCAGAGTTGATTGTAAACAAACATCATTTGTTGAAAGAGGCCAAAAACCAACCTAGAGAGAATTAGCTGCCATATGCTTTAGTATTTAATGTTAAGATTATCTTTCTCAAATCACTGCAAGATGTTATCAATTAGCATTTATGACAGCTTTTATTATTTGTCTCTATTCATTACTGTTTGCCTGTTTTAACTGCAAATAGGTCAAAAGAATATCATTGCTGAATTTCATGTGCTAAAGAAAATGACTGTTTTTATGAATTGTGACATACGTGAGACGTAAACAGTGGGTAAGATGTCAGTTTCCCAAAATGTCAAAAGACAACCATATATAGGGGCCCCACCGTAGCGGGCGCCCCAAAAACTTGATGTTTAGACCAAATTGTTCCCTGATTTATGGAATAACAAAAAGATTCATAGGGCTTGAATTGAGAACATCGTCAGAATTATGATGTTCTCATTCATTCATATGGTTGTGTTATTACTTACCAGAAGGCCTTTGATCACCTAGGCAATCTTCTGCATGCAACTCTTGATACATTTTTAGGTCGTCTGCAAGATCCTTTTCACCAACCTTGATCAGTACCCCATGAAGAAAATCAAGATTTTGATCAGAGAGGTGTTCGTTTGCCTGAAGGCATTCCAGGAACTGGTGGGGTTCCATCTCTTTGGATTTTTGAAATGTTATCCCAGGCCTTTTTGATCCTTTATAGGGGAAAAACACAGGTACACACTACAGAGGGAATTCATAGAATTAATACATGTGATTGAAATAATTACAAATGAGGTGACATGATGTGTTTTCAAATAAACATACACATGGAACATTTGAGGAAACAGCAATTAAAGTGTGACTGCACAGCAAAATAAGCCTTTTACCCTATTGTTTGGCCTGATGAGGTTAATAAATGAAGTGAATAAGCACATGCATGGGTTCTCAATAAATAAATATCTCCCAGCCAACTGCCAGGCATTAACTGACGTCAGATATCACCTCATCGACAAAAAATGCTACAATGCTAAAAAGTAGCTTAGCAGGTATTCATACCCCTAATGAATATAGATGCTAAGTAACTATGTTCCCATCAAATGCCACCATTTTGGGAATATTCACATGCAAGCCCAGTTCTTTCTTGTAATGATATGTTCTGTTGATAAGTGCCCTAGTTATGATATTATTAAGGGTTGATTTGGATGTTTTTCAAAAACGTGTCACCCATTTTTTTTGCCCGCAGTGCAGGGGTTCAAAGTAGCAGAAATCGCGCGGCAAAACCGTGGCATCAGAAACACTGAGAGCCCCTCAACTTATTCATACAAATTAAATAATGAACACCTCCCGCTTATAATTCACATGGTATACTCAATTATTTTGAAAGGATTGATATAAATTAAAAAAGGGACTATTTGAGTGTCCTTTTATTTATGAATTATAGTATTATACCCAACCACCATCAGTTCACAATTAGCAATAATCCCGTAAGTAGATTCCCGCACCAAGTATATAGCCTAATAGATCACAAATTGGCCCAACCCCCCATGTTATGAACCATATTATCATTCCTAAATCCCATCCGGCTACTGCCACGGAGTTTGGCAACTCCGTTAAATAGTACCTAACAACAGGCAACCCGTCCTAAAATTCTCCATACACGCAGAGGGTACAGTGAGACGACAGGTATCCCCAACTAGGGGAGGCGGTGGGCCAAACTGATGGGGGTTGGGAATAATACTATAATTCATAAATAAAAGGACACTCAAATAGTCCTTTTTTAATTTATTACATTATAATTATTCCCAACCCCCATCGGTTCACAATTAGCAATAAGATTGAAACGGTAAGTGGGAGGTGCCTAGTATAGATACCTCTCACTGGACGCTCAAAGCGCCAAAAGTAACCTGATGGGAGTTATCGAGAATAATAGAACAATAACAGAGGGGTTAATTGAAATTTGCATGTTTCTAAAACATGCGGGTGAGTAACAACACACCCTAGACCACAAACTTAACTGGTTGGTAAGCTAACAGGTCTATCCAGCTTATAGATTTAGTAAATACGAGTAAGCTTAAAAATAGAGCGAAATCATGAAAACAACAAACCTGTAGACATAATGTCGGATGTGTAGTCATAAATAGGGAAGTTGACTTAGTTGGTCTCGGCGCCCTCAGCGTTCAGGACTGCGGTGGCATACCTTCCTCGCTCTGTTCTCAGCTGAGGTCCTGCATGTAAACGGTCGTGAACGTTGAATCGGACTTCCACGACACGGTATTCATGATCTCGCTGATGAATAGCCCATGAGGCTGAATAGGCACGGACAGAATGTGCTTGAGGGTTGCCCTCCCCGCTCGTAGCCTTTGCCAAACGTATCGCCTCTACCAACCATCCGGAAATAGTAGACCTCGCAACCGAGCGTAAAGGCTTTTTATTAGCGATAAATAGTCGATTTTCGTTACCGCGAATAGAGCTAGTCCTGTTAACGTACCATCTAAGCGCTTGGCCCGGGCAGCTAAGTCTCTGAGCTCTGTGTTTGGACTTATTGAGATACGGCAAAAACAGTGGCGTAGCGGAGTAATTGCTCCGTTCATTCTTAGCGAGGAAGCCGGGTCGAAAGTAGAGTGTCACTCCTGCTTTACTAAAGACCGTGAATTTACCAATAGAAGGCGCGTGGAGCTCCGAGCAGCGCTTGCTTGAAGCTAGTGCAATGAGAAAGAAAGTCTTAATCGCGAGCATTCTCATCTGAGAGGACGACTATGAACAATAGAGCCACCATCACAGCATCCCGTGTGAAAAGACAGGATAGCTGACAGATATCCGTTGACTGTGGTGGCTTGGAGTCAAGATCAAACCTTGATCTCAAAAAATCGGCGACCTCTCCAACATTTGCTGAACATGCATCAACCTTTCGCAGGGCGCACCAGCTGATGAAGTGCCTGGCGCGAGAAGAGTAGACTCTGATAGTTGACTGTCTTCTACCCCTGGTGGCAAGGTCTGCCGACATTCCAGAAAGGCCCTCCTTTTCGAAACGTCTCCTGATAAGCTCCACACAGTCAGTTTGAGTTCTTCCGTCGCATGGTATCTTGCCTTGGATTTTGGCATCCTGAGAATGTTTGGACTCTGAGGGAGACGGATGGGGCATTGAACTGATAGTCTCAGAAGTGTCTGAAACCACTGGCGTTTTGGCCAATATGGAGCAATCAGTAGTAGGTCGCACCTGTCCTCCTGAACCTTCCATGATGTCGTGAGAGTATCCACGGCCCACGCCTGAGGTTCCTGAGATCTGGAGCAGTATGTCAGAAGTTGGTTGTTCAGGTTCGAAGCGAACAGATCTATGGTCGGATAACATCTGAGGGACATGAGTTCCTGAAAGATAGGTTTCGAGGGAGACCAGTCGTTGGAGATCCCTCGAGATAAGTTGTCCGCCAGAACATTGGCGACGCCCGGTATGTGTGTCGCTGATAGTGTGATGCCTTTCTTCTGACACCATAGGTGGAGGAATATGGCTTCTCGGCAGAGGGACTCTGACCTCGTCCCCCCTGCTTGCTGATGTAAGCAACTACCGTTGAGTTGTCGGACTTCACCAGAATCCTGTTCCCTGCCACAGATGTCAAGAGGTCTCGAAGGAGTTTCTCACAGCCCATAGCTCCAGCATGTTGATGTGTAAAGTCGATCCCTCTGCGGACCACGTTCCCTGGACTGCAGAGTGGTCTATGAAGCCGCCCCATCCCCCAGAGATGCGTCTGTAGTAAGTATCATTTGATGGGATGGACGTGGAAAAGGAATGCCTATTTCCATGTTTGAAGCGAGAGTCCACCAATGGACCTCCAGCTGAACCTCCCGAGGAATGAATATGCGAAGACTCTGAGGTTGAGAAATGTTGTCGAAGTTCTTCAGAAAGTAAGTTTGGGTCATTCTCATGTGTAGCCTGCAGTGTGGTACCAGAGCTACCATACTGGCCATAAAGCCTAGTATCCGGAGCCAATCCAAAGCGGGCGCTGTCCTCTTTGATAGGAATGAGCGAGCGTGAAACGCGAGGTTCAAGATCCTCTCTTGAGTCGGGAAGACACGGCCGATGGACAATTCCAGACGGGCTCCTAGAAAAACTGGGACCTGGGAAGGAGTGATGTTTGATTTTTCCCGGTTGATGATAAATCCCAGTTGAGTGACCTCCAAAACCGTTGTCACAGCGCGGGACGTCGACTCCATAGTCTCGTCTACTATGAGCCAGTCGCCTAAGTACATGAAGATCCTGATTCCCTTTCTTCGCAGGAAGGCTCCAGCCTCGTGGACGACTCTTGTGAACACTCGTGGGGCGGTCGACAGGCCGAAGGGAAGACATTGGAATTCAAAAGCCTGTCCGTCGATCAAAAATCTCAGCCACTTCCTTTCCTCTGGGTGGATTGGAATGTGTAAGTATGCGTTTTTTAGGTCGATGGACGCCGCCCAGTTGCCCTTGATGGGTGTCTTCAGGATGGTGGCGAGGTTCTCCATTCTGATTTTTTCTGGCTTGATGAACCGGTTCAGTGGTTTAAGGTTGATTATCGGCCTCCACTCGCCGTTCTTCTTGGGTGCCAGGAAAAAAGTAGACCAAACACCCAGCCCGAATGGTGGATGAATTGGTATCACCGCATCTTTCTGAATGAGTTTGTCCACCTCGTTCAGCAGTGTGGACCTTTGGATTGTGTCCCTTGGAAGAGGTGTCTCCCTGATTGGACCAAATTCCGGAGTGTCTGTAAAGTCTACCCTGTAGCCGTCCCTGACTATGAGGAAGACCCATGTTGATGCCTGTATGGAAGCCCACTTCCTTGTGAAGTGGCGAAGGCGGCCACCCACCTCCTAGTTCTCCTTGTGAAGAACCTTTGGGAGCGGAGGAGACACGTTTGGAAGAATGTGTCTCAGGGTGGCCGGTGGACTTTCAATAACCCTGCCGGCCACGCCCCCTTCCTCCTCGGGTTTCCTCGGCGGGCTCGAGTAAGATTTGGAATAAGATTTCTCTTCCGTTTGAGCTGTGAGAGACGATGAAGAGTGGGACTTGCTATCTCTCCCACGCGAAGATCCTCGACCTCTACCTCTACCTCTACCTCTACCTCTAGATGGTTGTTGGTACTCGCGGTCATAATCCCGATCATAAGACGGCGGCGGCGGAGCGTATGACTTGGACGCCGGTTTAGGATTTGATCTCCTTTTGTTGTTCTTGCTCCTAGCGGAAGTGTGAGGTTTCTTGATGGATAATTCCACTGATGCATCGGCGATGCGCCGTTTAGAGATAGTTCTGGCTGTCTTCTTTGAAGTACCTCCAAAGAGCTTAGTGTGGTCCGCGTCGTAGGGAGCGTCAACTAATGCCTGCACTAAAGAGCCAACCAGGGTTCACAGTAGCTTCAAAATTATGTGGTCCAGTTGGACCCCATATCATGGCAATTCTCAGAATTATGGAGTCCAAACAGAATTTTTGGGAGTCCATGAAATAATGATAAATTCCCTAATTATGATTACTGTATCATGCCGCATGTGAATGATAGTTGCTACTTATTTTTATTGGGGTTTTCACCTCCCGGGTTTATTTCATCCATGGCAGCAGGATGCAGGCAGTACAACTACAATACAGTAGTAAAGCAAGCGAGACGAAAACTTATCCCAAGCACATGCGCAACAGCGCAAGTCCTATGAGGCCACTCAAAGCGAGATCGTATAACTTTTCAAGGAGGTTAAACGCACACAATATACCATATAAATTGACATATCAAACAGAGTTTTGAACTAAATATTATCAATAAAACATTCATTACTGATTAACAATATACAATATTTATATTTATAAAAAAAACATACAGTAAACTTCAGAATTAAACAATCAAATTAATTGTTGTGCATTTGCCCTGAACGTACCACCCCTATTGCCAAATTGAACCGGCCCATGTCACCCTGTGCCGTGTCACAGGTCAACACTTATTATAATACATGCAAATCATTTATCTCTTTTACCAACTGTAGAGTACTCGCAATTCTCGCACGTGCACAAACGTACATACATTTGTTTACGAACAAGTATCTTACACTTGTGGAGGAGACGATAATGGAGAATATCGTGCTAGTTTGGTTGTACACATCCCATGTCAGCTTCGCTGTGTGTCTGTGTATATGCACTGATTTGTTTTGATACTAAAACACTGCGCAAATGAGAAGTATTTGGGCATGTTGTGGACATTTTCGACGATTAAGCTTAGCAAATTTTGATGCAATTTCAGATATTTGTAAACTGCGATGCATCGTGAATTCGAGATTGTATTTATAGTAAGTTGAATAGCCTCAAGCTAGGGCGTCCAAGCAAGATGCAATAACACAGGATATTTCAATATTATGGCGTCCAAATCAAAAAAATGGCGTCTATGACGCCATAACGCAAGGTATGTATTCCATATTTTCTTTGTCGATGGTTGATATGCCAAAGCATTCAGTCTCGTCCGAAGGGCTGACCTTAAACGCTGTGGCAGCTTTCTTCCGATCTGCCTTTGCCTCTCTGTAAAGAGTGGATAAGTCCTTCTTTCTAACTTTCGCCATTTCCGAGAAAATCTGGCTGGGAAGAGACAGAACTGTGATGGAAGCCCTAGTAGGTTCATTCAGACTGTCGAAGGAGAAAGACGTTGGTGTAGGCTCCTCCGGAGCGTCGCTAACCGCTAAGCCCATGGATTTGGATGCGTAGAGGTTAATCGGGTCCACCCTGGAAGATGAGAAGACAAGTTTATTCTTAGCATTTAACTGCCACTCAAAGCCGAAAGAGGATGGTTCCTGAGATTCTTCCGTGTTTCTCAGAATGTTGGGTGGAAAAATATTGTCCGATGAGGTATCCCTCTCATCATCCGATCCCTGATCGTACTGTTCCTCCTGAGTACCAGACAACTGATTATCATCCTCGTAATCCATATCCTCATCCTCCCCCTCGCTAACTAAGTCAGTTACGTCAACATTAGTTGTAGCAGAGGTTGAATTGGATGAGCGAACGCTGGCTGTCTCTCTCTGAGTAGATGCTAGAGTAGCTGAGTGAGGTGCTCTATTGGGAGCCCAAGTGAATGTCATAGATGTTGTTCTCTCTGGCTTGAAACGCCTTGAATCGCTGCCATTGAACAAATTCATCGTCTTCCGAAGAGACTGTGCTAGAGTGCTCAGTAGCCTGCTGTGAGGCAGCTATCCGATGTACATTAGCTGGTAATGTCTGAGGATTAGAGCTCGGACGAGGATAGTCCTGATTAAGTGATCTCAAGTTTGCGTCTCTATTGTTCTCTCTCCTGTGTGTATCACTATAAACCTGATCGTTTGGATAGGGATTATTATGCTGAGTGACATAACCCCCATCGCGATCAGTGCGTGACGAATTACCTTGGGAGTAAGCACTATCAGATCTCCCCTGATTGGTAATCAATATCTCCCCGGGGGGATTAACTGAAGTAGAACCAGCAGGGGTGCCCACCTCGGGGTGCCCACCTCGGAGTGCTGCAGAGCCTCTCGGGGGAGGGGTACAGGCGGATCCGAACCGTAGGTCGTGGGGGCCGGATTTGGGTACCACTATAAAATAGCGTGCACGCATTAGACCGGTGAGTTTCCCTACTCTACAATTCAGATTACAAAACCCCCCTGTAAAGAGGGGAGATTCTGAGACTAAAGAGTATAATTCTGGGAGGTGCGATAGCCTGAAAAGGGAATCGCATCGCCCGGGGGAGGCAGACCATGATTCGAGTGCGTATATAGGATGGTATAGAATCATGAGTCTGGACCGGTAGGACGGTACCCTGTAACAGGGGACAGGGGAGCAGCACTAGGGTTGTTGGAATCAGAGCGTGACATACCATCCATAACAACCCTATTTCCATCAGCAATCTTCAACGCAGCAGGGTGTAATCGTTCCACAGGGAGTTTTCCACCTCGAACCACGTCGGTGTGACGCCCCTGTTCAGTGATTTTAGTCGAACAGGGAGTCAGAATCTGCACGTTAGAATTGGAACTAACATGTCTTGGATCGATCAAGGAGGTATTTTTAATACCACCGTGATTGATCTTGATTCTAGCACTCTTTGATACCTGGGCAGTATGCCCCTCGGATGATCGGTTGGCTGAACTCGAAATAGCCAACTGGTCACCTGTGACATGCTGCGTAATGTCACCGGTTTTAGTAGATTTAGAATTAGTAACAGATTTAAAAGTACTAGTCTTTATGTTTGTGGGGAAAGAAGAAGGGACAGAATGAGCTGCGATGTGAGCCTCGATGTTGTCCCAAAATTCCGAAGGTTCCTTGCAATCAAACTTGCAGGTATTCGTACGAGAACATCTGCGATGAATATAACATGAAAAGTGAAGGTCCCCTATAGGAAGGGGAGACTTACAGCTGCGACAGCTTTTCATTGTTATGATGGAGGGAGGGAAAACTGATTGTAGAGGAATACAAAGAGGAAAACTACAGCGTACACGCGAGT
Organism: Ophiura sarsii; assembly: GCA_035610835.1. NCBI lineage: Eukaryota > Metazoa > Echinodermata > Ophiuroidea > Amphilepidida > Ophiuridae > Ophiura > Ophiura sarsii. Next base: position 12,282,824 of record CM069453.1, read on the forward strand.
TCAGATGAAGTATGAAAGCGCTAGCGAGCTACGAAAAGTGGTGAATCAGAGAGATAGCTGCGCGATCAGATGATTCGAATGAAAAGGTCTAAATCGAACAGCGTGATAATTATAGTGATGCTACTATACATTCCGGTTGGGTCGATACGATAATGAATGGCTTTTAAAGGCAATAAATAGCGAGCAAAATCGGAACTGTAGTTGAAAGAATAGAGAATAACACTAGTATTAGTTGGTGTCTAGACTAGAATCAATGCATGATAGATGAATCAATATGTAGTAGAAACGCGTAACAATAACATATAACATACCTAGTCATACATATAAATACATATCATAGTAGAAAAATATGCTGATAAAACTCTTTAATATGCATGTGAACAATATATATATATATAATAATACAGTAGATTAAACTATGATTGTCAAAGGATAGTCAAAAGATGCACAGGTAAAAACGGCAAGGGCTTCTTGTTTACACGGAAGAAGTACAGGGTGCGTGCAGGCAACTCTCTTTCAAATTCAAGGACTTTTCAAGGACTAATAGTTCATATTTCAAGTACCCTAAGTTACTACTTTATTTCATACGACAGGGCAAAACACATTCATAACATAGACAAGCATAAGACACAAATCAGCGGCATACACGCCACGGGTTAACTTTTCCCCCATATTTCTTTACATTATTATGGCTTCGGCACATTTGGTTTTTTCAAGGACTTTCACCAGACTTTCAAGGTGTTTTCATAAAATCCAAGGACTTTCAAGGCCTTGAAAAAGGAATTTCATTTTCAAGGACTTTCAAAGACTTTTTTGGCTTTTCAAGGATCTGCACGCACCCTGGAAGTAGCCTAATTCCGCTACTGAGTGACGTCAAAGTGAAAATCCGAAAGTTGCGGCGAAGAGCCGCCATTTTGAAATTTGATAATGAAAATGGAAATGAAAAAGGGCCTATAAAAACGTGTTTCACGTGGACACGATTTTATAACAGTCATATGAAAATGACCAGCGATCATATATTAAACCAATACTTGTTTTGGAAAGAGGACATTACTCACAAACATCCTAAAATTGGTACAGTCTTACCGGCAAAAGGAGACATTTACAGAAACACATCCGCTGGAGACTGGACCAAGAGATTTTTAGGACGGGTTGCCTGATGTTAGGCACTATTTAACTGAGTTGCCAAACTCCGTGGCGGTAGCCGGATGGGATTTAGGAATGATAATATGGTTCATAACATGGGGGGGTGGGGCCAATTCGCGATCTATTAGGCTATATACTTGGTGCCGGAATCTACTTACGAGATTATTGCTAATTGTGAACTGATGGGGGTTGGGAATTATTATAATGTAATAAATAGGCATATTACATTTTATACTGGTTTTTAAACTATGTTAAAATTTCAAGTATATAATTATACGTGGCAGCTTGACCAATACGTAAAGTTATATGTGATGTTCGATTTGAAATGCCATACCGGAATATACATAACCAAAAATCTATAATCCCCTGGCCGCTTTTAAATCTTACAGATAATTAGGTTAACTCTGCAAAAAAGTGAAAAAAACACAGTTCTCATATCTCAAAATGTGGTGTCAATCATTTCCCTCATCCCCCTTCATTAAAATCACAACAGTGCTGTGCAGAAAGTCGTCTTACTCATCTTAATATTAGGCCGAACAAAAATAAATGTTTGTTTCCGGTAACATGATAAAAAAATACTGCTTGTCATGACTTGTGAACCCCCTGGCTGGGAGATTCACCTAAATGGTGTCAAAGGTCACATGGGGGTCATTATAGGTCAATCTGGTTACACCCCATGAGTCAACTTAATTCCCCTTACCAAAATATTATTGTCACCAAGTTTAGTTGAGATTGAAGTCTGATTTTTCATATGAATTGAAGAGAGAGAGGGTCCTAACGTTTTGCCAAAATGGGTCGAAAGGTATTGTAGGGGTCATCACAGGTCAATCCAAGTTCACCCCATGTATCATTTCAATTCCCCTTACCCAAAGATTGTTGTCACCAAGTTTTGTTGTGATTGAAGTTTGACCTTTCATATAAGAGCCCTAAAGAGCAATAAGTGCAGTTTAAAATGTTGACAAATTGGGGTTAAATGTCAAGTAGGGGTCATTAGATGTCAATCAGTGTACACCCATGAACATCTCAAGTCCCTTTATATTACCTAAATATTATTGTCACCAAGTTTGGCCAAGATTGAAGTCTGACTTTTAAATGACCCTAAAAATATTAATTAGTGCAGTTTTAAAGTATTGACACAATTGGCTCAAAGGTCATGTAGGGGTCATTATAGGTAAATCTGTGTACACCCCATGAGCACCTCAGGCCCAAAGAATATTGTCACAAAGTTTGGCTGAGATTGAACTCTGACTTTACATGAGAGCCAAACATAGCAGCAAAAGTGCAGTTTAAACAGGGCCGTCAGAATGGGGGGTGCGTTGGGTGCGGACGCACCCCCCTTTTTTTAAGGTAAAAATTGCGTTTTTCTTAGTTTCAAATTTCAATGATAGTAAAACTACTCATAAAACATTGACTACAGTGCTTTTTGGACTGCGAAATGTTGTGTCCGTGCGAACTTTTTTGACGTGCGAACTTTTTTGACTTCACCCCCCCCCCCCTTCCACACACACTTACGTGAAATTCACGAGGTGACTGACTTGGAAATTTTTTGGGGCAACCTTTTACAACAAAAAACCTAGCTACGCCACTGCTTCCGGTAAAAATCGTGAAAACGCACCGCCCTTGGGCAAAAGCTTCTGACGGCCCTGTTAAAGGTTGGCAAAATGGCAAAATTGGTCAATCTGTCTACACCCCCATACAAATCTGAAGTCCCCTTTACCCAAAGATTATTGTTACCGATTATGGTTGAGATTGAGACTTTTCATATGAGAACACAGAACAGGCCAAACCTAACCAAAAAGGCTAACCAAAAGGGAACATACATTCATATGGACACCCCTACACACATGACATGATCGCAATATCCCCTTCCGGCTTTTGAAGCCAGGGGTATACAAATATGGGGTCAGATAAATTTGATAAAAAAATTGTTTTAGAAAAACAAACTCCTATTTTGAAAATGTCTGAATACTGCAAAATCTATATTAATATAATAAGCTTTGAACTTTCAGTCCAAGTTTCCGACTCAAAATCGCTACTATCGACTCTAAAACTTGTATCAGTAGAATGAATTATTTTCCGATTCAGACGACATATTGACGAACAAACTGTACACAAGGCAACACACTCGCATCTATGGGAAATTAAAAAATAGGAAGTTGGGGGTCTGGCATCAAAACAGGCCACACCTAGAATCGTCATAAGCAGTCTCTGTATCGATGTTTTCAATTGAAACTGGGTATTAATCATGTAGAATTGTTGCAGAATTCATGGAAATATGTACATTAAAATTGACCTTCTGCAAATGGGAATATAACATTGTAATTCTCTAGATACATTTCTGTAAATTTGGACTAAAAAAAACATGAACGGTAGGTAGAAAAAAAAGAAGAAAAAAATTCAAAATGTTGATAAATTGTTTTTAGGGATGGTCGGGATTCCGGAAAAAAACCTCTTTTTTTATTTGGCCTTACCGACTCTATAACACAACAGAAGTCATCAAAGTTTTAAAGACGCTCGGGTATGTAATCGCTGCAACTGATTAAAACCATTGCTTTATCTTTTGTGTTAATAAAAAATGTCATCGACAATTTGAATATCCCATTGTTGAAAAAGAAATGTTGAATCCATTGGATATCATTGGGGTAATGACGGGAAGCAATCAATTTTAGGTTAGAATATATGCTTGTATTATATTTACTCATATGTATGGGATATAAGGAAATGGTGGAAACATTCAATTTCAGGTCAGAAATTAGGCCTAAAGCATTATATTTTTACTTTTGACCAAGATATGAGCAAAGTATAGGAAAATCCAGGGCTTTTTCAGACTGTTGCTACAGGCCGTGTTTGTTTATCTTTATGCATACTCTACTATGCAGTCGGTGCGTAACACATACCGAGTTGTAGTGCGCCATGTAAAATAAAACAATTCATCAATTTTGAATTCATGTCTAATCCCAATCTTACGCCTATTTTGCTACAAATCATGAATGAATCTAATTTAGATCACAATACTTCAGCTAGCGAGGGCCCGTGCGTAGCGCAGGTACCCACTCATGGTTCATAACCATTAAAAGAAAATGAGTAACATAAATTTGATATATTTGCAGAGGAGGAACTATTACAAAAATCTTTCTCCAACAATAGTCTTGCACCCATATTATGGAATGATCTTCCCAGTTTGTATTTTATTCCACCCGAAGTATAATTGTGACGTCAGTGCATATTCCAGTATTAGACGGATGTCGGTGCTGGGTTTCATCTTTGATCTCAAACACTTGCTAATTAGGTGCACTCACTTTAATATGCTCTGATGTCACATTGAGTGGAATGAGGAGATAGCAATAGTTTTGAGCATATCCCTGAATTGTTATTGAGCAAAGCAAGCATCATGCAGTACAAATAGCTGGATGGATGAGGAAAGGTACAAAACCAGTGCCATCTTTCTCTACCAATCATTGGCAAGAAACGCCATCCATTACAATGTACCATTAATATGAAGATTTATATTCCAGTTATTATGTCTTTGTGGCCCTGATCCTAAAGCAAAAATATGTGAATAACCCTGGGTATATGGTAATATTTACCTGGAGTATACATCCATTTAACTTTTTGAAAGAGTTGAGAATCCATCTTGAATCTTTCCATGACTTCGTATGTGAACGTCTTTAGGTCAATATGACAGTTTACGGATGATACCCTTGGCTGGCCTGAAATATGAAACAACAGATACTTTTACCCCAGAAATTGAATTAACATACTTTCAAATATTTACAGGTGGTTTTCAACCCTCCCCCCCCCCCCCCCCCATATGTTTTTCACACTTTTAGCAGTCAAATGGTTGTCAAATCTAGAATCTTGTCACAGATACATGTGCAATCAAAGATGAATTGTGGCACAAGCTAGCCCTCCTAGTAGTGATGCTATTTCAAAGATTAGCAAACCTAGTGAAATACTTACCCACCAAGTTATATGTCATCCTAGATGTGGACCATATGGGGTAGTTCTCAGAAAAGGGAGCAGATTGCTTTTCTGAGATTTTGGAATGAAAATATGGTCCAGCCTGGACCATATGCTGTTGGACCAGCTACGGAATAGAGCTGTGTTAAACATCGCTTTATTCCATTCCATAAGTAATAATAATAATAAAACCATGCTTATTCAGCGCATAACACAATTAAGTCCCTATGCGTTTTAACAAATAAAACAGAATGCAGATAATACATAACTAATACTAACAAAAGACAAAACAAAAAGGAAATCTAGCATTAACATTAAAGACATATTATGCGATCTTTTTTCATGATTTTGAAGTGAGGAATCATATAACCCTGTAACTCGGAACGTATTATGATTTATGATCAGTAATGTAAATTTACAAGAAAATCTGCTTTAAAAAAAAATCAAGGATAGAGGGTGTCCCATGGAAAAGATCGCATAGTTAGTAAGCCTTATTAGTCTTCTATCAAATACACTTTAGACCAAACAAAAAACAAGTTTGATTCTTGCGCATTTAATATTTTTAATAGAAAAAACGGGGTATAATATTGTTAGGGTGCCATCTGTCACATATAAAAGGTTAAACATGTGTATTAGTGTCCTATACTTATCTCTTTTAAGGACTTCAAGGGTAGATCCCATAACCAACCATGCACGCTAAACAGTCAACATTATTGTGATGTGTTAATTCTACCAATTTGTTTTTAAGTAACTCTAGTTTATTCAATCACATCATATTTTGATTTGAGTTTCAGCCAATCGCAATATGGCTATGATATCATTTTTTATTCCAATGACATGATATTTGGGGCAGTCATCTTCTGACCATCAAGAGGTTAAGACCTATAAGGTTTTGGTAGTTCCTCATTCTGTTACTACACTGCTGGAAATTAATAATGCAGATTAATTTAATGTGATACAATGTTACAGATGAGATAGAATGCAACTAAATAAATCTATGGTGATTTAATCTGGAGTTTGTGTTAATATGCCACTGCCAGAGAGAATAATGTAAAGTTTATTTACAAAGGATTCATGTGTAAGTAAATTCTTATTGTATAATATTTTGTACTCAATGAAGCAGAGATTTTGCATTCAATGTGATAACAATTTTGATATGAAACAAAATATGATTTTTGTTTTCAATTATGTTGTTTTTGTACATTGGAAGAAACAAAGATTTGTTCATTTAATGCAATATCGATTTTGATAAGAAACAAAATATGATTTGTGTTTTCAATTATGTACGTTATTTATAACTGTGTAATGCATTTGATGATACACAACATGAAAGGTTCCTCAACATTGTTTATTTATAACTGTGTAATGCATTTGATGATACACAACATGAAAGGTTCCTCAACATTGTTTATTTATAACTGTGTAATGCATTTGATGATACACAACATGTAAGGTTCCTCAACATTGTTTATTTATAATCATTGTGTAATGCATTTTATGATACACAATTCAACCAGTGATAGTCAATTTACTAGGATCATAAGTTATCTAGTCTTGTGTGTTTCATAACTTATTATCATTAATTATAATTAACAAAAGAAAATCAAATATTTTAGTTGTTTTTTTTTAAATCTGAATTTATTTGTTTTTGTATTGAAATTCATATATTGTTTTGTCAACTATTATACCCATGCAATTGGTACATTAATCATAAATCAACATTGTTTCATGGTTGCATTCTACTCTTAATGTTATAAAACATTGTTTGGTTTTTATATATTTTGTACTTCAAATTGCGCTTTCCAATTGCTGCGTGTCTAATTACATCACACCAACATGGATCTAGAGAAATTAGCTAATCTAGGCAAACAGCTTGGTCATACTGGGGATAAGTTGCAACAACTTATTGATTCTGAGAGATCTAGAGATAGGGATGAAAGGGCTAGGCAAAGGGAGGAAGTTAGGGAACGTTTGGCGTATGAAAAATAGCTTGTTGAAATGCAGTTGAAATTGGAATCCATGAAAAAGGAATCCGCTGCTGAAGGTCATACTGAACATTCTCATGCTCCTGCCCCTAGGCTCCCCAAATTTAAAGAAGGTACAGATGATATGGATGCATATTTACAGCGATTTGAACGTTACGCTGATGCACAGGGTTGGAAAAAGAGAGATTGGGCTGTAAAGCTTAGTGCTCTTTTGCAGGGCAAAGGTGTTAGCACTTACAATAGGCTTTCACCCACAGATGCAAATAATTATGACATCCTAAAGCCTGAACTACTAAAGGCATTATTATCTTACTGAAAATGGTTTCAGAGAGAAAATGAGATCAGCAAAACCTGAATCAAATGAAAGTGCCAATCAATTCCTTGCCCGAATTAGTGATTATTTGGATAGGTGGATTGATTTGTCTGAATCTCAGAAGAATTTTAAAGGCATTGTTGATTTGCTATTAAAGGAACAATTTATTACTTCATGTAGTAAAGACATGGCCATTTTTATCAAAGAAATACATCCTAAAGATGTTAAAGAAATGGCAGTTATTGCGTCACAATACATTGATGCTAGAGGTGGTTGGGGATTGGGTTCCACAAATAAAACCAGTCACCATAAAGGTCAACCTGGTAAGAAACACAGTCCTAATCCTAGTCACCATGTAAACAAGAGTAAAGTGTCTACAAAAGACACACCAGTGCGTAAGTGTTTTATATGTGATTAAGTAGGGCACATAGCTAGGCATTGTAGAAACCGTTCAAAGATTCTCAAGGCAGCTGGTTTAGAGGTGAACGACGAGACTGAACAGATGGAAGACACAAGAGACCATGGTCAGGATAAACGTAAGCATAGGTATGCGGGTAAACAAAAAGGTTGTTCAAATGTTAAACCAGTATGTTCTGCCTGTACGTGTGAAGATTGTCTCAACAAAGACATAGGTGGTAACTGTATGATACTAGATAAGGATTTTCAAGGTGATAATTCTGAGGAAGGTTTTCTTACTTTGCCATGTGGTCACAAATTGCCTATCATGAGTGCTGGTTGTAGTTCACGTAGTGTTCACAGAATGCCAGTTTCCAAAGGTCTTGTGGATGGTCATCTTGTTAATGTCTTACGGGATAGTGGATGCAGTATAGTGTTGTTGTACGGACAAGTCTAGTGTCATCTAGTAAGTTTACGGTGAATTGAAGACTTATGTCCTCATAGATGGAACAGTGAGGAGGGTACCCATCGCAGTCATCAATGTAGACACACCGTATTTTGTAGGCGAGGTCACTGCACTATGCATGAATAATCCTGTATACGACTTGATTATTGGGAATATAGAAGTTTCGAGATCCTTCTAACTCCAATTTGAATTGGAGGGATAATCGTGGTGTCCAACATCCAGATGTAATTGGAGCTGTAGAGACGAGACATCAGAAGTTAGCTAAAGAGAAGGAGCTGAAAGAACTTAGAGTACCAAAGGCAATGAAGGAAATTGTTACCGCAGATATTCTTGGCAAGGCGCAAGAAGGTGACAGTACTCTGGACAAGTTCAGAGAGTTGACCCTTTCTGGTGAAAGTAAAGTAACTAGAAATGGTGGTTGTTCTAAATTCTATCTACAGAAAGGTATTCTGTTCCGAGAATTTCAGTCCCCACGTGTTAACTTTGGTGAGGCAGGTTGTAGTCCCTGTGCAGTTCCGTACACAAGTGATGAAGTTGGCACATGAGTCTATCTTGGGAGGTCACCAAGGCATCCAGAAAACAACAGATAAAGTAACCAGTAACTTCTTCTGGCCAGGTGTATCAGCTGATATTACGCGGTACTGCAGATCGTGTGATATTTGCCAACGTACACTACCGAGAGGACGAGTAAGCAAAGTACCACTTGGAAGCATGCCTGTTATTGAAACTCCATTTCAGCGTGTAGCTATTGACTTGGTTGGTCTTATCCATCCCTGCACAGAGAGTGGGAAGAGGTATATACTTACCATTGTAGACTATGCCACACGCTATCCAGAGGCTGTTCCTCTACGCAACATTGATACCAAATCCGTAGCAGAAGCTCTTTTAGATGTTTATTTCAGAGTAGGATTCCCACGGGAAGTCTTATCGGACAACGGTTCGCAGTTCACATCAGACGTCATGAAGGAAGTACGCAGACTTCTTTCCATCAAGCAACTAACTACAACCCCATATCATCCTGCATGCAATGGTCTAGTAGAACGTTTCAATGGAACCATGAATTTAATGCTGAAGAAACTGTGTGAAGAGCGTCCTCAAGATTGGGATAGATATGTTAAGGGCAGTGTCAACCCGGCATTTGTTTCAAAAATTGAATTTCATATTTCTCTATTATTTTATACTTTTATATGTATTCTATCATTACCATCATAAGTTACTAATCGGAAGCGATTATTTCTCGTTCTTTTGGGTGATTTAAAATTGTTGTTTTGGTAAGTTTGAGTCAGGAAAAGGCGCATGGTTATTTGGCGGGAATTTAAGCGGAGTTCCACGCTTTTCAAATGCTGCGACAGCTGTTCGATCATTGCGTCGCGCGCTGAATATTCCCGTGCGTAATACTAGACGCGCCGCTTAATATCTGCGACGTAGACGCGAAAAACAAAAGAGCGCAAAACAATGTCTAAAAATGTAAACAAAGGCCAATCTTACCGTCATTTAAATTTCAGTTTTCTTCCAATTTCTTCACATTGTGACAATATAAATTGAATCTGATAGTTTATTTTGATTGTTCATAATGGTATACTCGCCTTTTAGGTCACACGCCCGTGTATTCCGTGAACATTTAGCTTTAAATGGTGGAAAATGTCAATATTTTAACTAAACCAATGTTTTCTAGAAGTTCAAATTTAAAGGAATTTTCAGACAACCTATCAAAATCAGTTTTTGATTAAAAATTTCCATATTTCACCAAAATCATCTAAAGTCAATTATCTAGGAGGCACTTTTTTTCTTGGCTTAAACATTTTTAGTTTTGAAAATATTGACCCAAAAGTGCCAAAAAATTAAAAAATGTTAAGCCCAAAAAAAAAGTGCTTCCTAGATAATTGACTTTAGATGATTTGGTGAAATTTTTAATTTTTTAATTAAAAACTGATTTTGTTAGGTTGTCTGACAAAAATTGGCGCCAAAAAAGTGATTTTTAGGCAAAAATGTAGAAATCACAATTGTTGGGGAAATTTAATTCCAAAAATGGATTCTCCGACTCATTTCATTTGAAAAATTGTATACTTTTATGTACATTACATCATTAGTTTAAAAGTTACAGTGCTTGATAAATTTCATATATTTTGGGTTGACACATCCCTTAATGCGGTGCTCTTTGCATATCGAGAAACACCACAAGCTAGCACTGGCTTTTCTCCATTTGAGCTTCTTTATGGACGATCAGTACGGGGTCCACTTGCTATATTAAAGGAGCTTTGGACAGATGAAGTGGAAGAGACTGAGACGAAGACAACTTATCAGTATGTGTTGGATCTTCAAGAAAGACTTCAAAAGATGTGTGAGTTGGCGAGAGCAGAACTACAGAAAGCACAGAAGGGATACAAAGCTCATTACAACAAAGGTGCAAAGTCAAGAAAGTTTAAAGTTGGTGATGAGGTGCTTCTGTTACTGCCAACCGACAAGAACAAATTATTGATGCATTGGAAGGGTCCATTTACAGTGATAGAGAAGAAGAGCGACTTGGATTACAAGATAAATCTTGGAAACAAAGCAAAAACCTTCCATGCAAATATGCTAAAGAAATACTACAGAAGAGGTCAAGACGAACCATCAGCAGATGTAACGGCTGGTCTCTTCGAGTTAGCATGTGCATCGGTTATTGAGAATGATGAAGACTTAGATGACATGACTACTGGATGTGAAAGGTCTATGACTAATGACAACTTGCTGCAACTTCCAGTTTTTAAACAGACCGAGACAGCATTAGATGTCCATGTGTGTGGTGATTTGTCAAACGACCAACAACGCCAGGTGAAACAACTGTTAACTGAATATGACAGTCAACTGAGTGATGTTCCAAGAAGATCAAAATTGGGTTTTCATGACATCAAGTTAACAGACAACAAACCTGTCCGTAGTCGACCTTATCCAGTACCACATGCTTTACGCGAGACAATCAAAAAGGAAGTGAAGACGATGTTAGAGATGGGAGTTATTGAAGAATCTGATAGTCCGTATGCATCACCATTGTGTATTGTTGTTAAACCTGGAACAAACCGGGTGTGTGCTGACATGAGAAAACTTAATCAAATTACAGTCTTTGATGCAGAACCAACACCAGTTCAGGATGAGATATTTTCAAAACTAGCCAATGACAAGTTCTTTACAAAAATCAACTTGAGTAAAGGCTATTGGCAGGTGCCATTAAGCGAAGATGCAAAACCACTGACTGCTTTTATCACGCACGACGGTCTATACCAGTTTAAAGTGATGGCCTTTGGTTTGGTAAACTCTTCAGCTTCATTCAGTCGAATTATGAGAAAATTATTGAGAGGAATCCAGTGTGTGGACAACTATATAGATAATATTCTTATCCATACACCAACTTGGGAAGAGCATGTTGAGAAACTGGCAGAAATGTTTGAGAGATTGAGAAACGCTAACATGACAGCAAGACCATCAAAGTGTTATGTAGGATACGACAGAGTGGAGTTCTTAGGGCACGTCGTAGGTCATGGTCAGCTGCAGCCTAATCCAAGCAAGCTTGAAGCAATCAGAGATGCACCTAGGCCACAGACTAAGACACAAATACGTTCTCTACTTGGGTTACTCAACTACTACAGGTCCTTCATACCAAACTTTGCTGCCATAGCATCTCCTCTTACTGACAGAACCAAGAAAGGAGAACCAAACAGGATTAATTGGGATGACAGCCAAGAATTAGCATTCAAGACACTGAAAGCAAAATTGACTCAGTCACGCATCCTCCATCTACCTGATATCAACAATTCATCCTCAGAACAGATGCATCTGAGTTGGAATTGGTGCAGTTTTACTTCAGGAATTTGACGGAGAGAAATTTCCTATTGCTTAGGCCAGCAAGAAGCTCAACAAAGCACAACGAAACTACTCGGTGATGGAGAAAGAAAGTCTAGCAGTAGTTTGGGGTACACAGAAGTTCGAACCATATCTTTACGGGCGTGAATTCTTGTTGGAGACAGATCATCAGCCGTTAGGCAAAAAAAAAAAAAAAAAGTTGTTTGTTTGTCCATAGAGGGTCCGAAAAAGGTAGGGTCGGTAGGTCGGATATTTTTTTTTTTTTTTTTTTTTAATTTTTAAATATGGATATTGTATTTGGGAACATAAATTCGGCATGAATACTATGGATACTGTGAATTAAAGTCGTCCAAACACAAAACACATCACTTTGCTAGTATTGAACTCTTTTTCATGAATTTGTTAGCTCGGACAGATTGTCTGTATAAAGTTGCAATTTTGTAGTACTGGTTGCAACACTGCAAACTCGGTCAAAGAGCATTTTTGTACCGAGTTTGCAATGCGCAGATACCATGAACATGTTGTCGGTCGCCGCCATTTATTATGATTGAAAATGTGCTGAAAGTGAAACAACGTAGTGTTGAAGTTCTGTTAGAAATGTATACGTGAAAGTATTACTAAACCTATTTTTTCCCGAACTAACTACCCCAAAAATTGTTATATACTATGTTGAAATTAATATTCATGCCGTTGAGCAACATTTTGGGAGCAAATATGAACCGTAACTAGAGTTTTCATATTTTCTCACACTACGTTTTTAGTATAAAAATGACATCAATTGCACGCTCGATTACATTTTCATTTAGTCCTTTTAATAGTCCCGCGGTGCCAAGTTCATGCAATAAACATCATGTTACAAGGGACTGCGCATTGGGGATGGTGTTTATAAACACCAGATTTACGATAGCGTACGAAATCAGGAATAAAACGGTCCGTTTGGCCATTTAAATTGCTCAAAAAGTTGTTTTAAAAAAATAATAAAAAATAAAAAATAATACGGTCGGCACCAAGGTACACGGTCGGTCGGACGTGGACAAAAAATAAATAATTGGCCTTATTGTGCATGCAACGTTCCAAGGTAGCCAATGGCTGTATCATGAGATGGGCGCTGGCATTACAACCTTATAGATAAAAGAATGGTAGCCATAAAAGGCAAGGACAACGTTGGGGCAGATTATCTAAGTAGGTCAACTGAGTAGAATAGTTAGTGTAAGTATACATATCTTTCTACTACTTGTAAGTGCACATAGTCTCAGGATGAGAGGTAAAATGGTAAGATTGTGTATAGGAAAACTAGATAGTACATATCCATGAGTCAAACTTTAAGTTATGTGAAAAATGTTTGCAACATTTTCCTTAAAGGGGGGAGTTAAATGTCGCATATAAAAGGTTAAACATGTGTATTAGTGTCCTATACTTATCTCTTTTAAGGACTTCAAGGGTAGATCCCATAACCAACCATGCACGCTAAACAGTCAACATTATTGTGATGTGTTAATTCTACCAATTTGTTTTTAAGTAACTCTAGTTTATCCAATCACATCATATTTTGATTTGAGTTTCAGCCAATCGCAATATGGCTATGATATCATTTTTTATTCGATCCCGGTACCATCTGCACCAAAGTCTGTGCCCCTATCGACTGAGCTAAGCTCGTTTAATATCCCAGCGCATATGCGGGCAGCAACTTCCTGCCCACAAGATGAAGGCCTGCCTCCCCCCTATACGCTACTGCAATATTATAGTTGACTCCCCCCCCCCCGATAATCATAATTCCAAACATACAGACCTTATATAAAACCTATGTCCATGACTTATAGATCATTGGGCGCCTACACGATTCATCTAGCAACATGGCAAGAAAATGGAGCTGAGGAATTTCAAGTGACAGCGTACCTACTATTCAGGATTTACACCAACCTAGGCGTGCTAAACGTGATCGATATTTATTAATCGAAAAGTAGGTACGCAGTCGCTTAAAATCCTCCAGCTCAACCTCATTTGCTTCACTAACCACACTTGGTTGACATTGCTATGCTGTGAGGACCAAGACAGGGCAAGTAAATGGACATTACTCACCCCCTAAAAATCTAATGCAAAAAGCTCATGAGGACAAAAAAGCATCAATGATGCATAAGACCTTCGTTTACAGCTGTTGTCATAAGGTCAAAGGTAATGGTACTCGGTTTATATGTTTGATCAACCTAGTCTTTTGGATTTCAACTTTTCAAATAGGTCAATTTTACATGTTAAGCCTATTTTACAACTTGACCCGAGGTGACATTTCACTTTGGTATGTGACTTTTGACCTCATTAAAATACATTTATAACTCTGTACATATCAAGCAACCATATGGTAATAACAGAGACTGGGGGGTGAAGCCCGGTATTTGGAATTGGCCTAAAACAACCAATTAAAGCCTATATTCTGGTAACCACCCAACACACTATTATTTCCAAACATAGTTTGATTTCCCCACGCACGCTCCTTACAATGTCAGAATTTCAAACACATACGATGAGAAACGTAGCTCCTGATAGGCCTATTGTTTGAAATGGCTATATAAAAAACCCACATCGTGACGATAAACCTACATTAGTACTAACAAAGGTCCAAACACCACAATCATTTGTATTTTCAATTTTTTTAAACCAGTAAAGAACTTATTTTCTTTTTAAAGTTTCATGGTCTACATAATTCCTCAGAAAGATCTCATCTGCCTGGTGCTGCTTAGGGTATGGGACATAACAAATAAAACTGCTAAGATTTATAAATCCTTTTTTTTTTATAGTTTATATGAGAGAAATAATAACAAATTATGCTTACTTTCACTTTTTTTCTTATTCACCGTAGTTAAAATTTGATGTAGGCCTACATCAGAGAGCAGACGAAACTGATGGATAACTTTACATTATGAGGTGAATATATATATCCACATTTTTTTCTTCTTGAATTTGAACGTGAAGAAATTGACAGAGCTTCATAACCGTGTTCAGTGTTCCTACGCACATAACTAAAGAGCATGATCCAAAATATTTATATACTGTTCTATTTTCAGTGTATTCTTAGAGACGCACCATTTGACTTCAAGGGGGTGGGTGGGTAGGAAGTTTACAAGATTATTAAAAGTGATATTTTACCAATCAAACCTGTAATTTCAGAGAAGATGAGAGCCGTCTAATTTCTTTTAATCTAAAATTCCTAAGAAAGCTAAATATATGTTAATGTCAGAACCACCGCAATCTGACCTATAGGGATCATATAATAATAATAATATTTATACTGGACACCCTGTATTTTACATACCGTGTTCATCTTGAAGGCGCGATTTCTTTTTTTTCTTTTTCTTCTTTTTTGGACCTGGAAAGCAAAATGGGTTATTATTTTAAAATTCATTATAGAATGTGTCCAAATTCATTGAAACATTTCCTGGAATGTAGAAAAATATAGACAATATCCCAAAGTTAGTTAGGGTAGGTGAGTAATCATCCCGAAGAAAAAGATATGTTGGTTTGATTTGCAAAAATAATACTTTACAAACAGTGTCATCCATACAATAAAATCAACATTTCTTCTGGCAAAGGAAAGCTACAATCATGGAGAAAATGTTGGCACACTTTATCCGAATTAAGGAAAAAAGCACGCCCCCCCCCCTCTCCCCAGAGGCAATGTTGATCCGAGTCATAGTATCAGAAGCCTTGAAAGAAAACCAAATCAGAAAACCTATGTCCATGACTTATAGATCATTGGGCGCCTACACGATTCATCTAGCAACATGGCAAGAAAATGGAGCTGAGGAATTTCAAGCGACAGCGTACCTACTATTCAGGATTTACACCAACCTAGGCGTGCTAAACGTGATCGATATTTATTAATCGAAAAGTAGGTACGCAGTCGCTTAAAATCCTCCAGCTCAACCTCATTTGCTTCACTAACCACACTTGGTTGACATTGCTATGCTGTGAGGACCAAGACAGGGCAAGTAAATGGACATTACTCACCCCCTAAAAATCTAATGCAAAAAGCTCATGAGGACAAAAAAGCATCAATGATGCATAAGACCTTCGTTTACAGCTGTTGTCATAAGGTCAAAGGTAATGGTACTCGGTTTATATGTTTGATCAACCTAGTCTTTTGGATTTCAACTTTTCAAATAGGTCAATTTTACATGTTTTAACATGTAAAATTGATTACAACTTGACCCGAGGTGACATTTCACTTTGGTATGTGACTTTTGACCTCATTAAAATACATTTATAACTCTGTACATATCAAGCAACCATATGGTAATAACAGAGACTGGGGGGTGAAGCCCGGTATTTGGAATTGGCCTAAAACAACCAATTAAAGCCTATATTCTGGTAACCACCCAACACACTATTATTTCCAAACATAGTTTGATTTCCCCACGCACGCTCCTTACAATGTCAGAATTTCAAACACATACGATGAGAAACGTAGCTCCTGATAGGCCTATTGTTTGAAATGGCTATATAAAAAACCCACATCGTGACGATAAACCTACATTAGTACTAACAAAGGTCCAAACACCACAATCATTTGTATTTTCAATTTTTTTAAACCAGTAAAGAACTTATTTTCTTTTTAAAGTTTCATGGTCTACATAATTCCTCAGAAAGATCTCATCTGCCTGGTGCTGCTTAGGGTATGGGACATAACAAATAAAACTGCTAAGATTTATAAATCCTTTTTTTTTTATAGTTTATATGAGAGAAATAATAACAAATTATGCTTACTTTCACTTTTTTTCTTATTCACCGTAGTTAAAATTTGATGTACATCAGAGAGCAGACGAAACTGATGGATAACTTTACATTATGAGGTGAATATATATATCCACATTTTTTTCTTCTTGAATTTGAACGTGAAGAAATTGACAGAGCTTCATAACCGTGTTCAGTGTTCCTACGCACATAACTAAAGAGCATGATCCAAAATATTTATATACTGTTCTATTTTCAGTGTATTCTTAGAGACGCACCATTTGACTTCAAGGGGGTGGGTGGGTAGGAAGTTTACAAGATTATTAAAAGTGATATTTTACCAATCAAACCTGTAATTTCAGAGAAGATGAGAGCCGTCTAATTTCTTTTAATCTAAAATTCCTAAGAAAGCTAAATATATGTTAATGTCAGAACCACCGCAATCTGACCTATAGGGATCATATAATAATAATAATAATATTTATACTGGACACCCTGTATTTTACATACCGTGTTCATCTTGAAGGCGCGATTTCTTTTTTTTCTTTTTCTTCTTTTTTGGACCTGGAAAGCAAAATGGGTTATTATTTTAAAATTCATTATAGAATGTGTCCAAATTCATTGAAACATTTCCTGGAATGTAGAAAAATATAGACAATATCCCAAAGTTAGTTAGGGTAGGTGAGTAATCATCCCGAAGAAAAAGATATGTTGGTTTGATTTGCAAAAATAATACTTTACAAACAGTGTCATCCATACAATAAAATCAACATTTCTTCTGGCAAAGGAAAGCTACAATCATGGAGAAAATGTTGGCACACTTTATCCGAATTAAGGAAAAAAGCACGCCCCCCCCCCCCTCTCCCCAGAGGCAATGTTGATCCGAGTCATAGTATCAGAAGCCTTGGCTGTTCCCCCAACATTGATTGATGGGGGCTGGGGAAGGATATCAGAAAGAGGGAGACTTCTGCTTCCTATATTAAACAGTGCTAAGTCTGATCTCAATTGGGAGAACAGGGTTGGTTGTAATAATAAGATGCGTCAAGTGTGCCAACTATTTGTTTCCATGATTGTAGCTTATATCAGTCAAACATGATTTTGTTAAAGGGGCACTGAGAGATTGGAGAGGAAAAAAAGAAGAAAAAAATTTGAAGAAAAAAATGAATTGTTTCAATGAATAAGGTATGTAGGAACCCTGAAGTGTAATGATGTATGGGAAAAGGGTTGAATAATGGCGCTAGATGGAATTTCATTGAATTACATAGGTGCAAAAAAACTGATTTCCAGGCAAATTAAGGTGCACTCCCATACATACATATCAGTGCCCCTTTAACAACCATGTGCAGAAGCCAACATTTTCAGTGGTTTTATTTGTGTGCACTAAAGATGCACCATAACATTTATAGCACACACAAATATTGCCTTCAGCATTGTCCCTGCAAGGCGTTGGACAGAAGACATCATCATGCGTGAGATAAGCATATCTGAAAGAATTTACATTCAACTTTAAATCATAGGGTGGGCTTATGCCACAACTGGTTCTCACGTCAGTATGGGATTGATTTCAATTTATGCCAGTAGAAGAACATCATCAATATGAATATTGCCATCATGGATATATCCAACCAAGAATATATACTTCAGGGGAGGATATAAACAATATTATTGCAACTTTTTCAATGGATCATGATTTAATTAATCATAATTTGAGATTTGCTTTCAACATGGGACATGGGATTGGATTCTCAATATTAAAAAAATGGAATCAGAGAAAAAAATGGAATACAGTACTATAAATGACCAATTTCATTAAGCATTCACTTTTATTTTCATGTGGGTGAAACATGAACGCATGAAAATAAGATAGTATGATATACAAAAGACCATTTAAAAATGAAATCAGAAAAACTCATCCATAGGTGCAGGTATAGGCTTCTCCATGACCACCAAGAGTTGACTCTACACAGACATTAAGTTGTCGCTCTGTTGTGACATATGGGAAATAACAATCAACACAAGTTGTAGTTGCGGTGCTGTATCAAATATAGGCTTTGGCGCAATGGGGAATGTACTACACCATGCGTGTAAACTCCGACGCTATCACAGGCGCTGCCACCATGGATTTGTGCCAATCAGCAGATTTGTTATCATTCCAAGCGATCATATTCATTTCTGGATTTTTACAACACTAGATGCATATGTGTAAGATTTATGCTAGCAAATCAAGTTGATAACATGATTCACACATATACCTGCATCTATGAATGAGTTGTGTGGAGCCAATGATGCAGGGAGTAAGCATATACAATGCACAGGCACATTTCAAAAATGGCAGTATCACACATTATCCATATTGGTTGAAAATAGTTTGATAACAATTGTTAATAAAATTGTTATTTATGAGTTATTTTGTTTGAAAATAGTTTGATAACAATTGTTAATAAAATTGTTATTTATGAGTTACTTTGTTTTATGAACATATTAAAATTTCAAATTCTAGCCAGTTTACTCACCTATGTTCCATATTACCTTCAGATGATCCAGTGATGCTGTGTAATTTTTAACTTTCTCAGCAGCCTTTATAAATGAACTCCTTGTTGCTGAATCCCCATTTTGATCATACCAGAGATAAAGGATAGACCTTGAACGTGTGTTAGGATCTAGATATCTCTGTTGAGCATTGTCGATATCTTTTCTGCTAACACCAAGTTTTATGAATACATCATCTAGGTATGTAAGATTGGTGGAATTATCTACAATGCTTATGATATCTTCCACTGAAATCACTGTTTAAATTAAAAGAAAAATAGATAACTACTATTTATTAAGTATAATGAAATAAACTGTAAAAGGTATGAAATAGTACAATATGTTATTGCTCTAATCGTATAACTTTTAAATTAGAAATAACTCATTCAGATGAAGCATTGTCATTGGACCCTCAAGCCTACCATTATGTCTTAATGGTGTCTCGAGACTGGATGTCGGTGAGTCCTTTCTTGCAACCATAAGACTATAGTAAATACTGTGCCATCGGAAAGAGATCTGTCAAGACATAGTCTTACAGTCTTACAAATGGCATTTCTTGACAGATGTAAAAGTTTGTAGATAGTGGCCACTGTTGCCAGCTTGGCGTTTTAACCCTTCATTTAGGTTGTTGCAGAGTTCCTTCAGGACAATCATATCATATACATACATACATTTAGACTAAGACTTATTCTGAAAGTACATCAAAGATTTGTGTCCTATTTTATTGCTAAAACATGAAAAAACGTTAAGACTCAAGGCTAAAAATTGGAGAGTGTTTTACTTTCATATCCTATTTCAAAAATGATTAAATAAAATAAAAGTCCTTCTAAAAGGGAATATAGGTCAAGGACTAAAATTTCACCTAGGGCTAAATTCTTTGTCCCATACTCATTTATATACTATAAAACAAGTTAATTTCGCGAGCAATTTAATTTCGCGAATTTTGCGAGAGGCTCAAATTCGCGAAATTATATTGCCGCGAATTAGTGAGTTTGAAGATGATAGAAATGGTAGCATAATTCAGCAGCCTTTACACTGGATTCAAATTGATACTACCACATCTATGTGTATCCAGTGTACATAAAAACAAAGCTTAATTGACACACACGATTCATTTTTAAAGTCATTGCAATGATATCAATTGAAAATCGTGTTACATATGGCTTTTTTCAGTTCAGAATTGTCGTATTTGCGATTGATTACTCACTGTAATATATCGCGACAGATTCATCCCTGTGCGTATTTTGTACTGTGTTAGTTTCCTCTTTTGCGGACCAGCACCGGTTAGTGCTGCTGTAGCAATTCAACATCGAAGGAAAACCGAATAGCGAAGGTTGACTTGAACGATAATTTATACTACTAGTAATTCGGATCAGTGGGGGTTTTAGAAGAAATGGAGGGCTAAAAACACCAATACTGATGGTAATGTTGTGCCTACGAAAGGCACAGAATAGCTCAGAATTCGACCAATCACCGTATCGTACTTATTTTATAATTGAGTGTAGGGTTCAAAATTCGGCAGTCTCGACGTCTTTTTATGTAGCAAATAATTTTTAAGTAAATGAAATTTTAGATTCGCAAATTAAGTTTCCGCGAAACTAGTGATGATTAGCAATTCGCGAAAAAAACATGCCCCAAAATTAACTTGTTTTACAGTATTGACTGAAAAAGGTACAGGGTGTCCAAGAATTATTTATACTGTGTTGAAAAAATAATAAAAATATAAACAATATTGCAGTCCAACAATTTTTATCCTTATGATATGGCATTACATTGTTCGAAATAGGTGACAACCTGTTTTCCTCTTTCAGTGTATTTCAATTGATAAAGCTCACAACAAATTTCAAAATTGCCGCTTAAGAAAGTATGATATAAATCACTCAGGCAGAACAATTCCCTCATACCATTCAATTATTGATTCATAAAACATCCCAATAGTTCAAACAGTTCAACAGTTGATATTTATTAATTTTGTAGTGGAAATCAAAATAGCACACCACAAATTACCTGCAAATCTTTTAAATTGAGCTTTGTGCTGAACATGGTCAATGATTTTATGAGTTAATTTTGGTCAAACTTAGAATTGACCATTTTTACAATAGAGTCCATGATTTCTGTCAGAAATGTTTGATTTATTAATTCAAAATTCCTAAGACTTAACTAAGAAAGCTAACTATGTAAAAATTAAAATGTGCTCTTTCAAGTCATAGAAATAACTCAAAGTTGACTAGGGCCTTCAACATGTCCATTTTGATGTGACTGGTTACATTTATAGTCATTACTTTAGGGCTCTTGCCCTTTTACAAGTAGAGGAAAGCTCGAGGAAAGAGCGGGGAAAGCGTGATCCTTTTTTCTATATTGTTAAACGGATTGACATCTCACTGAATGGGTACTTAAAAGGGCAAGAGCCCTTAATTAGTCTAAGGCGCCTTTCCAAATTGGCTGTTTTCCCTTTGCGATTGACAAAAATCTCGTATATCGACAATTTTTACAAAAATGAATACATTTTTAAATCATCAAAATAATCAAGAATTCCTTTTTGCGGATATCATAACAAAATTTGACTGAAGTCTGTGATAATCTGAATGTGTCTTAACTTCCCAGTAGAATGCCATGCAATTTTGTATTAGTCTACAGGTGATAAAAATTCCATTTCTCTCTAGGACTCCATCTCAAATGCTAATTCCTTTCAAAAATCTCTGAATGACTCATACTGAAGTTTGTTTGGCCTTGTGTTTTGAATTCGCCACCCTTCCCGTTGCATGTCCAGATTTTTACATTTTACACCATCTGAGATTCAAATTAGCATCGCAATAATTGCTTGTTCTACCCCATAAAAAGTGTATATTTTCTGAACAGAAATCTCACAAGGAATCCAAATATGCTATTGGAACTTATATAGGACGTAATGGTAACATGTCGTGATTAAGAATGTTCAAAAAATATCTTTTTTTCTTCATATTTTGATCAAAGCTTAATAATATTTTTATACCTATCCCAATCATAATTTGACTGTGCATATTAGTTCCTCATGCAATTACTCATCAAAACATAATGGTTGTCAAGGGTAACTTGTTGAAATATACTATATCGGGAAGTAAATGAGCAAAAACATTGAAATTTCATATTTATTAGAGTATACAAGTATATTTTTGGAGGATACACCCTATCTTGATTCAAACGGCATATTTGAATTCCACTATTTGCATGATTTGAGAGCTTTCCAAAAATGTATAATTTTGCTATCATGGGTTGAATACTTTTTTTGTTCTATAGTCATGTACCGTACTGACGCGTGTATGGTCCCACCCTTTTTTTACCCCAAAATATACGTAAATTAGGAGGTGGGACTTCAATCGGATGCTTATGTGTCCATGAAAATTAAAATATAGATTTTACAATTTGTACTAACAAATTTTAGTAACAAAACACAAGGAAATACTGGCATTATTTCGCTCACGAGTTACGATGGATTTCATAATTGTTTTCATCTTCTTAAGATCGCACACCATTTTGTTATGATTCCTTGTGTCCGTGGTGCACCACTAGTTTTATTCCAAGTCATTTTTGTTGGCGCCTTTTTGTAACACTCGGCAGGATGGAAACAAGACTAACATCAAAAGTGACATCATGATTATAACATGCTCCAAAGTGCGCAGAAACCGCCAATTTTAAACCGACAGTAAGCGTTCTGCAATGGGATTTTGACTCTGACGAAATCGAAAAAATAACTGCCGATACTTGAGGATTTATCATACTTTTTCTGGTTATTTGAAGATGAAACTCAATCTTTGTTGGTTTGGCTTTGATGGTACGTGATCAAATATCAAGTAGGGAATCTTTTTGCGTCAGTTTTTGCTACATATTTGTGCAAGCGTTGCAAATCTTCAAAAGTGTGTCGCCAGTTAAATCAAACGCTACACTTGGTTTTATGCAATCTGCAGGTTATTGCGGGGATGATTTCTACTCCCAGACCATCACGGAGTGCGGGATGATACGCAAGGCTCAAGATAACAGTTTTTTTACCGGGAGCTACTTTTCATGGGATTTATTGAGAACCAGGAGCTACTTCCAGTCTACCGGGAGCTTACTTTTTATTAAATCAAATAAGCTTTAAGGGCATACCTTTTTTGTTCGGTAAAATGAGTATTTTTGTGCTAAAACTCGGCTGTCATGAGTTGTGGAGACATGCAAATAACATATTCGAATAAAACTAAAAAAACTAAAAAATATCCAGCGTGGCAGCATTGGCAATTCAAAATGCGATGTCTTGGGTAAGCTTCCTGATCGTCAATGGGTGCTGGTTTGGACGAAATATTAGAGCTCGGTTGTTTATATTTCAGCATTACCAGGCGCTATGGCAGGAGGACCGAGCGCCCAGCGCCCGCTTATCTTGAGCCTTGATGATACAGGTACCCGTTATACGCAGGTATAGAATCATCCGTGTCACGTAAGAGAAATTGCACGGGGATAGCAGTAGTGTATTACGTCCCTTTTCATTAGGTTTGAGGAGCAGAATTTGAGGAGTCAAAATATGACATCATACAGGGTGTATCAAAAAAATTAGGACACTTTTTCATGGCGGTGTAATACTTGTTATAATCATTGGACCATGACCAATTTAGTCTCAATGTAAAGCCCAATTAATTATTATGATATCCCGAAAATATGAGATCAATCCGATTAAAAATAAGAAAACTAGCATAATTTGCGTAAACCATGTCATTTACTGGTTTGTACAATGGGATTTACATGTATAGACCAGTAAATAACATGGTTTACGTTTCAATACGTTACAATAATTATAAACAGAAAATAATCTATCAGTCAATGGCAAAGATTAGTTTGGTAATCCATTTAATTCTGGCACAAATCAATACTGGCTAAATAATCCACAAATCAGATGCATGCATATTCTGTGCAAATCAAAAAAGTTCTCGAACCCACTGTAGATGGTTCATTACCATGATATTGGCATAAATAGTGTGCGCGTTCATGTTACTCTACTGTTACTGTGTGAATGACCATTGTACATACTACAAAATAGATTGCCTTGCCTAATAGGTCACAATTTCCATAATTAATGATGGATTTTTCTCATCTCTTCAGGATTTTATCTTTATCGGTTGTACTTTACATTTAAATAAAAATTGGTCATGCTTCAGTGATTTAACAAGGATTTAAACCATCATCAAAAAGTGTCCTAATTTTTTTGATACACCCTGTATAGCTAAGGCATAGAACGTTGACTCATCTTGGGATTTCCGATATGCGTAATAATTGATTGCACAATCAATGGAGAGAGTGCTTGGCAACTACATAAGTGTACTGCCTACTACGAGGGTCATTCAATAAGTTCTACCTCCTACCTCATAACTTTGCTATTATACAAGCCAGTCATATGAAATATTCTACAATTGAAGCTTAGAATCTCAGCTACAAAATCATAGTAAATTGGTCTGAATACTCATTGTACTTTTCTAGATATGCAGTAAAACTTAAACTTCCATTTCTTGCGACGGAAACGATTAAAAAATAGCCAAATGTCTCCTAAGTGCTATTCCTTTGGCCAATTCTAAGAGATAAAATGTACCTATCGGTCAATTACAATCGTTCTAACTTACAAATATCTCTTGAACAGACTTTAAACAATACAAGTGACTAATTTCTTGGTGGAAAATGCCCTCTAATTAGCCAGAACCAGACCAGGACAACCATCAATTTTAACCCTACCCTAGAGAACCGCTGCAAAAGTCATATTTGGTTTTCATAGGAACTAAGAGATCTTCATTATACAGGACTAAATAGATATATTTTAAGTCTCTCGAAGATATATTTTTCTATCACTGACTACCTGATTAACTATTCTAAATGTTGCATATAAGTAAAACTGATAAAGTTACTATCATGTTAAGATTTAACATTCGAGGCATCACTGTGGCTTGACTTGTAACAACGGACATTTGACTGAATATCAGTATTCCAGTATGCTAAAGGCGTGTCAATACATTCGAGTTGATATTATACTATTTGCAAGCTACAAAGTTTAATATTGCCAACAATCTGATTTATACATGATAGTATAGCATTATATTCAGAAATCATCAATTGTTTTCTATTTTCAGTATTTAAATCGGGCGGTTATACCTAAGCATACGTTACGGAGAGAAAACGAAAAAACATTTATTTATCTTTGGGGTAATTTTCCGTGTCCGTTGTCCAAAATCTCTCTCTGGCTTTGATTGCATCATGACAAAAGTGAAATAGGTATCAATTAGCATTTACTATAAACGTATAGCTATGATTCAGAGCTATAATCATGACAAATGTCATGAGGCTGACATTCATATTAGCGATGTTACGAGTGAGGAGGTAGAACTTATTGAATGACCCTCGTAGTAGCAACATGCTTTATCAGATGTTTTTTCTAATGTGTTTGCGCAAATTAGATTAATTGCACACATTATGGGACATATTGTCTCGTTTTTAAGGGATATGCGGCGTTTTTTCGTGTGATTTCCCCCGTTTTGTGTGTGTTTTTTGGCATTTCTTTGAAAGCTGGGGGTCAGATGTATTTATTATCATAGACTATCAGGATCTTTGAAACTAAAAAAAAAATTAAGGGTTTTGTATTGGGGAGGTTTTTTAGGGGGAGGAGGGGCGGTGTTTCTCTCTTCTTGTTTTTTTCTTTCTTCATAAAATAGATGTTTGAGTATGTATTCACGATCTTCAACATTACCGCGTAAAACTATGATGACACCCGAGATTACATTTTATAATTCCTTAGTATATAAGAGATAGTAAAATAAAGGACAACGACACATTTTGATTAACTTCGTGTACATTTATTGATACAAGACATTTAACATTAGGCAAAAAAAAAAAAAAATGTTTGGTTGCCCTTTCCCGACCGACCGTAAATATTGAAAAATCTCAGTCACGTTTTTTGTTTGTTTGTGTTTTTTTCAACAACAACAACAACAAAAAAAGAATTTTTTTTAAAAAATAAAAAAATAAATTGTGCATGAACGTTTCCAAGAAAATATTGAATAAAATATTAACATTAAAACTTATACTTTTGTTTTATTG
This sequence comes from Ophiura sarsii, assembly GCA_035610835.1. Classification (NCBI taxonomy): domain Eukaryota; kingdom Metazoa; phylum Echinodermata; class Ophiuroidea; order Amphilepidida; family Ophiuridae; genus Ophiura; species Ophiura sarsii. Next base: position 12,309,273 of record CM069453.1, read on the forward strand.
CGTCATAGAAATATTAATATATTTATTTAAATGGAATGCGAACATAGAAAGTGCAATTGATTCCCCTATTTGGTTCAACATTTTGACGAAGCAGATATTTTTCAAATTAAATATTGCATATATTTCAAAACACCATATGCACTACATCAAGTTTATAGATATCTGATTTGTCTGAGTGTGAATTGTTTGTGTAAGAAAAGATTGGTAATGTATGCAAAAATCATGTAAAATCCCTTTCATCTTCCATTTTACATTTGTAAAAACACTTATATTTCGAAATAAAACCATATCTAATTCACTTGAAAGTGTATTTTTGGCATTCTTTGACATCTAAAAAATAAAAAAATCGACCTACCGACCCAAAAAAAAATTGAGGTGAAAGTGCAACCAAACATTTTTTTTTTTTGGCCTTATAACGCAATGACAATGATATAAGGATAACTTATTTTAATTGTTAACTACATTATAACACACTTGCATTAAATACAGTTGATTTATTAGCGTACATTACATCATACTTTAAGGTACATAAATATAAAGACAATAATTCAAATGGTCATTCGTATTAACTGCATAATTTCTCCCACATTTGATATAAATGCCTCGATAAATCTAGTTTTATTCATCTTTTTGAAAACAGTCACGACTTTTAAAATTAAAGTTGACATTAAAAATCTAGGCCTAATAACACCCTTGTAACACACACTTAACCAGTTACAACCTAAACATCCTTTGATTGGAAATCAAAATTGATTGCACCAACATTGCAATTTGTTGCGCAATAATCAATACAGAGCATGATCAAGTCTGAACAAGTTTGATGTTTGATGACTCATCCGGGGTTTCCCCCACGGGTGATTTGATTGAAAGCATAATCGAATGTAATGCTGGATCCAATCAACATTGATCTCAAATTGAGGAACGTTGAACTAATATAAGTGAATGTAATTGGGACTATATTTTATATGAGTTTCATCAAATTTGAAAAGGCGTGACATTGAAAGTTTATAAAAAGATAAATAAACTCATTTATGGAAGCTTTTAAAAACTTAGGGAAACTTTAATACAACGTAGCTTTATTTAAATATTAAATAAGAACCGATTGAATCATTGTTCTATATCTTTGAAAATATTGCTGTATCGTCATCAGACGTGCTATTACCGCATATACATTATTTCAATGTATGGTTGCACAAACCCAAAGTCGGTTAAAGATTAAATGCCACTCTTGTTCCAATTAATATCCCATTGGAATTATTCGCTGTTATTGTTATACATTATGTGTATAATCTTGTACCTTTCGATGCATGGTCTAGGCAACTGTTACGGGTCTACACAATTTGTGTGCGGTATATTGGTCCTCCGTACTTCCAACTTTCAATCAAATCACCCGTGGGGAAACCCCGGATGAGTCATCAAACATCAAACTTGTTCAGACTTGATCATGCTCTGTATTGATTATTGCGCAACAAATTGCAATGTTGGTGCAATCAATTTTGATTTCCAATCAAAGGATGTTTAGGTTGTAACTGGTTAATTGTGTGTTACAAGGGTGTTATTAGGCCTAGATTTTTAATATCAACTTTAATTTTAAAAGTCGTGACTGTTTTCAAAAAGATGAATAAAACGAGATTTATCGAGGCATTTATATCAAATGTGGGAGAAATTATGCAGTTAATACGAATGACCATTTGAATTATTTTCTTTATATTTATGTACCTTAAAGTATGATGTAATGTACGTTAATAAATCAACTGTATTTAATGCAAGTGCGTTATAATGTAGTTAACAATTAAAATAAGTTATCCTTATATCATTGTCATTGCGTTATAATGTTAAATGTCTTGTATCAATAAATGTACACAAAGTTAATCAAAATGTGTTGTTGTCCTTTATTTTACTATCTCTTATATACTAAGGAATTATAAAATGTAATCTCGGGTGTCATCATAGTTTTACGCCGTAATGTTGAAGATCGTGAATACATACTCAAACATCTATTTTATGAAGAAAGAAAAAAACAAGAAGAGAGAAACACCGCCCCTCCCCCCCCCCCTACCCCTAAAAAACCTCCCCAATACAAAACCCTTAATTTTTTTTTTAGTTTCAAAGATTCTGATAGTCTATGATAATAAATACATCTGACCCCCAGCTTTCAAAGAAATGCCAAAAAACACACACAAAACGGGGGAAATCACACGAAAAAACGCCGCATATCTCTTAAAAACGAGACAATATGTCCCATAATGTGTGCAATTAATCTAATTTGCGCAAACACATTAGAAAAAACATCTGATAAAACATGGTGCTACTAGTAGGCAGTACACTTATGTAGTTGCCAAGCACTCTCTCCATTGATTGTGCAATCAATTATTACGCATATCGGAAATCCCAAGATGAGTCAACGTTCTATGCCTTAGCTATATGATGTCATATTTTGACTCCTCAAATTCTGCTCCTCAAACTTAATGAAAAGGGACGTAATACACTACTGATAGCTCATGCCTACTTTTAATAAAGTTCAATGATGTTTGTGTCCGGCTGAGTTACTGAAAGTAATTTTTTTAAGACTTGTACACTACTTTTTACCCCTGGGTGCCCATCCTCATGTATGTAGTTACTCCCATTTCGGAGTGTCTGCGCCTGTCGCAAAAACTCCGAATTCGGAGGGTTTGCATATTATGCGCAGAAACTCCCAATTTGGAGTTTCTGCGCAAGGCGCACAAATCTGAAATTGGAGGTTCTGCGAACTCTAAAGAAAAACACATTCAGAATTCAAACTTCTGAATTTCTAAATCGGAATTTTTTAGACGGGCGCAGACACTCTAGTATTGCAGTTTTTGCGGACTCTAGATATTTTCCCTCAGATTTCAGAGGGTCTGCGTATACAATACGCAGACACTCCAATTTGGAGTTTCTGCGATCACTGCCACACAAACTCCTCGGAGGTTCTGCGGACTCTAAATACAAATTTCATTGATATTAACATGATAGGCCTAGTCAATGTTCAACCTCAATCTCCCGAGTTTCTGCGGCGGGTGCCCAAATTCCAAATCGGAGGTTCTATTGGAGGTAAAAACTATCCTTGATTCCATCAATTCTTCAATTCCTATTGCTACGTTATAATTTTTGTTTTTTTAATATTGCGCAGCCATTTGTATTGCTTGTCCCAGGGCATTCCCATTGTTATTTTGTGTTATCGCGTTATTCTCCCTTGTTATTGCTTGTTTCCCGGACTTGTTTCGTCTGTACCGTGATGCGTATCATGCCGCGCTAAAACGAAGAATTGGTCCTGCACTTTTGCAGATGAATCATGCAACTCAAATTAATCGAATACGGCTTGAAAACGAATTATAGTAGATCGATTGATTGAATGACTAAAACGTAGATCCATCGCAGAGTTTATACCCTAATAGCAAGTGTGTGTTGATTGGTCAATGGAACATGTGTATTCTTGTATAGGGAATACACGGTGGGTGACGGACGCACGTCACATGAGGTTGAGCTCGCCATTTCAAAACGGTACAACGGTCATCCGTGGTGCGCACTACGTAATCTCGACCTCACGGCTCTGATTGGCTGGTGCTCAAACGTGAGAACAGAAAAACTCGTGAATAAACATGAGCTTATTCACGCACCATCACGCCCCACTGCGTCGGTGTTTACGGCGCAGCGGGACCTCTGCGTTGGTGGTTACGGCGCAGCGTGACAATCGTTAAAAAGGCTTCAGTTTAAATTTGACCAATCAGTTGCTTTTTGTGAGTTTTCAAACATGCGTGCGCAGCCTGACCGAAGTGCACCCACGTATGTCGAACTGGGGCCAGGAGATTATGTGCCGTAGATCCATTGACTGCTCAACCGGACACGTGATCCAGAAAAGAACATGTGAACCTTTTGGATTCATTTGGCAAAAACAATAAAACAAAACATTAGCGTTCCCTCTTGCTTCCTTTTTTGACAATAAAATTGTTATATCTAGAAAACCGTACCTCCAATCAATCTCAAATTTCAGATCATTGTGGAGCTCGATCAGCAAGCTCTATTAAAATATCAAATAAAAAATTAGCCATAGGAACAACCTTAATTCCTGCACAAAAGCTAGAGCAGGTCAAGGTTTCTAATCTGACAATTAAGAGCAATAGTACACACAAAGGAAGTGCATTCAAGGTCGTTCAGCCCAGGCTCCAAAAACAACCGGAGAAAAGTGAAAGAGAAATGTCAAAAAGCCACACCACTTCATCTGAAATGACTGACCAGAGACTCTTTACATGTCCAGAGGAAGGGTGCATCGTGATGTTTATGAAAGTCTGTAATTTGAACAATCATCAAATATGTGGGAAGCACCAGAAAGCCTTGGATAGGTACACCTTCCATGATAAAGCCAAAATGCTATATGCAGAAAAGTTGGAAACTGGTAGAAGGGATGTTCCTTTGATCAAATCTCTTGATGCAACATCCGATGAACGTGAAGAGTCTACAACAACAGTAATGCCAAAGGGATGGCCCCTTCAAAAGATAAAACCAGCTAAGAGGTTTAATGAAAAACAAAAGGAATTTCTTAATTGGTGTTTTGACCAGGGGAAAATAACAGGCAAGAAATTTGATCCCGAAGATGTGGCAAAGAAAATGTGCATTAAAAAGAATGATCATGGTCACAGGCTCTTAACCATGTCTACATTTCTAACGTCCCAACAGATCGGAGCCTATTTCAGTCATGTAGCCGCTAAATCGAGGGTTCATGTTCCGAATGAACCATCAGATCCAGATAACGCTGGTACACTTTTGCACACTGTTCTGGAAACTGTTGGGCTCCAACAACCAATTATGTCTAATAGTACGCAAAACATATATGTGAACTAGTTTAGAGTGTTGTTTAAGCATACGGTAATGTGCATGATAAACACAAAAAGTATATACGTGTATGAAGCAAAACTCTTATATAGAACTTGTACAAGAATACTCTTATAAAATTTAATGAAACAATTCAAAATTTCTTATAGAACCATTCGAAATGTCTCATATTACTCTAGAAAAGGGTTGTTTGATGTGTAATTGTTTCATTGCTCAATCACTTTTTCAGGAATGAAAAAGATACACATTGTTTATTAGTTGGTTATTATGATATTTATGGTAAAGATGGACAATAGAAATATTGTCATCATGTCATCTTCTTGTGATATGCTTGAAATTAGTTGCATAGATTTAGATTGTAATAATGTATAACATTGCATGGAGTTGAATAAATTGTGACTGAGCCAATATAGCCTATGTTAAAATGTGACCAGTTGCATCAAAAGGGCGGACTTTGAAAGTAAAATCAAATTTGAGATAATGTGTTCATTTTACAGATCATTACTTCTCTTTTAAAGTTGTCATATTAGTTTCTGTATTTCCAAGCCTTATTTCGTCCATATCTTTTAATGCAACTTGTCGCAAACTCTTGTTAATATGATCAATCACATTTTTGCAGGTTGAATGAGCCAACTTATTGATGAAAAAAACAAAATAAAGGGTAAAGATGCAAGTTATTGCTTAAACTTGGTAGTGCTTTAATTGTGCACTTTTGGCAACAATGATGTTGGCTGCTATCAGATGTGAGTAGATTGTAATATCCACTGTTACTGTAAAATTTGCTTCAGAATAAATATTTCATATCACAGTTTGAAACTTTGATTTTGTTATTAAAATGTGACATTTTCTGGCAACACTACTTTCAAAAATGAGCAATGCCTCACAGTTTTCCAAATCATTGATCAGAGTCCCCTTTTTCTTTAGCATAGTACATGTAAATAAATTACAAATTATGTTAAGAACATTGCTTCACTCTTCAAATTTCATGTCTTTTATAACAAACACATATTTTCCCAAAATGCATCATTTTCTGGCAACGGTGTCTTTAATGTAATAATTATACCCCAAGCTGTTTTTATCAAATATTATTTGAGGAAAGTCGTCTATCCTTCGGTTTATAATTTCCTAAATATTTTTCACCAAATGTTAATTAGGCCTACATCTCAAGAAATCATTTTTTGTAAATCAGCAACAATCAATAATATTAATATTGTACTTTATAACATCATGTGCTATTTTCTGGCAACACTGTTGATGTTGTAAACAATATGCCCCAGCAATATGCTCAAGCTTTTGGCTAACTCTCTTCTACTTTCAGTATAACATAGGATATGATTAATTGAAAGGAAATAGCTTCAATATACGAAATAGAATTATCTGAATATAGCAATGTTGCCGAACTGTGAACTTTCTGGCAACATGAGTAGAAGTATAGGCCCTATATTACAACCTGATTTACTATTATGTTTTGAATAATTAGTACTACAGTGCAACAGAGCATAAATTTCCAAATATTGAATTATAAATATAGTGCCTCCTGATTGTTGTACAACCATGAAAATTTCAATCCTTAGTATGTGTATCATATATAATCAAAATAGCTTTATGTTTTGCCCTTTTTTTTAACAAGATAGATAAATGGACAGTTGAAGTTGGTGTGTTTTTATTTGGAAAAAATAAACTAAAAAAGGTATGCCCTATTTCCCATTATAAACATGTAATATTTGACAAAGAAGAGTTGAACATTGTTGGGAATATGCCTCATAGTACATGTAGCTCAACATAAAATAGTGCCAGATACAGGGTGTCCCAGAATGATTTATACCATGTTTCAAAACATTATAACAATATAAAAACAACCTTTCAGTCCAAGTCTGATGCCTGCAACATAATGGGGAATTATTTCCTACTTACTCTGTTACTTTCATCAAAATATCTTTATCCATACCGATATGGCGTGACATAATTGAAAATCAGTGAAAACCTGTTTTTTACTTTCAGCGTTACATTTGATAAAACTCACACAAGATTCAAAAATTGCACCTTAAAGGCATATTATGTGATCTTTTCCAAGTAGCGCCCTCTATCATTGATTTTTACTATGAAAGCAGATTTTCTTGCAGATTTGCATTTTTTATCATAAATCATAAAGATACAGATCGATACGATTCCTAAGTTACAGATCGATACGATTCCTAATTACTTCAAAATCATGGTTTGAAAAATAGATTGTACCTAGCGGTACAATCTATTTTTCAAATTAGATTCACTCTTTAAACCATTGAGGTAATTAGGAATCGTATCGCTCTGTAACTTGGAAAATATTTATGATTTATGATCAGAAAAGTAAATCTGCAGGAAAATCTGCCTTTTTCGAGGATTGAGGGCGTCCTATGGAAAAGATCACATAATATACCTTTAAGACAGTATGTTATAAATTGCTCAAGCAGAACAATTCCCTAACACCAGTCAAATATAGCTTCAGAAAACATACCAACAGTTGATATCTATGGAAGTCCCTTGAACATCTGACATATACTAAATCCAGTTTGTCTTAGAAAAATGGCCTTCAGTATCAAAAATGCATGTCATTATTTGTAACAAACGAAATATTGTAATCTTTCCAAAATACGTCATTATCTGGCAACACTGACGTTAAAGTATATAATACCCAAGCTGTTTTCATCAGATATGAGTAGGGTAAAGTCACCTCTCCCTCCTCCTTTGAGAACAATATCCTGAGTGCCCTGGCAAATAGTTTTTATGAGATGCAAAGATGGGCTAAAATATCAATTTTCTTAATATGTCAAAACTAGCAGTGTTGCCAGGTCAGAAAATACTTCACAACATTTGTTTTCTTCTATTTTTTTTTATTTGTGTCTAAAGTATAAAGATGTGTCTTTATCATGTAGTAGCTAATTTTGAAAAAAAATCTTGTATATTGCTGCAATAAGATAACGAAGGTGCAGTAAATTTTGACTATTTTTATGACTATTTTTAACTGATATTGACCAAAAAATAGCTAAAATCTAAATTGGGCTATTGCCATGGCAACGAGTAAAAGATTAACAAACTAATCTCGTTTTTCTAATATGCTACCAAAGTACTTCAACCTGGTCAGGAAGAAAAAAAATTACCTGAAATGACTCTTAAATTGGGAACATTTTCTATATTCCCCATAGAGATTGTACACAGCGCCATCGCAACCGCCGCCACCCCTGACTTTTAAAATATAATTAATCAAATCTCAGCCAAACATATCTGATTTATTCACACAATGTAGCTAGATAAATAGGCTTTCAAATGACTCCTACACCATAGCTCCACCACATTTAGTTGTTGAGTTATTAAAGAGAGATGGATGATTCGTCACCAAAAATGGAACGCCGCCACCCTTTTTGGGTGGTGAGTTCAAAACACATGGCCATAATGCTTCAATAAAGACCTTTCACTATTATTTACACAGCATTCCATATACTTATATTACTGTTACATGCATATTAGAGACAGAAATTATTGTTTGGAAATACATTTTACTAAATAAATCAAAGTTATTATAATAGTAATAACATACACATTACAAAAGCAATTGTACGGAAAATTAAATTAAAGTTACCTTTCTTCGAAGATGCTTTGGTTTCAGCAGCATTAGCCATTGACTAGGATTTTGTTGATCTGAAAAATGATGTTGATGTTTGAGTTGTTGTTTAAACATGTACAGGGATAATAATTATTTGATAAGCCACCCAATAAATGATCAATCTCAAGTAGATTTAGTAGGAAGTTAGGTAATCTAACTGTTTTTATTGGAATAGCTAGAAGGCAGCCCACACCCTCTGCTGCAGCACCTAAATACTGCCCTCTACAGTCTACAGTAAGTCATCATTGCTGCATTTGATCTGGTCAGCATTACACTGATTCATTGCACATGTGTTGAATTCTAAGTCTTATTAATTCAGCTCCCCACCCTTCCCTCCCTAGGGTTTCTACTTGCGTCATGCATTCACATTGGGTTAGCAGTGGCTCTGGGTGACCGAGTCAGCAATAGGGATCTCTTCGTTATCCCCATATTGCTTCCCATAGTCTGATCAGTAGCTCAATTGCGTTTACACAGTTCAAGCTGTTGTTTTCCTGATCATGACTGGTTCGCCGGAACGCCTGCTTATGGGAGTTATTGTAATTGTTGGTTAAGGCGAGGAAAAAAACTCACCCTGTTTTACGGGCCCGACCGACCTACTTTTTGTGTTTTTCAAGAAGTTTTTGTTTTTGTTTTTTTAGACTTTTTTTTCTCAAATCATGTAAAATCAGCCGTTTTTTGGCGGCACACCTGTCGAGAAGGGAAAAAAATCATTTTAGGTTAGGTTAATTAGTCTCAACTCCCCCTCTACCTCCTCCATTTGTATCTGATTAACCTATCACTTGTATTTTTTACCCATTTGTTTTTCTCCACTTTTTCTTGACTTCATTTTTCAATTTCTTACTTCTTGTTATGTGTGATACCATGTTTTCATTTTCGACATTGTCTCCTATGCACAGTAATTTTCATTACTTGTTCCAGTGCATTTCCATTATTTGTTACCATAGGCCCAGACCTACTCCCACTTTGTCTTTTCTTGTTTTCTCATTCCCTCTGTTATTTTACATTCCCATCCATTTTTATTATTTGTAGTCATCAATTACCATTGCATTTTACCTTTTAATCTCCCCTTTGTCTATGTCATCCTTTTGTTACATTATCCACTTCATCAATCAGCTGTCAAGTTTGTTTTACCTTCCCCTATTCATCCATCTGTCACTTTGACCCCCACTGTGTTAGTCACTTCCTGCCCATTGTTCCTCTGTCTATATATGTGTTGTGCATGTTGTATTCTGTCATTTTACCTTCGATAAAGATTCTGTTAGAATCGAAACGTCAGGTCCTCTTATATTTATTACATTTACTTACACAGGCTATGTTTGTGGATAAGCAGTTTGCATTCAGCTTTTACATTATATTTAATTAAAATTAAATTAAACAAGGTCTTCTAAAAAACTGGGTGGACAAGTGTCAAAAGGATGAGAAGACTTGGAATGGATCTGTTGACTTTTGTGGAAGTCGGCAAGAGGATCACTAGGGTGTTGTTTCTGGAAGGAAATCACCGAGACGTTATGTGAGCGACGTATTGCCTTTGCACTCAAATAATGTACCCCGCACACTTTCACAAGAAACAAAGCACTGTCAAAATTAACATACATTTTTCCATTTAAACAGCATTTTATTTGCGGTAATAGACACATTTAATATAAAATATCATTAAAATACTAATTTCGCACTGACAATGTGAATTTGGCGCTATTTTTAGCATTTAAAAAAAAATTATACCAAACTACTGCCGACTCATCACAACACAACACAACAGCCGAATCAAAAAAAGAAAATCGTGATAATTTATATTCATTGAACAAAAAAAAGTTAAAAATATTAATAGATAAAACTGGGTGTACGAGTGTTTAAGGTGGCAAAAGGCTGAGAAGACTTGGAATGGATCTGCGTTGAATTTTGTGGATTGGCAAGTGTATAGTGTTGTTCCGCGAAGGAAATCACCGAGACGTGGTGAAGTTATGAAGAAAAAGAATTGAAAGAAAAAATATCATTATTTATAATTTAATTTAAATTCCAATCTTTAATTACGAGAAAACGTAATTTATGACAAATTTAAAAGTGCAACAAAATAACTTGGATTTCCCGGGGCGCGCACTGGGGACCGTTTTGTCATATGAACAAGTTGTCTGAAAAGTGAAAGCAACGTATGCAATGCAAATGGTTTATCCACTCAATAGTTATCCTACTGCTAAATCGAAAATTAAAACCATTTTATCCAAATAAATATTTTTAAATGATCTGTATTGAAAAAAAGAATATGAAATGTGCAAACTAGAGTGCTATTAATATGTCTATTTAATTTGAGAGTAAAAAAAGTTAATTTTAGATGACACAAAAAACATCATCCCCGCCGAGACTCGAACGCCGTATCTTAGAATGCCATCTGCGATATAGGCAGTCAACGTCTAACGCGCTAAACCATTGCGCCACGAGTCATTCTGAAGATGGCGGAGGTTTTTAATAAGATATAGTGTCGTTACAGGGTTATCCACTCAATAAACTAAATCGAAAATTAAAATGTGATATTTATTATTATTTAAACGCTACATTGTCAATTAAAGCACCATTTTATTTACGGTAATAGACACATTTAATATAAAATATCATTAAAATATTAATTTCGCACTGAATAACTGAATTTGGAGGTATTTTCGCATTTTATTACAACCACTTTTGAAAGCTATGGTGTCCAAGTTAACTTGTCCACCAAAAAATAGACTGACCGACCCTACTTGACAGCTCGTAAAACAGGGTTGTTGTTTATAATTTGAGTCAATGGACATAACGACGATTCCATTGATCAATCAATAAGTTAATTAATTTGAAAGGTAAATTCTTCAAAATTAATTTATTTTATAATTCATTCAATGAAATCAAGTGGTTTGTAGACTTCCCTTTTTATTTAGGCTATTCTTTAAAGATTTTCCAACATGTGTTCATCAGTGTTATGGTACTTAATGATATCATGTTGCATAGTTTGAAAAGAAGGCTTGGAACCATTGCATCTATTTCTGTGATTTCTGTATTAAACTACTACTCTACTACTACTAAGCTGCATTTAAGAAACGCTTTTCGTAAAAAACCCAAAGCGCTTTACAATTTAAAACAATTTGAAAATCAACAAATTAAAAACTACAATTTAAAAGTACACAGATTGGAGGATAAAAGATAAAACTGGTAAGATATATACAATACCAGAACCAATTGTAAAACATGCATAAAACATGCATAAAATGACATGTCAATAATACAGTATAAAATCACATAGAGTTTACAAATCAAAGAGATGTGTCTTTAGTGCACGTTTGAATGTACCAGTATTTTTCACGGATCTGAGTCTAGATGGCAGCGTATTCCACTCCTTGCTGCTGCTACTGAGAAAGCGCGATCACCATATCGTCAGCCTGCTTCGATAATTGCCTAACTCTCTTTTCAGCAAAATTGAGTTTTTTGCATAAATCATGACTTCATTACATTATGCACATGCTGTTATAATACCTAAGTCATTGACCAATCAAAAGTGTTGATAAATGAAGAGCTTTGTTGCAAAAGGGCCACCAGATCACTCCAACATGTTACTCATTTTGCATTATTGAATTTACATTGACAAATCCAAATTATTGTATGGCTGTGTTCATCTGTTTCTATATGATTTGGATTAGTGCATCCATGCACGCCAATTGAGGCATCGGACAATACAAGCCTCATTCCACATAATGAATATCCATCCATCAATAATGCAAAATGAGTAACAGGTACACAGGTAACAGGTTTCATACTTTTGTTGTAGATCTATAAAAAATGATTTAGGCAATTATCGAAGCAGGCTGACGATATGTGACAGTTCTTATGTTCTTGAAGGAATGTTCTTAAAGCAAATTTTGCGATTAGAATGATGTTAATAAGATTACTAATTTGCCAAAGAAAATGTCCTTATCGAAAGCCAAACCTTAATTTTACATTTGGTTAGGATCCATTCCTCAAGCTTTCTCCAAATGGTATTAGTAACAAGACACACAGAATATATATGATAAATTGTGTCCGTGACCTGATAACAGAAAGAACATCGATTGTCGATGGAAACCTTTAAAGTCCAATCAGATATGTCAAAAGTGTATCAAAGTTGTGTTAAATAGCAGTTTGATCCAAAATTTGACACGTCAAAACTATGTTTAAATTGCTTTGACATACATTTGATTGTGTCAAATATGAGTTTGTATGCCAAAATTATGTCAAATGCAACTTTAATCTGATATACTATGTCAAACTATGTCAATTTGCTTTTGACATACATTTGATTGTGTCAAATTTATGTCAAATATGAGTTGTATGTCAAATATATGTCAAATCCGACTTCTATTTTTTCGTAAAATTTGGCCTATAACGTCTAAATGTTTTCATGAAAATGTATGTCAATTGTCAAATGTATATCAAGTCTGACTTTTCCCCAATAATTTCTACTACCACAGTGGGCAATCAACCATATTTCAACGTTGAAATATGGTTGCGTTGTTGAACAACATGATTTCAACATCTGCTCAACAATATTTTGTGCTTTTGTTGAAGTAAAATTGAATATTGATGTTGATTCAACGTTGTTGAATGGAGTTGTAAAAATTCATGTAATGCCCTATATTAGCCAAGTAAATTATGCTAATAAGCTAACTTTGCACCATTTATTCATTAACACCTATTATTTTATCTGAATTAGTCGATGCATTATTAAAGGTAGATGTTCCGATTGCTGACCCGATTTTCAACTTGATGTTTTCTATTTTACATGAAAGGTCATCCTTAAAATTGTTGCATTCCAAAGTTTGAGTTGCATAACTCCAATGGTTCTATTTTTAGAAGCGCAAGGTCATGAAGGTCAAAAGACATGTGCCCATTGAGTAGTACACATACTGGTTGGTGGTTAACCACCTTTGGCAGTAATTCACCACATTTTAGCCTATAATTTCTAAATGAAACATTTCTGGCCCCTAAGATTTTACAGACATAATGAGAAAGATATGGGGATTCTTCTGATACCAAAATATCTTGATGTGAAGAAAAAAAATCATAGCCCCAAAAAAGTGATCGGGTCATATACCTTTAACACCATGGAATGTATATATGTTAGGCATATTTTTCTCACCGGATTGTTTAAGAAGGCACTACCTTAGGAAAGTGATTGTTCACAAATTAAATGCAACATTCTGTTTGTCTATACCAGAGGTCGTCACAATTTGACACAATTTTGATCTAAACTCCTCAAAAAAAGTTTGGGGAGACCTGAGTCACAGGTCAAAAATCTCACTTGCGGTTAACATTAAGGATGGATTCACATTGCCCACACACTCTCGGCTAACTCTCGGTTAGTGTTTTGGGATTAGTTAACCGTAAGATCTTTTAGGGTTAAAATTCCAGCTATAGACTTAAAGTTAGTTAACCATGACACGATTCACCCAGCCGTTAACCGAGGGTTTAATCTCTAGGTTAGCAAATTTGACGCTAACCTCTAGCTTACACCCCTTGTAGGAACGCTCATATAGTGTGATAGGTCTCGAGAAACACTGGATGTTCTCTTTCCAATGACACCCTGAGCATGAAAGCATTGTCACAGTTGAATGAAAAACAATGCATTGTGGGGCTGCAGGTGAAATTTGCACTGTGTCAAGTTAGCAACCACAGCCATTCAACCATTCTTTTGTGCTGACCTATCCCCATTCAAATTGATTTTCTCCTTGAGAACTTGTCACACAAAGACCCACACCCATTCAACCATTCTTTTGTGCTGGCCTATCCACATTTAAATTTGTTGAACCTTGGGACCGGTACTACCAAAAACTAAGGACAGTTATTACAAATACGTCCTCCCTCCTCACTTCCTGGGATATGGTAAAAAAAAAAAAATGTTATCAATTTTATAGATTATTGAGTTTCTAATACTGAAATGCCAATGGTTGATAGGCCTAAATATGTAACAGTCACTTTCAAGTGTTTTCATAGAATTCTAGGGGTCTAACCCTCATAAACTTGACATAAGAAAGAGCCTCACCGTTTTCCTTATGCTGCTGAAAGATGCTGGCAAGACAAATTTGCATGAAAACAGCCATATTTATGTGTCAATTTAGTAAAATATAAAAATAAAAACCGCCCTCCCTCTTCATTTTTCGAAAGCGTGTGCTACGAGAATCTAATAATTAATTTTAAGTGGCCTAACGTAGAAGACAAATTTAATTTTGTTATTATTTGTAATAAAACTAAACGTAATAGATTAGATGTATAAATAATATATAGACTCTGAAAAACTGGCGTGATGTATCTCAACTACTGTAAGTACACCAGACACCCAAAGTCCTTCAGGACCCAAGCGTGTGTTTGTACGGACCGACAGTGTAAACAAACACTACATGGACATAAATAGGAATACATTTCAGAATTTTATATAATGAGATTTTGCATCCTACAGTTTCCATGTCACATTATTTGGTAAAATTTTTTAAAAGGGTATTGACACCAATCAATGATCAGATCTTTAAAAAAATAATGAGATGGGTACAGCTTAATTATATGCTTTGCTGCACCTTCCCTCAATGAATATGTGTCAGTCAATAAAAATAAGTGCAGAATGATGATTAGAAAATACATACGTTTTATTCTGGGATATGTTTACCACTTCTTCAATTGCTCCTGATCTGAAACAGTATTGTCTGCTACTAGTCTAGTATAAGCAGGAGTATAAGATGAAACTCTCAGACTTGCAGGATGGGTTTCACTGTAAGAATTTTCTGTGTCCTATTCTCATAGTCTCCACTTATCTGTTAAAAGAATCATTAAGGTGATGAAATATGTTAAGCAGAGTTCAATTATTGTAAAAAAATGATCTTATATCAATATCGGACAGGTTATACTAGACTTGTGCAAGGTGTCCTGTATCCTCCTACCCTTTTTTCTTTTCTTTTATTATTCCTCTTTGTCATCTTTTTATTTGTTTTTTTCCTTTCCCATTTTTTTTCTTCTTCTTTTTTTCATTCTTTTTTTCCATAACCAAATTTACCATGGAATGTCATGCTGCAATATGAGCATGTTTCTAACTTGACAGAAATTAACAGTACCAACCAGCCTTTTCACCCAGTACAAACAGTCCAAGAACGGTAATAATAACGCTAAAATATCTATCAGCAAAAACCTGCAAATACAAGGTTTAGTAACAGTACCGCTAACTTGTCAAACAGCAAGCCGATAAAGCTAATCCCTAAGTTCTCATGACCCCCGAAGTATACACATACTTTTTTAATGTAAATAAAACTGGTCTGACCTCTCCACATCGCCGTCGTATTCGAACACGATGTGAGACCTACTTTCCAAAATTGAATTCAACTTAAATTCAATTTATTTGTTTGTTTGTATGATTACATGGTAGATTGGTTTGGCACGCTTTATTCATTCTACATTATTTTATAAAATACACCCAAAGACCGGGGCTTTCTTCATCACTCATATCATCTCCTAATATATGCACCAGCATTTGTGTATGCATGGCATGGATGGACAGGTAGTAAACTAAAGTTTTCAGGTTTCCCGAGTACAAAAAGGGGGATTAAAACATTTAATAGTAAATACCGTTATTTGAAATAGCGAACTAACTTTCCAGTGCCTCTGTAGAAACATGCTCTATGTGTCCATAAATTGGGATCATTGTCCATTATCAATATCTCACCTGTTTACAACCTGTCCAGCCATAAGTGCATATCTTGTTAAATAGCTGCTACATTTTGGAAAGAAGATGTGTCTTATGCCAACAAGATACACAGAAAAGATGAATAATACAAGCAGCAGTTATTACTGTGTGAGAGAACACTCTGGTGGTGCGCTTGCCATGTCTTATCTGGTGTGTATTTAGGGTAAACAAATGCTGGTAAACAATTTCTATAAAAGGCTGGGCAAGTTGTCCAATTGGAATTGAGATTCACACTGATCGATACCACAGGAATCGGGGCCTTGGCCTTTGTACTTTGAAGCGACTTTTTCAAGGCCTGGAATCCAGGCTAGGTAAGAAAATACAACTTTTTTTTGGGTTCACACATAGGTCATATGTCAAGTCACACAGGCCATGGAAGACCAAATGCTTTGTATATAACACATAGGGAAAAAGTATGGCTGTGGTCAATATGTAGGGAGCGTTCATAAATACATTGACGTATCCTCCCCCCCCCCCCCCCCCCGGTCCATGACACACACAAAATGAAGGGGAAAAAAGAAAAAAGAAAAAGTAAAAAAGAGGGTAGGGAAGGTGAGAGAGAGGGAGAGGGGATGGGAGAGGAGGGAGGGGGAGAGAGGGAAAGAGGGATAGAGAGAAGTGACTTAGGTTGAACCACCCCTCGTCTATATTCATGGAGGTACTTCCTGATCTCTATAACACAGGATCGTCACTTCATCATCAGTGTCGATAAAGGGAACAGTGTGCTCTTGAAACATCCGATAACCCTAACCAGTAAAGCTATGTTTTTCGTGCGTATCGGGGGAGGGGGGAAAAGTACTATCTTTTTGACCCAAAAAATCACCCAGCACCCCCCGAGATTCGATCGCGGGACCATCCGCACCCCAGTCTGTCCCTCTACCAACTGAGCTAAACTCCCAGCGCAAATGCCGGCTAAGAATTCCCGCCGACATATGCCTGGGGTAGGTGACGTCATCGAGGCAATGCCAGCACCATGTGCGCGGAGATAGTTTCTGGCAGTGAGATTTAGTGAGATTCAGTGCGGTTAGGGTTAAGATATAATAAATCCAATCTACATCTACCAGTCCTGATGAACATCTTCAACACTAAATCAACTGCTTTAAGGTTTCATTCCCTTGACCCAAACAAATAATTCATTGCGCTATAGGAATGTTTTCTGTTACCTACAACTTCTCCGAAAAAATCCGTGTTTCAATAATCAGTTCATAAATTCACAAATGCAATATCATATGGATGCACAGTACTCATGAATGCCTAAAAAAATTCTAGAAAAAACTGAAAGACAATTTAAATATTTTGGTTGAAAAAGCAGTGTCTAAAACACCACAGAGAACCACAAAGTTTGTCTGTATTTCACATGAGGCAGCACACAGCTCCAGCAGGTTTAAATGTTACCGCAACAATGATTTGCATTCAAGCATGCCCCTAACCATGATACAATGCACACATATACATTTTGCGAAGGTCAGTAGGATCAGTTGTGCCATGTTTTTGGAACAACAGAGCCCAACATCCTATACCACCTTTCTAGACGTTATTGCTAGCTATGTTTTATTTGGGCGATATTTCAAAAATCAAGGTATTCTATCTGTCGTGTTTCTTTCTTCTTCATCTTCTTTCTTCTGGCAAACCCATCTATAAAATGCATCTTCTCCTACAGATTACATGCTACAATCACCAGACTTGGTCAGTAGGACCCCCACCTGAACTTCATATAAGGTGTTCAATTTTGGGGTCAAAGGTCACACAGGGGTCACTAGGGTTCAAAACGTGATTTTTACTTAAAAGGCTTTTGCAATTTATTGAAATGACCTAGAATCGACATATTCATTCTGATCGTACGCATATATAATAGTTCGGTTTTTAAAATGAAACATTGTTTGGGGTCACTAGGGGACAAAATGTGATTTTTTTTTAACTCCTTTTCCTTACGTCTCAGAAAAATTGACTGATGACCGTCATAATTGGTCAAAAGTCAAATGTGTTTGAAGTCGAATGTCACATAGGGGTCACTAGGGGTCACTAGGGGTCAAAACGCAATTTTTACTCAAAACGCCCTTGTAATTTAGTGAAATGTCCTAGGATCGTCAGAATCGGTCAACATATTCCTAATGACAGTAAACGCATATGATAGTTCGTTTTTTAAAATGAAACATTATTTGGGGTCACTAGGGGTCAAAATGTATCTTGTCTCAGAGAAAATAAATGATGACCGTCACAATCGGCTAAAAGTTTCCTTGGATCCATGCACATATAGGGTGTTGTGTCTAACCGATCAGCTCATGTCAACCGATCGCCGATCATTTCCTCTTTGATCGGCCGATCCGATCCGATCACCGATTAAATGCGCAAGTGAACTGCAATGCCTAAATAGCAGTACATTTCTCTCGTGTGTGTTGCCGTACATAGTGTAAATATAGTAGCATTTGTGTACTTAGCACAGCAGATTATAACGAGTGAAAAACAAGTTCAAATTTTTTAAATAAAAAATATAATTATTTACTCTTTTTATTTATCGTGTTTACTTGGTCCTAGTCTCTAAGGACACCTGCCAATCAAGTGTCAAGTCATTGTTTACATTTTACAAACATTGCGATTGCAAGTGGTTTGCCCAGTACGACCGGCCATGTGCGATGTGTGTTGAAGCTTTGCACACGGCATGCTGGGTATTCCCACAATTCTTCTTTCATCGCCTAGCCAATGACAAGCCTTGTTTGATAACGTCGTTGGCTGGCCATGACATGGGTATTTCTCATAATAAAAACGAAAACAAAACATTGAACATACAGTCGCTGAATCCTGCCGATCGAACTAATCTGAAAACAGGCGAGTTTGAAAGAATTTGTACCCTTATAGGCTTCGCTAAATTCAACTGGTTAAACTAATTAACTAGTATGTTATGTGAAGAAGTAAGAAGGTGAGTTTGAGAGGAATTTTACTGGAGAAAAGACGACATGATACGCTTTAAATTGGGTTTTATACTAGTGATTTATCGGTTCATCAGATCGGTAGATGAAGGAATTTTGCTGATCACAAATCATATTTATAGACTTATATCGGGCCGATCGGGAAACTCCCGATCTGATCGGTTAGACACTAGTGTTCAGCAATTAAAAATGACATATCATGGGTTCACAAGGGTCATTGACCTATACACAGGTAAAACTTAAGACATGCTCCGATTTTGATCCCACTTGATGCATCTGATCTCTTTTGAGAAGACAAGAAGAAAAGTCAATCATAATTCATAACCTTGGGGTCAAATGTCAGAAACAAGAAAAAAATCCAGGTGGCTTGGTCTTTGACCAGAGCAAGATCTAGTTCACATTGTAGTGGTCACACCTCAATCATAAAAGAATGTACTAAAGAGTGATCGATTCAAGTGAGAAATTTCGGCTATAGGTCATTGTCAATCTATTTATAGCTGTAATAATAATTTAAAAAGTATACGGTATAAATTTGTGAGAGCCCAAGTGCTCTTTTGAAATGTACATTTTTAATATCAAAACTTATAATGAAGACTCGGACCTATTCAATATATTCCACTCTATGGACAATCCTCCACAATTCAACAGCTTCTTATGGAACGTATATATCTATTATTTAATGCGATCAAAAAATGTGCTCTTTTCGTCCGGTGGAAATATATTGATATTGCCTGAAAGTTAGTACAGCCCTAGACCACTGCGCCAATGTTGTGCTTTTCCCTCCCTCCTCAGTAACAAGGCTCCTGGCTACGCCCAGGAAGTATTTTGGTGGGGTGAGCTGAAAAGTTTAATTTTGGTACATTATAACTTTTTTGACCCGCTCTTGCTTTACCTCCTCTTTTTTTTTTGACTGCCCCCCTCCCAATTGAAAATGTCTTTGATTTGATGTAAAGGAACAAAGTTATTTATAAAATTAGGCCTAGGCCTATCCTATTTCACAGACTTGAACTTAGACTCGATCAGGACTCGAAAATACCCGAAAAAAAGCGTTAAAGGGTCTACACATGTTAAAGCGAGCGAAGCCATTTCTTTCACATGATATTCTTAAAACTGTTTACAGTGCCATAGTACTTCCTCATCTACAGTATTGTAATATTGTATGGGGAAATTGTGGCTTAACTTCAGCATCTCGTCTTCAAATTATTCAAAACAGGTCTGCTCGTATTATTTGTGGAGTAGCTTGGGATACACCTAGTCTTGATGTTCTTAATAAACTTAAATGGTTACCACTTGATAATAGACAAACATACAACTGTAATATTTTGTCTTATAAAATACTCAATGATACTGCACCATCATTTTTAAACGATTTACTTTTGTATAATGATGTAATTAATTACAATTTACGCAGAAGTAAGTATAATGCTATTATTCCTAAACCTAAAACAAATTATAAAAAAACGCAGTTTTTCTTATAGGGGTGCCATTGAATGGAACAAACTTGACAAAAATATTCAAGTCTCCCCCAATATTAGTATATTTATCAACTGTCTTAAACGAATGTGTCAGTTGTAATTATCGGTATCTTAAAATTCAATTTTGTAATTTTGTTTTATTATTATTACACTGTATAAGATTCAAGAAATAAATGTAATTTTAGAGTTATCACGGCCTCAGTGAAAAACAGCTGTTAAGTTGACCTATGTATCGTGGATAAATAAAGATTATGTATGTATGTATGTATGTATGACTCTTGAAAAATTGTTTTAGTTCAAAGAAGAATGTTGGAATTGCTGGCATAAACATATCTGTCAGAAAAATATTATTGCCAGCACCCGTACCATCACAAGTAAAAGTGACAGGAATTAATAGAATGCATGGTTCACGGCTTTCATGCGGCGGTGATAATATTTCTGTGCGGAACCTTATTACATAGTATGAATTTATTAGGGTCACTTTGTGTCTACACCTAGCACCATAAGTCCCGGACCAGGTGCTTTGAGGTTGGCTAATTCAAAATAGATAATCTGTACCAGAAATCTGAGATATATACATTAAATGAGCAAATTTCTTCTCCACAGTTTGATACCTCATTCAACAAAATCGAATGGATTCTTTTTAAATTATGGCGGTTTCAATGACTGCGCATCACAACAGCAAAGTTACACTAGGTATAGGAAATCATTGACAACGGACAACCAAAATGCACTTTTACAGTTGTCCGTTGGACAACCAAAAATCTTGCTAGAAGTTAACACATCAATCAAAATATTTCACAGAACTGTGAATGAAAAACTGTGAATGAAACACAATCAACAGCTAAATACTAATGAAATTCCAGTTTTAAGAGGATGTTTTAAAATGTGGTATTTCTTATTGTTTTTTTCCGAAAAAACGACCGCAACCCCCCCCCCCCCCCCCCCCCCCCTCCCCCTTAATTTTGGACCATACATGTAAATTTCTGAATCTGCCTCTGGGGGGCAAGGTTGCCCTTTAGAAACACCAGTCTGTATCCTTTACTCATGCCTTTACAGTAAGGCCTAGAGTACTGAGATCATGTTTGTATGTAGCCAAGATATCAATCGTCCACATAATGTCAATAGGTCCATACAATTTTTAAAATTGATGTCTCTAGACCACTTCAAATGTCCTCAAAACTAAAGTGTATACAGCCTATAAGCTTCCAAATGTGCAATGAACTTACCTATCTAATTTTGATGCAGG
Organism: Ophiura sarsii; assembly: GCA_035610835.1. Classification (NCBI taxonomy): domain Eukaryota; kingdom Metazoa; phylum Echinodermata; class Ophiuroidea; order Amphilepidida; family Ophiuridae; genus Ophiura; species Ophiura sarsii. Next base: position 12,331,144 of record CM069453.1, read on the forward strand.
TTTTGTGATAAATATGCTAAAGAAGTACAAAAATAAGTACTTGAGCAAAATGTTCCATGGTGAATAGCTGCAAAATGGCGAATGAATGATAGGCAATGCCAAACGGCCATTATCGCTCAAATTTGATTGGTTGGTTAACCATACCACACTCTGAGCTGATGACGCTTCGAGCAATTTCCATCCATCCATTATACATGTACCTATTACATTGTACATGTACCATGTACATGCATTTAATTGTTTTGAGTGAATCATTGACAGTGAATTTGAACTTTGGCCACCATCGGCCTACCCATTGATATCCTTCTTAAATGTTCTTAAATGCAACAATTTAAATATTAATCTCTCATATTTTTCTGATACATAATAGTCAGATGGAAATTCATTGTTATGGCCTGACAGGTGGAAAGTGAGTACATGCTTATTTTTGCTGATTGTTTTGAGTTTATATGGGCATAATGTAATACTTTTCAGAAAGTATACCCAATATGGCCCAAAATCTTAAAAATGGCTATATCTTTGTTGTTAATGTTTGTGATATTAACATAGTTTATTCAGCTAGATTAGATCACTACATTACCATAACATTCCAACATGGCCCCAAAATCATTAAACTGGTCATAACTCTTCCACTATTCATCCATCTGTCACTTTGACCCCCACTGTGTTACATTATCTCTTGTCATTTCCTGCCTATTGTTCCCCTGTCTATATATAAGCCCCGGAAAAAAAACGCATTTCATTTTGGTAAAAAACGCACGAACTTTTAAGCAAAAGCGATATATACCGAGATTTCATCAGATTTACTAAAAACCTGAGAAAAACGCCCCGAAATTGTTGATAGCGAGAGAAAAACGAGAAATTGCGCTGTCACTCATTCTCAAGCAATAACAAAAAGGTTGTGACTGAAAATCACCCCTAAATATCGCTCCTTGAATTCTATTTTAATAAAAATTCCATTGAAATGGAATGGGGGCGATCCAAGAGAAAGAAGCGTGTTTTGTAACCAAGCATCTGTTTCATACCAAAATACCAGGGAAATGGTTTATGTATTTTTCATAATTCAAACAAACAAAAAAATCAAAACACTGCAGTCTAAAAAATAGTACAGGAAACCAATAAAGTTGATTTGTGTGCATGGAGGGGGGGGGGGTGGGGGGGGGGGGGGGGGGGGGGGGGGGGGGGGGATACCGTCTGAAGAACAATCTAGTTATATATGACCTTAGTCAAACAAGATAAGCTAATCAAACAAGATAAGCTATTATATCTCTCTGTTGGGAGTAGTAACATCTCTCATCAACTAAACAAATATAACTTTGACTCCAGCACAGACTGCGGGTACTGTTGAAATAAACTGCATAGGTACATGTAATTTACAAAGACTACAAACATGGCTGCCCCCACTTAAGTCTAGAAAGACCTAAATGTGTAATTGTTTGCAATCTGATGCTATAAGGGTGGCTTCGCCCCCCAAAAAGTAAATAAGCTTACTTTTTGTCCGATTTTCTTACCTACATGACAGCATAATAATTTTGCAAGTTATTCCAGATAAAGAGGTTTCATAATGTTCATTATATTCCAATTAGTAGCTGCCGTATTTCGACTATTTTTTATGTCAAACATTTGGGTTTTTTCATTCGCACATGGTTTTATGCTCCGTTTCATATTCCACACACGCTGGATCCAAAATGTGTACAAATTTGGGGACCAAGTGACCAACCAATTTACTGCCATTGCGCTGCACGCCAAAAATAAATACCGGGAATCATGAACTCTGAACTTTGTGGTTCCGACTCCACACTCGCTCGATTGCTAGACTCTGGCGCATGTGTTAAGAGCAAACCACATTATCAAGGTGTTAAAAAGCAGATTGTCAAAAGATTAACAACATCGCTTTTGTTTACATTTAGAGAAGGGTATTTCCCAGTTCCCACGCCCATGAGGTTTCCAAAAGGTACAATTGAAAAAATGAAGAATTTAACTTGACATTTAATCCAATTGTCGATACAACGGTCGATTTCAACAGTATTTCGATGTGTTCAGATGACAAAATCGTCGATCGTGCATACGAGGCTCAGACTAGTTGTTGGTATGGAAAATGCTGCGATGTATGCTTCCGCAATCGATTGTGGATAATCGAGGATGGATGACGGAAAGTTCATTGTTATTTATGTTGATTGGTCGGTACGCTAATTAGTATAAAAGCCCTTCTAATCATGCTATGATGTAATTGTATTCTACCGCATTGATGCGGAAAATCGAAGCTACTTCCTGGGCACTTGACATTTAATCTCATTCCCGGACGACTGTTAAAATGCTTGATACACGGGTCGATTTGATCTCTATTTTAATGATTGACATTTTTTTCTTTGAAAAAACCCGCGATTTCAGAATTTTTCTTTGATAAAACCCACGATGCCGAAAATTCGCGGGCGATTTTCAATAAACTGAGAAATATTCCTAAAAGCGAGAATCACGCCGTGAATAACGCAATCGTGTTTTACTCCGGGGCTTATCTATATATACATATATTATGTATGTTGTATTCTGTCATTTTACCTTCAATAAAGATTCTGTTAGAATCGAAAAGTCCGGTCCTCTTATATTTATTACATAGTCATAACTCTGTTAGTCTTTGAAATAGAGATACTGAGTTTTGGATTCTATAAGGAATCTTCTAGTGGGGTTAAGTGATATGATTTGATCCAAACATTACCAAAAAATTAAATATGGCTGCCCTGAAACCAAATTGGCCACATAAACCATTAAAATTGATCAGATATGTGATACAGGTATAACTTTTTTTATAACTCTAAACCTCTGTTTTTAAGCATAAGTATCCTAATACAGAGGAAATAGAATGTGATTTGATAATTACATAGCCATACAAATTCAAGAATGGCTGCCATGAAACCCCAATATCATCCCCAAAAGCATTTAATTGGCCAGAACTCTTCAAGCATTTGTAATCCAGGTTTTTACACAAGAGGAATCTACATTACCATTAACTCCACCATTAAAATGGTCCTAATTTTCACAATGGTAGTGCTAGAAACATATGATTTAGAGAATAAAGGTATTGTTTTTAGACCGTACCCGTGTTATATTGTCTGACATAAATGCGGACGATAGTATTATTTTAAGTAGAACAACGACGCCGCAGGCGGAGTTGTTCTACGCAAAAAATAATACTATCGAACGCATTTATGTCAGACAATATAACACGGGTACGGTCTAAAAACAATACCTTTATTCTCATTCTTAAACAATCATACTTTAGACATTTATCAAAGAAATAAGTACATTTTATTGTCCACATTTGACAACTTTTACCCCTGCTAGGATCGAATAGCCCACAAACATTCCATCCAATCACATGCGATGAGTAAACCATACGTAAGCGTCGCAGCGCCGGCATAAACGCAGGAAAAGCGCTAAAGACGCACTGCAGAAGTGCGCGTTATGGAGCAAACCACGCATTGTGAAGGTCGGGCGCGCTGTTAAAACGTAAGCCCCATCTCCCCGTGTTCTATTGTCTCATAGAGATGTCGCCGATTTCTCTGAGAACCAATGAGATTGCTTAAACTTTCTTAGCTGTTTAAGAATAAGCTATATGATTAAGCTATATGTCAACATATCCAACCAGTATGATCATACAATCATTATACCTTTTTTGACTTCACAATTAAAAACAAAATACAAAATAACCGAAACTCTAAATCAAGTAGGGCAAACTTCATATGCCCCTTCACCCCAATTGTAATGACTACCGCTTCAGAGAACTCATCACAAAGATTCAAGAACTAAATCCGTGAGCATATGTAGCGAAACTAAGATGTTTATCTATCAATTTGACAATAGCAATCACCATTAAGACGTTAACATTTAACAAGAATGCAGAGAGCAGGATCAAATTAAGTTGCATGAATACCTGATATGTATTTTACACTGCCGCCTACAAGTATCTGCGCATCGGGAAGCTTACAAGTTATCACTGCGTTGTCAATAAAAAAAAGTATCAGGCCATCTGACCCAATTACCATTTCATTGTGTTCATTGTACATTTGATACCAATAAATTCATGTTTCATCATTTAAAGTAATTACAATTCAATATTTTATCAAGCAAGTAAGAATCCAGGGGTGTACTTTCGCGACATCCTGCGAGAATCCAAATGGATTCTCGCAGAGGAATTTTGCGAGAATCCATGGATTCTCGCAAATGGATTCTCGCAGAATATTTTTGCGAGAATCCTTTTTACTTAATTTAAATTCCGCATTTTAAACATTTATTGTACTATTGTATACTTAGAAAATAATAGTACACAAATTGAATCAAACACTTCTTAAAATTAATTAAAATAATATCAAGAATAAGGCTATAAGCTTGCATAACTTCCAAATTCGGAAAGTTTTTTGACTAAGGGTCAAATACCAGTCATCTAAGGTCCTGTTTTGGACTTAAAAAGAAGAAGAAAAAAATTTAAAAAAAAAAAAAATTAAATTTAAAATTTAAAAAAAAGGTGTTTTTTTTGTTGTTGCGAGAATCCACCTGGATTCGCGCGGTAGTGATTTTACGCGAATCTTTACGCGAATCGATTCGCGGATTCGCGCCGAAAGTACACCCCTGGAATCCCTATAGTAAATCACCTCATGACCCTCCCTGTTAGTGTTACGCAATTTAGTATCACATTTCTTCATTTACCCCCTGCTTCCCAACCCACATTTCTTCATTAGACCCCCTCGCTCCGGCCCGCCAGCCCCGCACCCCCCCTGCCCCCTCTGAGAAATAAGCCCTGAAGTTGGAACACTGGTGTAGTGCCCCCCCCAAAAAAAGTTGGACAACTGGTGTAGCGCCCTCATTTCATTTATCTGAAAAAGTTGAGAAATGTTGACAGAACATTTACAATCAAAATTCATCCAAAAAAAATAACCAAATGCATTCAAAATATTTCTTTTTGCCCAGTGGTACTAATAGTCCTAAATTCTAAAATCAGGATTAAATTACAACTTTAATCATTTGGGAGCAATAAGTACCTTTCCTGATAACTTTATATTATCAGCAATTTCACTCACTCGGGAGTCCTGGGTGAAATATGCATAGCATTTGAATCTCACACTTGGCCCAAAATTCCCATGCTGCCATCTTGTGGCAAAACTTTTATATGGAGTTCCGAGCATCCCTTCAAAATACTTTCAATCATGGAGTACCCCTACAACAGTTTAGAATTGTCCAATCATTGTGTTTGTCTCTGGTGACCATTGCTGGTGGACCGGAACTGGTGACATTCATGGCATTTTTATGATATTGCATGTAAGGCATCAGAAACATGGAATGTCGTAATTCGCCTTGGGTGATCTGAGGGGTATTTGTGCCTTGGATTTGGTAAGTATAAGAGCTCCAAAAATGTACCGTATATTGAAGGTAAACTTATGCTGTTCTGTATGAATTGAATACTAATTATGTATGGGAAACAGGATGCTAAATTGAAGAAAAAAAGTTTGATAATCGTCTGCAAGGACTGAAATCATTTACCGGTGTGGAATCTTGAGATTTTTTGTTAAATATGGTAAATTATATTAGACTGAATCTGTATCAATCTATTTTGATGATCAAAAGTGATCTCCAAATGTTTAAATTGTTTGTAATCCTAGAAATACACTTTGTCCTATTCTGCTATCTACTGAAGATAGCATTGACTTATTGAATGAAGAAGAATACTCAACAGTCAAATACTGTAAAACCACTTAATTTTGTGAGGGATTTAATTTCGCGAGGGATGTGGATTTGCGAAATTTAGTACCAGCAAAACCGACAATTTCGCATTAAAAGTAACAGTAAAATGTCCAGACTCGCGAAATTAAATTCTGCTAAAATTGTAGTAATTCTAAATTCGTGAAATAAAGTATTCACGAAAATTAAGTGTTTTACAGTAGGGTGTTTATATACCATGCTGATTACAGCTTAGAATGATATATATTTATATACGAAAGTTTAACTCATTAAATTGATTGAATATAATGAATCTTTGATTTCTCTTGAATCACTGTGTTACCGCGTTGGGGTGGGGTCCGAAAATCTTCATTTTTAGAAGTAAGGCTTAATATAGAATGATTGAAATCAAATCCTTCTATAAACTTATGGTAAAGATTCCTTTTTAAGTGACTGATGGGTCAATGTGCATGTGACTGTCTGTTATTCCCAATCATAATAAAGAACAGGAAGGAGGATTGTCTGGGCATCATGGATAGATAAATAGATTGAAGTAGGTAGAAGTATTACTTGACCAATACCCATGTAGCATGTTGTAACTGTCCTAATATTGTGTTAACACTGACATTGAGGTGAATTGGTGAGTGTATTTTTAAATATCTACCAATCCATCTATGAAACTGTGAACTGTTAACAGTCATGATGGGGCAAACCGGTCAAGGATGGTCAAAGAAAAGCAAATCTTGGTTTAGGCCACAGAATTGGGCTACTTTTTAACGCTATGCCCCGGCCAAAAAAATGTGTGCCACGGCATGTTAAAAGTTGGGCTACCAATGTATTTTCTATGGACATTATGAAAATTGGGCTACTTTTTGTTGTGGGCTGCAGCCTACAGGGCACTTGCACTGCAGTTTGGGACAAATGTCAGTTGAGAACACTGGTTTAAGCCTGGCTATACTGTCCGCTCTAGTGGATGAAATAATATCAGCGGGACAGATTTACCAAGAACATCTCTACAATACGCATACGCACCGACAATTTGACCACGCCTTTACTTTCGATGACAACGTTATAGTTCCAAGTGCTGCGGCCTCTGGACAATGAACCATCCTAGGTAGAGATTATCCCGAAAGACGGAAAGGAAGAAAAGGAAGTTGGTGGTTATTTGGATGTACATCTCCCTACTTGTGTGAATGCAATCCAAGAGTGTATTTATGAACACATTTAATCTTCACCTTGACTTACTTGACTTGACTTGACTTAGGGCGGATGATTTTTCCGAACCACAATGCCTCTCCAGATCTTCCTGTCCAACATAGCTGTCTTGATTTCTTCCACCTGCAGTCCTGTATCACGTTTGAGTATGTCAATGTAGGTCAGGGCTGGTCTACCACGCTTTCTTGCTCCGTGCTTTGGGATCCAATGTATAAGTTTGTGTACAAGCTCCTTGGACCCTCATTCATTCAAATGCGTTCATTTTGAGCCCAACTCTTCCCACTGAAGTCTCCACTCTATTGAGTAGTGATTGCGCTTGAGACACTTCCTCAGACAACAGTGCAATGTCATCAGCAAAGTCTAAGTCTGTTACTACGGTTGGTCCTATTCTTCTGCTGCTTCTTTTTGTTAGGTGGAATCCTAGCTCTTCTTCTCTGCCATCTATGGCCTCTCTTAGGGCATAGTCAAGAACAATGACAAAAAGATATGGAGCCAGGGTGTCTCCTTGTAATACTCCAGCCAGTATCTCAAACACTTCTGTTTCTCCATCTGGTGATATGACCTTTGCCTTGGTGTCTTTGTATATGTCTGCTATTGCATTTGTAAGCTGATCAGGTACACCATAGGCTTTCAATATTTGCAGCATTCGTCCCCTATGTATTGTGTCAAACGCTTTCTTGAAGTCGATAAAGGTTATGATGGCTGGCAGGTGATTTGATCTTATTCCCTCAATAATTCTTCGAAGGGCAAGTATATGACCTACAGTGGTCTTCACCAGGCTGTACCTTTCATCTTGTTACTGCAGCTAGTTTAACAACAAAGTGGGAATTTTAAGCAATTGTGCAACTAAAAAAACAGGATATTGCTGCCATTATTCACCATTATAAGTTGCAGTTTCACATCTATGCTGACAACACTCGGCTTTACTTAACTTTCAACCCTAAAATTGTGTGTGCTTCATACTCTCTGCTTGCATTAGTGAAATTCACTCCTGGATGACTGCACATATGCTTAAGCTCAATGAGGCCAAGACTGAGTTCTTCATTGCTAGCACTCGGACGAACCTGTCTAGATTACTTGATATTACTCTTATGGTTGGTTTGGAAGAAATGTCCCCATCTCCTACGATTAAAAACTTGTGTGTCACTTTTTATTCTTCAATGACCTTGTCATCTTGTGTCACTGCCATTTATTGCACTATAAATGTCGGTTTATGGAACATATCCAGAATACACAGATTGATTGACACCGATATTTGTAATCACACAATGCGTTCCATTGTTCTTTCAAAACTTTATTATGCCAATTCCTTACTTTCTGGATATAGTTCTGCTGACACATCTTGCTTGCAGTAGCTACAAAACAAGGCTGCATGTATCATTCTTAAAGGTAACTGGTGCCAATCAAGTTCAAAACACTTCTTTATGTCTACAAATATATTACTGGTTCAACCCGCATATACGTATCTGAGTGCATTTCCATCTACATTCAATCTAAACAAGGTCTACAATCTGCCACAGACAAAACCTGTCTTGTTGTGTTAGCCAGCTATAAACGCATTGGAGCTAGCTCCTTTGCTCCCAAAACACCGAGATGAAGTCTTCCATCGCGGACCACACTGTTACTGAAACCCATCTACTCAATTGGGACAAAACCAACATACTCGCGAGAGTTGACATTAGAAACACCAGATGGATTAGAGAATCCATTTGGATCCGTCGCAAAGCCAACAAAGAGATGAAACAGCACCTTATGAATAGCGACGAGGGGGCCTACCAACTTAGTCACCTGTACAATCAATTGATCCAGAATATGTCATCAAATACATCCTGTGACGTCACCAGAAAATCAACATCTAACTGTCTGGAACAATAAGTTCAGATTCGGAATTATATCTATGAAATCTCCTTATTATGTTTCCTTGGATTCCTGATGAAATTATTCTCTGTAGCTATATCCATTAGGAAAATATTTTTGGGTTAAAGAAAATCAAAATTTGGGATTATCTGTGAACCTATTCTGCGCATCTTGTCATGTCAGAAAACCTGCTCCACATGACCTAATTTCTGAAGTTTTCCGATCTTGATTTGAAATGGTTGATGGTCCACAGATAATGCTGGGGATGAGAAGCTTGGTGGTGTTAAATTGGCCACAATGCTTTGCAGTTAGTCTGAGCAGATTATTATTGATAAGATAACAACCGATGGTCGGATGGCGGAAGGTATTGCCGAGGGAATGAAGGCCTACAATGGGGCTGTCACAGATTGCTTCTTAGGTACCACTTACCTGAACCGATCAGTTGCCGCCGCTGTATCAAGAGCCAGAATACACCTCACCATTGTACAGCTGCAGTCAGCACCAAAGCCGTTATCATCAAAGCAAAAAAGGACTAACCAAGCCACGAACCGGTTGAGTGACAGTCTAAGCTGGCGCGCTGAGCAAGAAGTGCAATCACCTGGTCGTCGAACAGGATATCCATGTAGCCATCAGAAAGACTATACCTGCCATAATGAAATATTACAAAGGGAATCATAAGCTATACATCAAGCATTCATTTGTATGCAATGGAAATCCCAATGAATGAAGGTTTTTTCTTACTCGTAATTGCTTAGTTCAATTTATATCCAGTCATCTTATGATTTCGTATCCAACATGTACCTTAATAAGGTTTTTAACCGGTTTCATTGATTTCCATCTCTGAATCAGCCACCAACATTACCATATGTTATTGCCATCCCGTGGTTTGGCTTTAAAATACTGGGTTCTACTAAAATGGATGTAACATTATGACTTAATTCTTTTTTGAATGAAAGCCCGATATGTGGCCTTTAAAGCACTATCATTAGTTTTGAATACAAGTCTGCAATTTTCATGGTGCCTTTGCAAATTAAGTGCCCATTCTTTCTGACTCACCCTGCACAAGGTTTATGCAATTTTCTGTTGAAGCTGTGCCGCCGCTCATACAATCTGTTCTATCCAAATCAACCACATGATCTTCATGAACAAGATGTTCTGGATTCACACAAGTCTTTCATGGCAAAGATGGGGTATGTCCATTAGGAGATCATTTGGCATAGCTGTATGGACTGCAACAAACATGGCACAATGTGCACTGATAAGATAATGTACATTGTCTTTCATGAAATGGACCATTTCCCCTTCTTGAGAGCACCTCCCCATTTCCAACATTCCTTCCTCCTCATTTCCAACATTCCTTACTTGATAATGCATTGATCGTCAATGGCCTTTCCTTCAATCCTTTTTCGGAGAATTTCATAGAATCCTGGTTGCACTAGTTCCTTGGCCATGGTCATCATAGCTCCCTCCTAATATTGTAAATAAAAAATCAGAGCAACAGAAAAATGTTAGTATACATACATGTAGATTGTAGTCCTGGATTGTAGGCCTACCCTATAACAGCAAGATCATTGGTTTGACACTGAGCCCAGAAATGGTCAATTATACAGACATCTGAAGGCACGTTCAGACATGGCTATATAACTTGAGCTAAAGGTTGAGTAGAGTTAAATTCGCGAGAATGGTCCAGTCGAATCGAGTTAACGCACCGTCTGGACAGCGCACTAATGATAGCTCGAGGTAAATGTGACCTTTCGCAAATGTAATTGACCTGCTGCTATGGACTGCATTGTTTTTACGCATATCTCGCTTAATTGTTATCCCTGTTTGTACATATAGGCCACGTGAGTATAATATTTTTCATTAGCATACCAAAATAACGGTCGTACTACTACCTCTTCTTAAACATTAACTATGTTTCAAGAGTAAGCCTAATGAATTTCTAAAAACACATTGAAATTCATAATGTCTTATACGGATAAATAGTTCTTTTAGGATTGACTCCTAGCTCACTTTTAACTTTAAACATTGGTATTTTTAACATTTTAATACCGACTCGTCTCACTTTTCTTAGAATTGCGCATTGCGAACTTCAAAATGCCTTTCCTTTGTACTCAAAACAAATCGATACCACTTGATCTGTGACTGTATGCCTTACTGTAGCCCGTGTTGCAATAATATTCCGCTCTAAAAGTCTAGCCCATGAAATATTTCAATATATTTAATTGCATTTATTCTATATTTATTACAATAAAAAGTATACACCAATGTATTTCATCAATACTGCGTATCGCAATGCGGCAACTTAACATTTCTGTTTATAAAATGACAAATGTTATCAAATTTAAATAATATCACAAATATTAAATAAACTTTCTCAAAAAATCATGCCACATATGTCCCTAACGTAGTTATTTAATTAGTTTAATACAACCGTTTTGACTAGTTTGACCTATAATAAATGTAAAACACGATTGTTCTTCCCTCAACTGAGACAAACTGAACGTCAATGTTTCTGAATTCGTAGGGCTTATGTTACAATGTAGGAAAATGCCACGATCGACACACATAAACGGTCCCTGGAATCTGAGACGATTTCTGTCCATTTCCCCTCAAAAGTGTTTTAGATTTAAAAACATTTAAAAACTTAAATATCCTTAAATTTTTTTAAAAAGTTTGGTAATTTAATGGTACAAGTCCGTATTTTGAGCCTGAAATTATATTAATACTTTTTTTTGAGAAGAAAACCCTTCCAAATAAACCGATATATCTTGCCTAAATGAACAATCATTTTCTTCAAATACAATTTGATGAAGATGTAATCCACCGATTTTCATGTTTGAATGGTATCTGTGACTCTGAAGTATTTGCTAAGCCCAAGTGACATTTTCTAAGACATCAAATGTAGCCTGGACGGTAGGTGCATACTACTGAAAATTGGAATTATATGCCACCATTACAAATTACAATGCCCCCCCCCCCCCCCCCCCACTTTTGAATCAGTCTGGGAAACTTAGGCCAGTCGGAGGCAAGGTCGAATAATCAAAGACAAAGAGTGAGATTGGCTGAACTAAATTTTGTTGCAATATCCTGAGTCAGCAAGAACCCATCCAGACTCCCGATTCGGTAAAATGCACATAATAGTTGCTGTTTTATTGACAATAGAGTAAATTACTAACACTAGACCTAATTATTATTCTTATGTTTTGATTAAGGTGGCTCTATTGCCTGTCACCCTGCTCACCCAAAAATAGATTTTCCTTTTTTTGTTTGTATATAGTACGATAATTATATGTTGTTTTAAAAATTTAATATATAAAAGTCATAAATCACTTCCCGAGATAGTTATTGTCGATTTAAATTTGATCTCTGTCTCCCAAGCCACTGATCTGACCATGCTTTGATCTGACTAACCTTGATCATGACTAACCCCCCCCCCCCTCCCCCCCCCCCCCCCTGCAAGGGTCATTTTGCCAGACAGATCATGGACTATACCATTTTACTAATAGGCAGAAGGCATGAGTACATGGTCACTGCTGCATGCATTCATAACGTTTCATTGTATATTAACAAGTTTTCCTTTTCAATAATATACTACTTTATTTGAAAACTCAAGCTAAATTTGTTTGTTTAAATTGGCTGTGCAGACCTTGTTGTAATAAACCATGGCAGGTATTTTACATGCCATGTTGTATAAACATGTAGTGAAATTCAATAACAACATAACCCCCATGTAAATAATAGAAGTGTCCCACCTGGTCCCATACACAAACCATGACAAAACTAATTTTGGGTAGCCAAGGAGTCTTTTTTCTCAAAGTTCATCGATCCCTGTAACAAAAGATTGAGTTGGTCATGGAAAAACCTCCTAAGCTTGAGGAATAAAGCGTATTAGGATGTTCAAATGGTGTCAATACGTTACTTGCACCGTACAGATGGAACCATTGAAAGTGAGGCTCTCCCCTCACCATGCACTCATCACACACTATCACGCCACACTGCGTCATGCCAGGGCTGTCAACTCTCCCGCATTAGGCGGGAGTTTCCCGCCTTGACAAACTTTCTCCCGCACTCCCGCCTAGCATATAAAATCTCCCACCTCAAAAACGTATCAATTAAAATGTTTATCAACACCTTTATATGAGCTTCTGTCGGTACATTTGCGATTTTGACCATGCAATTTTTCGGGTGGTTTTGAGGAAAACGTCATCCCTACCCCCCACCCCCCATCCCCCACACACACACACACCCCTCCAGTGGCGTATCCAGGGGGCCAGCAGGCCATGCCCCCCCCCCCCCTTGACAAAGAGTTTTAAAAAAGGAGGAAGAGAAGAAGAAGGAGGAAGATGATACGAAGGAGGAAGAGAAGAAGGTAGGGGAGGAGGAAGGGTAGGGACATGTGGGGGGAGTTACGGGGTCACGTCCCCATAATTTAATTATGAGGGGACGTTAAAAATGTTATACTGTACCATTTAACTTGTTATAAATGTCAATGTTTGCGTACATCGCGCGCGTTTAATAGTGTGAATGTTTCATTATTCAAGATTTAAAATGGCATTGCACGACAGTTTCCCAAATTCCCATGACCATTTTAGTTCAAAATTTTGCACGCTCTGCGTGATTATTTTTTGCAGGTTTTAACATTATAATGGCCCTCAAACCATGCCAAATATTCTAAATATTATGTTGGGGACGTCAAAAAAGTCATACTGAACCAATTTAAGTGATAGAAATGACCATTTTTGCGTACTTCGCGCCTAGTTTCAATGTTTCATTTTTCAAGCTCAACAAGCTCGGCTTCAGGATAATTTTTTCCGCGCGGGTATCAATTTTCATATTTCATTATTTAATCTTAACAACAAGGTGGCTTCAGGACAGTTTTCCGTGACCATTTCAGTTCAAACTCAACAATTTTGCGCGCTCCGCGCTCGCGCGCATATTTCCTACAGGTTTTTACATTATAAAGGCCCTCAAACTCATGATACCAAATATTCTAAATAGTATGTGGGGGCAGTGTCCAAATTAAGGAAATAAATCTGGTAATCCTACGGATTACCAATGTCATGAAATCTGGTAATCCGTCAACATTTTTGGTAATCCGTAATTTGACCATTAATTATGCAGATTTCTGGAAATTTCTTTTAACCTAATTATTTATGCACAAATAAGGTTATATAGCCTACTTACTAACTTACTTTGTATTTAGGAATAATTTAGAGACCTTTTTCGAACCATTATGTTTATTTGTGTTTATTTATTTTTGTGCTTATGACATTGACACTGACAGACAAAATAAAGTTATAACCACCAAAACTTGGTCAACAGCCTAGCCCCAAGGTAGGGCTATCGGTAGAGGTTAAGTCTGGTTTTATTTCAATTGCACATAAATTGAAAAATACCTAAATTCAGTAAATTATCATTTAATATGGGAAGAGAATTGTTGCCTGTTAAATGACATAACAATAAAATAATATAAAAATATATTTGCAAATTCAAGTCAGAAAAATTATATTGTGGTTCATAGGCATGTGATGAGGTATTGCAAAATGGTAAATCTGTGTATTAAAAATTTTGAAATGCATTCAAAACCTATGTGTTATTATTTCCATCATACATACATCCATACAATGTATATCACATGCATAAGAAATAAAGTTATAATCTTTTTAACTTGAAAATTAAAAATATATTTAAAACAAATCAAAATAGTTTATGCAAACATTTATCAATCTTTATAATGGTGCATAAGGGTACAGGCAACACTTCTATTGTCATCTGCGATAAAGAACAATGTGCATAGTTTACTGAATTTAGTTAGATGTTGTTCACTTTTTAAAATAAATAGGTTATTTTGACACTGAAAATGGTCCTCAAAAGTTGTTCCAAGGAGTTATCATAGTCAATATAATAACTCCTTGGTTGTACTTTCAATCAGAATAATGAAATACAAATATTTAGGATCTTAAGTTGTAAGTTACCATAGCTATGATGTGGGTCATGGGGTACCATGCAACTTATTTCGGGTCAAATATGGGTCATCTAAGGTCATGTTTGATAATATTTGACTTTGAAAAAAAAAAAAAAAAAATCTTTTTTTAAATTTATTTTTTAAAAGTGTGGTCGTCCAACGGATTACCATCATTGAATTTCCTGGTCGTCCGGCAGCCATTTTGGGCGTCAGGACGCCCGGATTACCACTTAATTTGGACACTGTGTGGGGGACGGGTTAAAAACATCATACTGGACCATTTGAGTGTTAGAAATGCCCATTTTTGAGAGCTTTGCGCTTATTAATTTCAATATTTCATTATTTAAGCTTAACAAGGTGGCTTCAGGACATTTACCATGACTAATTTTAGTTCAAAAACTCAAAATTTGTGTGCACTCCGCGCGAATACAGGTTTCAACATTATAATGACCCTCAAGCCACACCAAAAATTCAAAATACTATGTGGGGCTCGTTATTATTTCGATTTTTCTTTTTTGCGCGCAAAAGCGCGCATTAGTTTCAACCATTTCATCATTTCAGCTTACAAGATGTCTTCAGGACAGTTTTTCATGACCAATTTAGTTCAAAAACTCAAAATTCTGCACGCTCCGCGTGCATGTTTTCTAGAGCTTCAATGGCCCTCAAACCACACCAAATACTCCATGTGGGGGATGTTAAAAACGTCATAATGTACCATTTTAGTGTTAAAATCTCAATTTGTGCGCGTTTCGCGCATATTAGGTTCAACGTTTCCATATTTAAGATCAACAAGATAGCTTCAGGTTTTTTTTGCGCCCTTCTCCCATCAAAACAGACCTGGATACGCCATTGCCCCCCCCCCCCCCCCCCCCCCCCCCTCCACTTATCAGATTTCAGTTGCTGGCGGAAAAAATTGTGCAAGTTTCCGATTTTTTTTGGAGTCAGTCTGTATCTCTCCCTCCCAGCAAATCCCTAAAGTTGACAGCCCTGGTCATGCTTACACGCAGGTTTGTGCATCGCGTGACGCGGTTGGGCGCGCGCGCAAACTCAGTACAAAAATAATATTTGACCGAGTTTGCAGTGTTGCAACCAATGCGACAATATTGGAACTTTACATTGACAATCTACCCCAGCAGGAGAAAGAGATCGAAATCAGTAGTGTGAACAGGGTTGTCACTTAGCCGGTCGGTGCCGGTCTGGTGTAGCCTGCACTCATATTGCCAACCAGCACTCTAAAAAAAGGGTAAAAAAACAGCACTCTAAAAAATAAAAAATAAATAAACAAATTTAAGAAAATAGTTTTTAACAATTTGTGGATAAAATCATTTAAACTTACCGAGCATAAAACAAAAAATTGTGTGGCAGGAACCCTCAAAGTGCATTAAAAACCTACAAAAACATTATAAAGAAGGTCTCTGGAACCCATGCCATGATCCACTGCACTTCGTTCGCTACACTTACTCCGACCGTTCGCCGTCACTAAAATTATCTGTTGACCACTGAGTGTGAGGGTGGCCAAGAGTAAACCAGCAATGTCGCAAACTCATGAAAAGTGAGGTGTTCTGTGTTTGGACTTTAATTCACAGTATTCATGCCGAATTTATATTCCCAAATACAATATAGGCCTATCCGTATAAAAAATATTTTAAAAATGAAGAAAAAAATCCGACCTACCGACCCTACCTTTTGAGGACCCTTTATGGACAAACAAACTTCTTTTTCTTGGCCTTATGTTGAAGCACTGAATCTATTTAATTATGGTGAAAAAGAACATACTGAATTAAACTGAATGTTTACCCCCTGAAACAGGTTTCCTATGGCTTTTTAACCGCTATAAAACCCATGATCCCATGAACTTTCGTTCAGGGAGCGCTGCCCCCTGGACACCCGCCAGGGGCCATAAGGCGGGCCCCTGGACCCCACCCCTTAGTCTTAGACTAGTTTAGTAGAGCTTCGCGGCAAGCAGCTCGCAGTTCGGGGCTTCGGGCATAGCCCACACTTATAAGTTATGGTTATGCTCTTCATCTTTGCTTAATTCAAACTTTTAAGTTTAAAAACCTTACCCCAACAGTAACAGATGTTTACTCCATTAGAACAATTATTTGGGGTTTCAAACATGAATAATATAGTGAATTTATTACGCATTTTATGTTGGTGGGCAAATTTGGCCCCGAAATTGGTGGGCAAATTTGTCCACCGACAAGGTCGAGGACTGATTTACAAGAAGGACGTAGCCTAGGCCTAATTGTACCTCGGTTCTTGATTGTACCCCACCGCCAATAAACTCGTACTCGTAATCTGTCAATAACATTGACATTTGTGGCTGTTTGTGTTGTTTTGTGATGGTGTACTGACATTTGGTACTGACTACTGATCCGAGAACCGAGATTTGTTTTTGCCGGTGAATTTTGCATTGTTTTTCATGTCAGTGAGTGTTTCCAACCAATATAATATTATTTATCAAATTAGCTAACATTTTTTGAGAAATTGACAAAGATATCCTATTATCCACAAGTGTATGTTTAATGCAAATTAACTTTTTAAGAATGCTTTACATTGCCACAGAATTTGTGCATAAACAAAATATTTTGGGGACAATTGTATTTTTGTATTTTAAAAGCACTACCATGAAGTCTTGAGGGCGCACCACCGGGCGAGCTAACTTGTTTGCAGACAATGCCGGACATGGAGGTATTGAAATTACTCCAATTCCGGGCTGGTTCGGTTATGAGACCGCTCTCAGGTTTTCTGAACTGACTGCAAAAACAATTGGGGCACCCTTTTACGAACATTTTGGAAATCTTGCTTGTTCCTTACCTTGTGTGAAAAAATGAAGTCGATCAAAGTTTCCGTTTGTCTTTGGTGACCTCCACTTAGTACGTGTTTGTCCACGAACACAATGATTTTCAATTGAAATTGCACAATTGCATTTTCGTACTTGAATTTCCCACCAACAAAAAAATGTAAAGGTTCAGTTTTTCATTCAAATTTAGAATATCATAAGCAATTCATAGCATGGGTGAGTTAAATTGGTTATGTTAACTCACGTGTAAACAAGAAAGGATGCAAGTTAAATTCCAATTACATCACAAATTTACTAAGAAAAAAAAGTGATCCACTTAGAATCCCGGTATATGTAGAACCCTAAGAGCTCTTAAGGTTCTATAAAGAACTTTAAAAAGTTATATACAGAACCTTCAAAATGTAGGTAGGCCTAGGGACTTTCTACATGGGCTCATCACTCAAGTTTTCACATTTGAACGAGAGACATATTTGCGATCTTATGCATGTTTTGGATCTCGTGGACAAACGTGTGAAATTGGTGCACGGGTAACAAGACAATTGAACTTCACTTTTTCACCCAAAGTTAGTAACTGCAGGGCCAGGTATACTTATGACGTTTAGACATTTTCCAAGTTCAACTTAGTTTTAAAAACAAGATGACTTCTTTCCACTGTTGCAGGTTTTTTTTACTCACCCTGTATGATGCAGTGCGATTGTTGGCCTCTAGCACGTGCTCCCGTCCTTCTGTATATTCATTCGCTGATGTAAAGAGGCTTCGCCAATTTGGAACTGATCAAACTATGGACAAATTTCTTCAAAGTTTGGACAAGTACCAAACTCCTTCCTGGGTAGTTTTAGATTTTGAGAAAAATATCTGACATTTTCGGGGAATAAGAAGATATATTTGGGGATATTTATGAATATGGGGGCAGGCAGTTTTTGTAATTCCAAAACAGAAACATTTTTCACCTATAACAATGCGATATTCACGTTTCTGGAAACAAATCTAACTATATAAAAATTATGATTAGATGCATGGAAACTAGCCCCACCTCAAGAGATATCGATATAGTATAGAAATAGGGTTTTCGGCACGAACAACGATGATACTCTTGTTCTTGTATTATTGTTAGCCAAATTCCATGTATATTGTATTCCCAGCGGGCAAAATGACGTTGTATCAACGTTGAAAAATCGTTAAATTAACATTGTATTAGTTTGTACCGACCATAGATTTCAACGTCAATTCAATGTCATATTTCAACGTTGATTCAATGTTGAATTTTCGTCACATAGTTGAAATTTGGTTGATATACCAACCAAATTTCCATTACTTAACCATGTTAACCAGAATTCAACATTGAATCAACGTTGAAATACGATGTTGAATCAACAGAAAATGTGTTGATTTCTTCCTTTACAGATGTTCTTTGTGAAGCTTTTGTATCGCTTGGCACCCAGAGGGATGGTGGTAGTGGGTGGGGGGGGGGGGGGGGGGGGGGGGGGGGATGCAGGGGCATTGACTCTCGGATGTTTATGTTCCTGCACAATGTATATGCATTGATATTGATTTAGTGAGCAATCACCTTTATTGAACCCAGTGCGAAAATATGCATATATACAAGTGTATATCAAATATACATTCCATGGTGTTAAATTAATGCATCGACGTAATTCAAATAAAATAATACTATAGGTTTAAATGAATAAAAGGTGTACCATTGCAATTATGCTAATGAGCGATTTGCGCAATTTACTCGGCTAATATAAGGCCAAGTAAAATATGCAAATATAGCTCCAGACTGAATTTTGGAAACATGATTTTTACAAGTCCATTCAACAACGTTGAATCAACGTCAATATTCAATGTTACTTCAACAAAGCACAAAATGTAGTTGAAAAGATGTTGAAATCATGTTGTTCAACAACGCAATCAAATTTCAACGTTGAAATATGGTTGAGTACCCGCTGGGTTATGTACACCTAGCACATAAAGTCACTGACCAGGTGCTTTGAGGTTGGCTAATTCAAAATATATGATCGGTACCAAAGATCTCAGATATACATTAAATGAGCAAATTTCTTCTCCGCAGTTTGATACCTCATTCAACCAAATCGAATGGATACTTTTAAAGTTATGTCGATTTCAATGACCGCGCTGCAACAGAAAAGTTGCACTATATAGGTATAGGAAATCATTGATTTGTGTGAGATTTACGCACTGAAAAACTCACAGCTTATCAGCTAAGACTTGTATTCCAGCACAGAAACATATCAGTCTGCTTACAAATCATCTCATAGTACAGAAACGGCCCTTCTTAAGGTTAAGAATGACATGTTGGGTGAACTTGACAAAGGTAGAGTAATTATGCTTGTTCTTTTAGATCTCTCCGCTGCATTCGATACAATTGATCATGCTATTTTAGTTAAACGAATGCAGACGGAATTTGGAATTGCAGGTTCTGCCCAAAATTGGCTTGAAAGTTACCTTCAAGGTCGTAGTAACAGGGTTAGTATCCTTGGTCAATATTCAGAAAACGTCCCGCTCAAGTACGGTGTTCCTCAGGGATCCGTCGCAGGTCCACCTATTTTTACAGTTTATGCTCAACCGGTGGCTTCTATCATCAGACGTTTCGGGGGTACCGTATCATATCTACGCTGATGATACCCAGCTATATATTAGTTTCGATTATAAGTCAAAGGTGGACATTGCTTCTGCTCAGCTTAGGCTTACCAAATGCATTGCAGAAATTCGATCATGGATGCATGCATAAGCTGAAGCTCAATGATTCAAAAACTGACTGAGCTGTTCCTGATTTCGTCTCCTAGGCATGTTGAAGCAGTGTCTCACCTGGACATTAATTTGAAAATAGGTGGATCTGTGATTGCCCCTTCTTCTTGTATTACGAATCTTGGTATCGTATTTGATAGTCGTCTTCAGGCTAGTCTTAGTATGAAACAACATGTAAATAAGCTATGCCGTATTGTTAATTTCCATATACGTAATCTTTGGAGGATAAGACGATTTATTGACAGAACAACCTGTGCACATGCAGTAAGATCTTTGATCCTGTCTCGGCACTATGGCAATTCTTTGCTTGGTGGCCTGTCAAAATCACATATGCAACGTCTCCAACGGCTTCAAAACCGCGCTGCACGCCTTGTCTATCATGTTGATAGGCGCACTAGCGCTGCACCTTTGATTCGTGAGCTGCATTGGTTGCCGGTCCAGCAGAGAGTTGATTTTAAGATCTTAGTGCATGTGTACAATTGTATACAAGGTTCATCCCCCGGGTCATCCCCACAATATTTGCAAGATCTCATTTGTTTGTACACACCAGGGCATGCCGGTCTTAGGTCAACTCAAGATACAACCCGTCTTGTGACCCTTCCACCAACAGAACCTATGGGGATAAATGTTTTTCTGTTTTAGGACCCAATTTATGGAATATGTTACCTAGGTCTCTTCGTGAAGCAAACAGTGTGAAAAAGTTCAAGAAACTTCTTAAAACTCACCTTTTTCCTAAACATTAGTTCACTTCCTGGCCTACTGGGTTTTTAATATTATATATCACTTTGTCAATTCATTCGTATTTTTAATCATTTTGTAACTGATTATTGTGTAAATTATGTAATACTTTTTATACAACTGTGGTGATTTGCTGTAATGCATCTTTTAAACCATATTTTTAAAAGTGTTTGATGTTATTTTGTTGTTATATAATTGTATGCCATTTTTGGATGTCTGTTATTTGTACAGCGCATTGATCTTTTGGAAATGCGCTCTATAAGCACCGGTAAATAATAATATTCTTCACAGCCAGATACACCCTTTGTCCCGCACATTGCGGTTATCACTACAGACCCATTCATCTGTCTCGTTCAGATAGCACATAGTTATGACAGTATTAATCACACACAAATCAATGATTCCTATACCTAGTGCAACTTCTCTGTTGCATGCGCGGTCATTGAAATCGCCATAAATTTAAAAGTATCCATTCGATTTTGTTGAATGAGGTATCAAATTGCGGAGAAGAAATTTGCTCATATAATATATATCTCAGATTTTTGGTACCGATTATATATTTTGAATTAGTCAACCTCAAAGCACCTGGTCAGGAACTTTATGTGCTAGGTGTATATAATGCCCGGTACTGTAAATACCCATGACTGTCAAGCAGGCAATCTCTGCAAGAATTTCTCAGATTATTTTGTTGGCAGACAGGTTGTCTCATTAGCGTTCAAATAATTTTAATTTTAATTTTAATTTGTTTAAATTGGTTGATTTTACCTTTACCTAGGCTTTTTCAGCCTCTGTAGGCTGAAGCCCTCTTTCAGCATCTTCCATCTGTGTCTATCTTGTGCTTCTCGTGTCCATGTCGTTCCTCTGTATTCGGTTAGCTCGTCTCTCCATCTTTGTTTCTGCCTGCCTCTTCTCCTTTTGCCTGTACGGGGCCCGGGTACGGGGTTGCCACTCGGTTGTTTTTATTGTCCACCGATTATCGTTTTGTCTCGCTATGTGTCCTGCCCATCTCCATTTCATTTCCTTGATTTTGTTAATGATGTCTTTTACTTTGGTTTTATTACGAATGGTAGTGTTCTTTTGTTTGTCTCGTATTGTTATGTTTAACATCCTCCTTTCCATGGCTCGCTGCGCTACTAGAAGTTTCTGTTCAGTTTCTTTGGTTGTTGACCAAGTTTCGGCACCATATGTCATGGTAGGTATAGTCTGAGACTATACTAGTCTCAGGGTATAGTCTATCCATCTGAGAGCGATCTTTGGTGCTCGGATGGGCAGGGGAGATGAGTAAAAATAAGATGTGCTGTCTTCTGGCGTATATTTGCTAGTTGTCGAAGGATCCCATTTTATTCCAACCTCTGGTCGAACCTCATCTATAATGTGAATTGAAACAACTAAGCTGCCTTAATGCAAACACACACAACACTGTTCCAATGCATATTATTCTCATCACACACATACACATAGCAGCTACGTCTAGTGTACCATTCAAAGAGAGACAAATATCGAACCATTTGCGCATTATCTGAAATCAAAAGGCTTTGAAATCGTCACCTGTGATTTCGGCCTATGAATATAATCACAAAGCTGGAAAAGAATTGAAAGTGATGGACTTTGAACATTTACCATAATCGTCACCTGTGATTTCGGCATATGAATAGAATCACAAAGCTGAAAAAGATCGAAAGTGATGGACTTTTTAACATTTAGCATATTGTAGGAGGCCACATTTAATTTTTATTTGCTATCTTGTAATGTTTCCAACAGTAAATGATGTATATTTTCACTCGGATTGGCCGGGCCTATAGTAAGATAAAATGGTTGTAAAATGATATGAATCTTCGTATCCCTATGTTCTGTCTGCATGTCCGAATCAATCAGATTTCCTTGTTAAGTATAGAAAGAAACAAATACGCTTACAATGATATGGTATCAATATTGAAAGGTATGATTTTCATATTCAAACAAATATTATACAATTTGAACGTTGACAAACTAAATAAAGTTTATTTTCTGACTTATAAAATGAAAGGTTGTCTTCATCGGGGTCTATCACTCTACCTGTTCATAGAGGCCTGTAGTACAGTAGAGCTTAAAATGGCACCAAATAAGACCATTAAAGATGAGATGCAGCCAGTGCTTGCCAAATTGAAAGCATTTTTTGAAATGGAGAAATTGGGAAGGGAAAGCTACCTGTCTTTGCAACGTCAATTAAACTGACTCTCGTGGCACAACTTGGGTTATGATGATAAAAGTAGGTGGATAACATAATTATTTTTTATTGTGGCCGTTTTTCACTATTCCATCGATATTTTTGTCAAAAAATAGCCTCCTCTCCCAGTCAATGGAACGGTTGAGTCACGTGGTTGGAAGATCGGTCTCAGATGGATAGACTATAGCACACATTGGTTGATTTGTCTTAGGCCAAATAAAAATAAAAACTAGTTTCTCGTCCTAACTTTTAAAATGTTAAGAGAGCGTGCCTGAGAAAACCAAATGGTGGGCGGAACATGAAGGTTGTCGGATTTTGCTCTTTTTTGGTTTAGTATATGTACTTGATGAAATATTCATGCTGACAAGGTTTGAAAATTCTGGCACCTATAGCTTGGATTTTGTGCCCCATCAAGTTTTAGCCCCTTTTAAGCCCCAAAATCTCCCAAAATTGCATATAATTGCCCATTTTTGCATAATGTTCATACTTGTAATCTTGATGTCCATTGTCAAATTATTTTTTAATCGAGTTAAAATATTGTAAGTACATGGGTTTAGTATTGTGAAGATCAAACTAAATTTCACTTAACTCCTTCTTCCTCACCAGGGGGGTCCCACTTAGGACCCCCTCAAATATCTTGATGTTTTATGTAAAAATGGGGCTATCTTCAATCGCCTGCAGGAATTTATCCCAGCAGTGAAATAAAATAACCTGATTGTAGTCTCATAGCATTCCACATTGGCTATTAAAAACTATTCAAACTTAGCTGGGGAAATGTGTCTGGATACTGAAAAACATAGTGTTTCTATATAGTAATTTTTAATATTTTCTAAACCAAGAACACATATTAGTCGGGTATAAACAGGGGTTACAGTACACCCCCTTCTCCCCAGGACTCCCCCAAACCAACTTTTTTAACTTACTTTCTTGGTTCTAAAACATATTCAGAATGTTACCAAAAATAATTTTGCTATGCTAAGGGATTATTCAAGATGGCGTCCAAAATGGCCGCCAAAACTGGTCAGATCTCATAAAATGACATATAACAATCAAAATGTATGGTGAAAGTATAGTTTTAATAGTGGGATGTATGCATAGGACCACTACACTCTCATATCCAGAACGTTTGCTTTGTTGACACACCTAAATCCAAGATGGTCGCCAAAATGGCCGCCAAAAATGGTAAAATTTCATAAATTGGCATAATATGAACCAACATGCAAGTTCTAACGATGGGGTGTATGTGTTAGACCACTATTCTTATATAGTGGGTGTGGTTTGAGATGTCAGCAGGCAATTTGATTGGTTTTTGGGTGATTTTCAACCGACACGCCCATACATTATGAGACAATGGTGCACAGTTTGGGGCGGGGTTTAATTCATTCGAAAAATAATACCTTCAGCGCGTATGATCAACGCGTCATCGCGTTAGCGTGCCCTACACAAAGTCGCCGCCGTATGCGTTGTGGGTATAACGCAGCGATGACAGGTGCGCGTGTGCTAAAGAACGCGATTAATTTGAAGCAGGATGTTGGAAAACAGCTGGCTGGATTCGCCGATTTTATAAAGGGGGAAATTTGTTGTTGTTTGTTTAAAATAAATCTAATAAACTGCGTTATTTTATGCTAAAAGATCAAAATAACCAATAAACTAAATAAGAATGAGAATAAAACATAGTTCTTAGCTGTTTTGCTATAGACGATGGTCTTATAATGTATAGGCTGTACCATATTTGTGTCGTCGTGTATGGCCGCCTGCGGCGACCATACACGACTCCAAATATGGTACAGCCTATACATTATAAGACCATCGTCTATAGCAAAACAGCTAAGAACTATGTTTTATTCTCTAAGTAACTCATGTCCAGTATTTTGCTTTGTTATCATAGTTAAAAATCCAAAATGGCGCCCAAAATGGGTCCCAAAATGACGAAACCAATTCAGTAAAATGGGATAATATCAACCAAAATGTATCATGAAAATGTAGTTTTAATGATGGGATGTATGTATTAGACTACTAGTAACTCATATCCAATATTTTTTGATTTGTTAACATACTTAATAATCCAAAATGGCCACAAAATAGGTCCCATAATGACTGAACTAATTGTCAGAATTCCATAAAATGGGATAATATAACCAACATGTATGATGAAATTATAGTTTTAACATTGGGATGTAAGTATTAGTCCACTAGTAACTCCTATGCAGTGTATTTGCATTGTAACAATGTACTTTAAATCCAAGATGGCCACCAAAATGGCCACTGTAAATGTAAATATAGTCTACATGAGTGTATGGTAGTCCAAAATAGATTGTGAGTGTATATTACATCAAATTCACCAACTAGTATGTTCTAAACTGATAAAGCCCACCTCTGTGACAATTCTGATTCTGTATCACTTTCCAAAATGGCTGCCAAAATGATTAATTTGATATTATATGACCTAAACAATTGTTTGTAATTGTATGTAATACCAATACCCTAAATCTAATGGGACAGCATTCACTATAATATGTCTACGATAAAGCCTAGTGGCTGTAGATCTGATCATACATGTTGATTCATATGCCAATTTATAGAATGTTAACATTTTTGGCAGCCATTTTAGCGGCCATCTTGGATTTAGGTGTGTTAACAAAGCAAAAGTTCTGGATATGAGTGTCTAGTGGTCTAAATACATACATTCCACTTTTAAAACTATACTTTTACAATACATTTTGATTGCCATAATATGGCGGCCATTTTTGACGCCATCTTGAATAACCCCTTAACGTACCAAAATATATTTGGTAACATCCTGAATATGTTTTAGGACCATGACAGTAAGTCAAAAAGTTGGTTTGGGGGAGTCCTGTGGGGTGGGTGGGGTGTACGGTAATCCTATACAACACTAATTTTCTTATTCATAATATCCAATAACTGGTGAACATGAGTCATGCAGATAATGATGCCTAACACATCATTCTTGGTCCCTCTGATATCAAGGCTGCTGAAGTTGTGCATGGTTTGCCAAAGATCAGTAAACTATAAGTAGACCTAGCTGGTCCACACAAATTCTAAATATTGTTTGTGTGACATCTCATTCACCATCTTATTGCCCCAAAGCTATTGCCCCAAAGTTAGATAAAATTAGATAAGATTAAATCAAACTAGAAAGTGATGCATTTCCCATCTATCTATCTATGAGACTAACTTTTTCCCTAGTTATTTTATTGGCATAATGATGGGAATTGTGCTTCTACTATATAGAAACACTTTGTCCTATTGCATCTATAGATATACATTTATATCAAGGGTGATAATGTATATTCAATTGTCATAGTCCAATTGTTATAGTCCCCATAGTAGAATATCTATTATAGCACACACCACCCATGGATCAGTGATCAGTCATCCTCCCGTTTGGAAAAAAATACTATAAAATAGAAACACCTTTTTTACCCTTAGGCAATTCCACATTTCCAGTATGATTGACACTAGGATCAATGTATTTAAAACTAATGATGTAAAAAACTGATTGATGTAGGCTATTTGTATTTGAACCTGACCTATTCTAAGCAAACTATTGTGTCTAATTTATATTACTATACAATCTAGAAACACTGATTGTTTCAAAAGACCGTTACCTTTGATTACACAAACCTTGGCTTCAATTCTCTGATGTGAGAGACTTTGGAATAAAGCTATCGCTGCTCAGAAGCAGCAATGTATGATTTAAGTAACCTTTTAAAATCAAAACAACAATATCTTATTTCAAAACACTTCAAAAATATTTTCTGTCTAGAAACAATCATTTAGATACAAATATAAATATATTCTTAAAGTCTGTGACCTATTTGATTGAATTACAATCCTGTATTACAACAATTTCTCAAATAAATCATATATATTCAATTGTTTAAAATTTTCTAAAATGCCTTATAGAAACACTGCATTGATGTATCTAGAAACCATTTCCCCAGAACAGATTTACGTTTTCTGAAGAGACAAATGATTTAGCTATTCGGCTATGAAAGAAATTTTTCAATTCACTGCTGGGATAAAATCCTATTCACATTTAAAGATTGCCCCTTTTTCGTCACAAAAATCAATGCCATGTAGGGGCACTTTTTTCTGTGACCCCCCTCGTAATTCAGAATGAGGTGAGTGATTTTTGGTTGAATCTACACAATACCAATGCTGTATATCAATGATATATGGACTGGATTCAAAAATCAGTTGATGCAAAGAATTCCATTTTGTGCCTTTAGAAACAGAGACAATTTAAACGATTTTATATGATTTTATGGCTCAAAATGGGGCTAAAATGCCATGGGGCAGAAAATCCAAGTCAGGGGGGTCAGAATTTCAAACTTTGTCAACCTGAATCTTTCATCAACTGTACCCAGCAAACTATATATGAGCAATATTGGACAACCTTCATGTTCCTAGATTTTGTCATATCATCCTATTCTCTCAGGCATGCACTCTTAAGTAAACAATGCAAAATCACCATTACCAGCGTGGTAATGCATTATTGATTGTGTAACTTGAAGAGGACGAGGCTTTTGTAAAATCTTTTTATTTCATGGTTCTTGGGGGTTGGTTATGTAACACAAAACCTGATTTTAAATGCTTATTGGACTCAAGTAGCCTAAATCTATTACCAAGATTTTTTTTAATTTTTTTTTTATAGAATTCATGAAAAATGATGCGCGAGGGGACGATAAACTGCTTAATTTCTTTTACTTGGCCTTATTAATTAGCTATTGTGTCTCATATCCACTTGTTGCATATCATGCGTCATTGAGTACAATACTCAATAATATTTTGTTGCTGATAATAGTCTAACAGTACATAAATGCAGCTATTGATTCAAGCATTAGTTACCTTCATATTCCGGTAACACATTATTTTTAATATTAATTTACTTTGAGTACATTTTTACTCACCCTGTATAGGGCGAGAGTACAAAATGCAAAACCAAATGTAATAGCTTTTAAATATCATTTACTTTTCTATTTCATCTTAATACCGACAAATCTGCAGCAATAAGCAATAATACACTTAAAACAATTTGATAAAAAATGGGCTAAATAGAATTGTCTATTCGGTTGAAATTGAACATAAACGAAAAATATCATATTATTGAATTGATGTTGAAATAAGCCCTTACTTTTAAAGTAAAATATGTTTGTAAAGTAAATATGGAATTCATAGGGGATGGCGTGTGGGGGGATTGTACTCAGCAAGGTGGAAATAATTTCTAAGGAAATTGGGGTATTCAGCCGACGCTGGCCACGCGTATCGGACGACCCAATAGCAACGGGAGGGAGTGCACCATTTTGAAATATTTTAACAGTCATCGCCCGGTTAACGATGAAAATAATTTAAAAAATAGCATTTACAATGGAGTTGGTTAGCCAACTCCAACGGTTTTGGATTGGAAAAAGAATCTTCTAATTATGATGAATTTTTCAAAATGATAAGATTAACATTCGCGATTACAGAAAATGTGTTGATTTCTTCCTTTACAAATGTTCTTTGTGAAGCTTTGTATCGCTTGGCAACCAGAGGGATGGTGGTAGTGGGTGGGTGGGGGTGGGGGGGGGGGGGGGGGCTGCAGGGGCATTGACTCTTGGATGTTTATGTTCTTGCACAATGTATATGCATTTATTTAGTGAGCAATCACCTTTATTGAACCTAGTGCGAAAATATGCATACAAGTGTATATCAATATACATTCCATGGTGTTAAATTAATGCATCGACGTAATTCAAATAAAATAATAGGTTTAAATGAATAAAAGGTGTACCATTGCAATTATGCTAATGAGCGATTTGTGCAATTTACTCGGCTAATATAAGGCCAAGTAAAATATGCAAATATAGCTCCAGACTGAATTTTTAGTCCATTCAACAACGTTGAACATGTTGAATCAACGTCAATATTCAATGTTACTTCAACAAAGCACAAAATGTAGTTGAAAAGATGTTAAAATCATGTTGTTCAACAACGCAACCATATTTCAACGTTGATTCAACGTTGAAATATGGTTGAGTGCCCGTTGGGTTATGTATAATGCCCAGTACTGTAAAAATACCCATGACTGTCAAGCAGGCATGTGCAAGAATTTCTCAGATTATTTTTTTGGCAGACAGGTTGTCTCATTAGCGTTCAAAATAATTTTAATTGGTTTAAATTGATTGATTTGTCTTAGGCCAAATAAAAATAAAAACTAGTTTCTCGTCCTAACTTTTGAATAAAAGGAGGATGAGGGCATTTTTTAAAAATGTTAAGTAAACAATGCAAAATCACCATTACCAGCGTGGTAATTGCATTATTGATTGTGTAACTTGAGGAGGACGAGGCTTTTGTAAAATCTTTTTATTTCATGGTTCTTGGGTTGGTTAACACAAAACCTGCTTTTAAATGCTTATTGGACTCAAGTAGCCTATTACCAAGATTTTGTTTTTATAGAATTCATGAAAATGATGCGCGAGGGGACGATAAACTGCTTATTTATTTTTACTTGGCCTTATAAATTAGCTATTGTGTCCCATATGATGCGTCATTGAGTACAATACTCAATAATATTTTGTTGCTGATAATAGTCTAACAGTACATAAATGCAGCTATTGATTCAAGCATTAGTTACCTTCATATTCCGGTAACATATTATTTTAAATATTTATTTTACTTTGAGTACATTTTACTCACCCTGTATAGGGCGAGAGAGTAAACAATGCAAAACCAAATGTAATAGCTTTTAAATATCAATTACTTTTCTATTTCATCTTATTGCCGACAAATCTGCAGCAATAAACAATAATACACTTAAAAGAATTTGATAAAAATGGGCTAAATGGAATTGTCTATTCGGTTGAAATTGAACATAAACGAAAAATATCATATTATTGTAGGCCTATTGATGTTGAAACAAGCCCTTACTTAATAATAAAATGTCATAGAAAAATTCCAAATTTGAACTTTACTTTTAAAGTCTGTTCGTAAAGTAAATATGGAATTCATAGGGGATGGCGTGTGGGGGGGGGGGGGGGGGGGGGGGGACTGTACTCAGCAAGGTGGAAATAATTTCTAAGGAAATTGGGGTATTCAAACGACGCTGGCCACGCGTATCGGACGACCCAATATAGCAACGGGAGTGCACCATTTTGAAATATTTTAACAGTCATCGCCCGGTTAACGATGAAAATAATTTTAAAAGAGCATTTACAATGGAGTTAGTTAGCAAACTCCAACGGTTTTGGATTGGGAAAAAAATCTTCTAATTATGAAGAATTTTTCAAAATGATAAGATTAACATTCGCGATTACGTGTTATTCCAATACGAATTCAAAATTTAGGTTTCGCGTGGCCATCGTCGTCTGGTATTGAAAGTAAGTATACATTTTGTGCTTTGGGAAGGGAGATTGGGAGGGGAGATTGGGGGAAAGTTTTGATTCAAAATCTGTAAATCCAGACTACCTGTTTTCATCAGGGAAACGATTTTGGATGGACATTTTGTTAATATAGGGGGTGACATTTTGAAATGTAAATTTTGATGATTCACAAGAAATTTTAGATTTTTTTTGTTGGTGTTGTTTGTGTGTTTTAAATTGTTTCTTTTGGGAGGTGGGCCAGGTGGAATTTCTATTTGCCAGTGTGGATATCAAAACTTAACTCTTTCAGGGAAATGTTGGGTGTTTATTAGTATCGTTTTGGAGGGGTTGCAGAATTTGAGGGGAAGTTTTGGTGTTAAGAGGGAAATTTGGAAGATGGAATTTGAATACTGAAATTGGGGGAGGGGAGATTTTGCTTTCCAACAGGGTGAACATCATTCAAATGCTAATCTGAAAACATTTTCATTATTCCCCCCACCCCCATCTCTCCCCCTCTCTCCTATTTTCCTCTCCTCTCTTTTTTGACCCACCTTGCCCATTCCATCCCTGATCACACCTCATATGTAGTGACGCCATTAACACATGGTTTCTATACCCATCATCCATCTCATAATCTGGGGTTTCACATTATCTTTTGTTATTATCATTTTTCAATTACACTTTTTTTCTACATGTAAATCGGTACAATGTTTACATACATATTGTATATTTTTATGTACATTATATCACAATTCAGAAGTTCTCAAAAAGGCGTGGCCAAAAGCCAAACATTATTTGATGGAAGTATTTTATTGGTCCATGTATAATTATTCTTTTCCCCAGGCACATACTTTACAAACTTTTCCCCTGCATTTCCCAACAGACTTCACCTACCGATATTCCCTATAAAAGTATAAATCAATCTGCTTTTTAAGCATTTCTAGGGATAACCATCCTTGTCCAATGCCAATGCCCTGTAAGAACATGTAGAGGCTTCACAGATAGCAGGTGTGTAACTAGAGGGGCAGGGGGTAATACCCCCGTGCCAAAAGGCTCACCCCCTGAAATGACAAACTCTATGCATATTAACAAAAAATAGTTGGTTATGCCCCCTGATCGCAAGCCTGTCCCCCTTCATCATGCCCCCCCCCCCATTTTTTTTTTTAATTGAGAAAAAAATGAAGACCCTAGTTACACCCCTAGCCCTGCAGGTCAGGTCACGAACTCTGTCAAGTGTAAACAAAACAAATCTGCACCGATGATAATACACAAACGCCTTTTCACTCTGGATCCAGGATAACATTTTTACTATGATGTAGAGACTAAATCACAGCTATTAAACACTGTAAAACAAAACATTTGTATGTCTATTTATGTGTGTGTGCCATCATGTAGAGATTATGGT
This sequence comes from Ophiura sarsii, assembly GCA_035610835.1. NCBI lineage: Eukaryota > Metazoa > Echinodermata > Ophiuroidea > Amphilepidida > Ophiuridae > Ophiura > Ophiura sarsii. The sequence goes on from CM069453.1 coordinate 12,363,184, forward strand.
GTGTTTTTTATGTTTTCTATTTTCTTTGTGCAGCTTAGGCAGGATCAATTGTCCTTTTAAGGACAATTAAAACATGAAAGGCTTTGCATATGTACTGAATTTATAATATTTTATAAACAAACCCTTTATAAATCAAATTCACACAGAAGAATAATATTCAAATATAACTTTAGTCTGTGCTGATATGTAAATATATGCAAATTCAGGAAATTCATAAGACCTATGTTACAAAAAATGGTCCTCTACTCCTTCCTCGACTCTCGGCATTCACTTTTAATTCTGTAAGTCATCATTCATTTTGTTTTGCTATTACTGACAAGGCATAGTCTTGTTTTCTCGCTCACATTCAAGTTGGTAGCAGAGTTGGTGTCGCGCTTTGTCCATAATAGTTGCTATCGTTAGGCTATCTTCGTGACTCATCAGTGGGGATTCCAACTTGTCTGCAAAAATAAAAAAGACCACATGCATTATGTTAAAATGTACTTCAAGGAGATCCTGGATGATATATAAATAATATAGTGTAGAATTAGCACCAAGGAAATACCGAGCCAGCAAGCTTAAATGAACTGGTTCTACCTTTATGTATAAGGTGTCACAAAACTATGAAACCTCATTCCATATAATCCCTCAATGAAGTCTTTACCCTTACACTAACTCTGACTCTCTTACATAAAGGTAACACCAATGAACTGGACTTATCAGTGGAGAAGAAACAAGACCTCCTCTGATGTTGACAAGATATCGAACCCAGAAACCCTAAAATTGCATGATTGGAAAACACTATGTGTGCATTTGAGCCGGAGAATCAGGAAATCGGTTCTCATCTCACAGGTGGAGAAAACAAAAGACCCATCTTAACTGTGAACAATGCTGGCCCGTGCAAATTGTATTGGAATCATATCTCAAAGATTGATTATACACTACGTCCCCTCCAAAAAGCCTGGGAGCACTTGGCGCAACATACTTGGACAAAAGAAAGGATATGGAACATGCAGCCAAACACCCTGGGAGAAATCTATACAATCTATTGGTAACAGATGTTCCATCAACTAAAGAATCTCTGATGGAAGTCGTTGAGATGGTTGTGACTTTAGGCACTACATGCAGTGATACTAAGCAACCATGGGCTGAACAAGAAAACATCTTTGAGATTCAAATTTACCTCTACGAATGCACACATTGACGGCGTCTGCTCCATATCTGAGACTAGCCTGCATAACATCAGATGCGTCTGGTGGAATGGGGAAATCCATGATCTCTGTCTTCCCTTCTGTATAGGTCACTTCAAGTTTAGTTGGACGGGACATCAGACGTGGTACCTGTTGGATGGTAGAACATTGAACTGGTGGCTTTAACTGAGTGAATGCTATGTGTGTGAAGGGCATTTTTGCCTGATGTATATTGAGGGAATTATATGTGGTATGTGATGTGTTAAGCTGTCTGGTTGTATATAGGTTTGTCTGTTGGTCTGTCTGTCTGTCCGTCTGTCATCAAATTATTCTTAATTGATATCTCTTGCAAGGCAATCATATGAGGGGGGTAGAGGGAGAGTGTGGGAAGGAAGGATGAAGGGAGGGGTTGGGTTGGTGGATAGATGGATGGATGAATGGGTGGGTGAATAGCGTTGTCTGGTTAGGAGCGAGTGGATTAATTGTTATTGATGGTAGAATGGCAGGATGGGTAAGTGGATGCCTAAGATTCATGCTCATTGTCTGTCTTCTTACCCTGATTTGTCCTTTGGTGCCGAAAACAAAGGCTTCTCCACTGAGTTGTATTGAAGCTGAGCAAATTAAAGAAGCCATACTCTGATCTGAATATTGTAACGTGATAGTCGATGTATCGTCAACACCTGTGTTGGTAAACAAAAATACACACAAAAAATGCTGATGAGTGAGCAATGACCGTTATTTTATTCTTTGTATTTTTAAGTAATGTTAATAATTTTGAAGCACAATAATAGGCCTGTTTTATCACGGCCCTTTTTCACGGATTACTTACTTTTCCACAACTTTTCATTTTAATTCACCTTTTTTCTAACCTCTCGAAAACCGAGCCAATACAACAAAAAATGGTTTTGTAACTCTAACAGGTTTTGGGTTAAAATAATTTAATTTTAATATGACATGTGATATTTGGAATTTGTCGATAACGCGTTAAACCCGCACGAAATTCAAATGACACAAAAGACAGTGCACACTCTGATATGTATAAACCATTTTTTTAAATCAGAATTCAAAAGAATTTAATAGAATCCTGTGAAATGTGAGACAACAGATTCATTCGAATTGGTTGTCAAAACTCATTACACAGAAAAAGAAAGTATATTTCCAATGGAATTTCCATCGGAATTGTTTCCACCCTTTCCCTTTCAAAATCTCAGTGGCGTAGCTAGGATTTTTTTCAGGGGGGGGGGGCAAGATTTCTAAAATTTTCGTAAAAGGTTGCCCCAAAAAAATTTCAAGTCACTTACCTCGTGAATTTCACGTAAGTGGGGGGGGGGGGGGGTTAAGGTCAAAAAATTTGCACAGTAAATGTACTATATATTCTCATTTTTTTCCTATTTACTTTTTTTCTCACTTTTTTTTTTTTAGGGGGTAGGGGGCGGGGGCTCAAATTGAGTTTTTTCGTTTTTTTGCCCCCCCCTGCCCCCCCTTGAGCTACGCCACTGCAAAATCTGATACAAATTCGGAAACACCTCAACATTTCAAATGGGCCTTGCGTTTATGGAATATATTTAAAGGCCAGAACCCACCAGGAGAGTTTGTCACAGATTTGTGGGTTCTAACCTTTAATGTTTTACAATAATTACCACTTTTTGTAAGAAATCCTTTGGTCGTTACTGATTCCGGAGCTTTTCCTCCATACACCATGGTTGCAAACTGAATTGGATAAATCCCCAGGTCTAAAATAGCGCCACCTCCAAGTTCTGTAAATATTTGAATAAAAAACTTTACTTTAAAAATATATTTCGCATTATGCATTTCGTTACATGCATAGAGTTTGAGTTCATAAAGTAACATTATTTTAATGGCATATTTATTGTGTACTGTATGGTGTAAAAATGTTGTAATCAATTTTGTCGTTCTAGCATGTTAATCAAAATCTGAAAAGTGAACAACTGTTATGGGCTTGGTTTTCGAGGTCAAAAAAAAAAATTGAATTATAAAATGAAAACTTGTGGAACAGTTAGTAATCCGTGAAAAGGGTGGTGATAAAACAGGCATCATTATTGTGCTTCAAAATTATTAACATTACTTAAAACGACAAAGAATTAAATGACTATTACCACTCTTTGAAAGTCTTTCTTGATGCATTAAGGGTATCCCATAATTGGCTACAACCATTTTGACATCACCGATGCTTCCAGACATGATGAGATCACGGATCTTGGAATATGCTGGGAAGAATCTTCCTGCAATAGCCTTGATAGATTTTAGATGAAATAAACATAAATAAATATGCAATCACTATCATATTTGATACCAGCAGGTAATGAATATATGTATATATCATGTTAATTGACCCCCTCCCACCCCCAGTCAGCTCGAACCCCATTTCATTTGGTCCCCCAAGCAATCAGAAATGTTGACTTTTAATGTGTCAAAATTAAAAAGGAAATGAAAATATGTTAATTGACCCCTCCCCCACCAGTCAGCTCAAACCCTATCTCATTCGATCCCCCAAGCAAGCAATCAGAAATGTTGACTTTTAATGTCAAAATTACCTTGTCAAGATTAAAAATAACCCCCTTTTTGTCCCCCCTCAAGATTCTTTCTTGCCCTCCCCCTTAACTTGAATAATATGCCATTATTTTTGGCTAGAGAAGTTAGGCTAATCTAACCATTTTCTAAACTAAGAAGTATACTATACAGAAAGGTGGATGCATATTTGATAAGAATATGCCAATATGAAATATAAATTTGAACAGAATGTGTTCAGAGTGCACTGATTAAGGCTAAAAAATCTGTAGAAATTGTTTTGCAGTATTCTTAAAGTAATGTATAATGGGTGCAGCCCTGCCTTCCCTCCACTGCCAACCCGCCACCCAAACCCCCTCCTCCGGCGGTGATACGATGCTGAAGTCTATAACGAAATTAATAATGAGGCCACATCGACGACGTAGTGCTTTAAATATGACAAAGGAATGCAATTACAGTTATCATAAATACTTTCGTGGCAAGATGATGCATGATGATGATACGAAGTGATTAATAAGTTTATTCTAATTACACGCACCATATCTTCAGCGTTCTTTCCATGAGTCACAGCGTATTTCATGGAACGATAAGAAAGAAAAAGTTCAGTTTACGGTTGGTTCCTACACTGGTTCCTATTTCATTTACAACCGGTCGCTCATCACGATCATTTCAATATACATGTAGGCTATACGACCATTTCTCAATATACGATCAATGATATATCTTCGGTAGATAGCAGATAGCCTATAGGTCTATTTCTCATAAAAGTATATCTACCCGGCCGAATTTGGAAAGGATCACCACTATAACTGGTCTCATTCAGTGGCGTATCCCGGGGCGTATCTAGAAGGAACAGGGAGTGTATAAAGGGGCGCATGTCCCCCATTTTCAGGGAGAGAGAAAAGTGGTGCCAAATTAACCCCCAAAACGAATATTTGTAAGCAAAAATCATGCATGCATGGCTGTGTTTTACATTCGATTCTATAAATGTGTGGGTTTTGCCGCGCCCTTGGGCACCGTTGACCCTTATTCCCGTGGACCAGTTCAACACTACCCATTTACAATCTTACCTCCATACAGAACAGCTTCTTTTCTTTGGCCAAATCGACAATTTTTTGGGCTTGAACTCGGGTCATTCCGAGAGGCTTCTCACATAGCACATGTTTGCCATTGTTAAGCATCAGTTCACAAGCGCTCAGATGCTCGGAGTTTACGACGCCGATATAGACTACATCTGCAAAATGATCGTAAAAAGATTGCAAACGTGCGAAATAATTTGTAATATTATTATAAAACTTTATGGCTATACCTCAACCACGTAGCGGTTAGGCCTATATACATGTACAATCAGACTCCTTCTCGATGTTAGATTTGTGAGATAGGCTAGGCATTTTACCAGAGACGGCCAAAGGGGGTCAATCGGGCGAGGAACTCGCGTCCAAAAAGGGTCATCAGAGCAAATCCTTTTTCATAACGGTATCATTTAGAGAGAGGTTTTGAGGTTACAAGGGTTTTCAGTTGGATAGGATAGATTAAAACGAGGCTGAGCATGTTGAGTGCGGATATAGATAATAATAAAGTCACTGTGGTGACGATAGATTAAAATGGGTCTAAAAGGTTTATTTCTCTTTTGGAGTGAATTTCACTCTTTTTGGAGTAGGCCTAAGACCCGCATATGTTTATAATTATATGATCAGTGACAAATTTTTTAATGCAAAATGTGTTACATGAATGGGTCGTATTTGTCAACATTTTCGCCAAAATAGGCGTAAATTTAACATTTGATGTATGTAATTTACTATCACAAATTGTCAACGGGAAACAAAAATCCTTAGACATTAGAGAATTATAATGTTGGTCAAAATGTGACCCCAAAACGGTTGCGATTGGTGTTTGATGGGCCAAAGGAATTGACTAAAGGTATTCACCAAATTGCATTGACTAGAGTTTCAAAAATACAAAATCTTCCAGCCTCGCTTTTTTGGGGTGTGAGGGGGGGGGGGGGGGTACGGGGTACACACACACCCTCAGACACCCCATGTGCGCGCAAGTGCAATATTGGTCCTGACGCCTCAGCCAATCAGCCAGCCCCAATGCCCAATTTCCCCCTCCCAAACCCCTGGTTCATTTTGCCCCACCCTGACGCAAATCCTCATATACATGTAAGAGTTATCATCAGGACTATAGTGTTGAACATTCAAAGTTGTCAATCGTCATCCCGGCCCGTGCGCCGTGGATCACGTGACTCACCAATCACCCATATGACATTCCTGAATACTAAAAACATGAATGGCATTCTTAACTTATTATGATGAGTGCTGTCATGATGCAAGCAAGACAAATTCATAACAATGTCATCACATAGTCATATCTTATAATTTGTAGGCCCTATATTCCCATCAGCGAGAGCATTTGGCTCCCGCCATTTTGGAATTGGTTTGGTAATAAACTGTATGATACCATCATGTTCATACATATAGGCCTAAATTAATAGCAATAGTTTTAATCATAGACCTATTATTATAAGTGTCATTGGGAATTAACGATTAACAGCCATAAACATATACCATAAACGTATACATTATTTACTACCTTTCCCCATAGGCCAATGCACCTAAACGCTAAAAAGCTCATGAGTGGATTCGAACCGGCAAACGTCGCATTCAGATCCGCAACGCTCTTATCAATTGAGCTGCAGAGGAGCGCAAGATGGTAATCTATAACGGTATTGAGTTCGAAATGTCCTCTGTAGCTCAATCTGGCCTACTCTGGGGAAAGATAAATAATTGATCATTCTATACTCAGAGAACTATACATTTCTCATATCAAAATAAAATCACCCAAAAAAGAAATTGACAAATTAACTCGAGAAATCTGCTCCCAAAAATTAAAACATTTAACAACAACAAACTAAAACAAAACAAAACTTCATGTCCTATCATAATATTCTATCATTTCTTTCTGTCCTCTGCAGATCAGTTATATCCAGACCCCACAAGATAAAACCTTTTTTTCAGTTCATAACAATATATACACCCCCAACCCCTCAATATCATATTCCTATATAGATGGTGTGACCGGTGACGTCATGTATTTACAAATGGGACACCCTCTGTTGATTCCCTCCAGGCAGAATATACAGTAAAGTTAATGAAGACAACATGAAATTTCTTTCTAATGAATTGTAAAACTCATTTATTTTTATTTTTTGTGAAATGCGATAGCTTATATAGCATTCCTAAGCAAGTTTAAAGAAAGTTTTGATAACAATTTGCTGTGACACCACAATCTAGTTAGAAAACCTGATCTGGCCTATGTAAACTATAGGAACTCTTGCCCGGTGAGTTTTGTCTCAAATCAACAGAGGGCGTCCTAAATGTAAACAACGGTCACCTCATCTATAGCTACGCACCACTGGTATGCATGGATAATAAGGGTGTAACAATTAAACACTGTCAAATTAGTTATTCATTTTCCACCTTAATTAGTCCTATGTCTCGTATAAGACATGGTTTTGACTTAAATTAGTCAAAATGTCTAGGACCAATTAGAGCTAATTAGGAGGAAAATGACTCATTTACTTTTACATCATATATTTGGGCAAGTCCGCATAACCTATCAGCAGTGGCGTAACCAGGGAGGGGCAGGGGTGCACTCCCCCCCCCCCTGCCAGAAGGCTTGCCCCCCAAGAAATGACAAACTCTATATGTATACTTAAAAAAATTAGTCAGATATATCCCCCTGATGACATGCCTGTCCCCCAAATGCCTCCCCCAACGGAAATTGAAGACCCTAGTTAAGTTACTTACGCTACTGCCTATCAGGCAGATCAAGTCTATAGGTCAAGCCTTGGGTCAAGCCAATAGCTTTTATATGGTGCATTGTTGACGATTTAATGTATAGGCCTATTACAAGTTAGGGCAATTTGGCTGAACAAAAATATTTGCTGATGTGTGTCGCTGTCAGAACATAGGCCTACCCGACAAGAAACCCATAGTGATCCTATAGTGTCTACAAACTCTTTGGTTATTAAAGATAGATATTAGGTCTATATAAAACAAGTCATCTATACGAAGCTATAGGACCCATTTTGCACACACAAAATTACTTCCAAGAAATTCCAAGACATGCCCCCTCTAGTTATACGCCACTGTTCCTTCCCAAAGCTGCCTATCCGTCGTGGAACCACGCCCAACACTGCCCCGCCCGCGAATTTATTAACCGTACACACTCACTGTCGCCTAAATAGCCTTTAAATTTATGGTGCCATGCTTTAACAATAGACATTCTGTGAAACCAAATGGCAAGCTGTGGTATAAGTATGTAAAATATAACAACATCAATAGGAAATATGGCCAGCCTAACTTACCCACGTCAGGGTCTTTGGCGAGTTGTTCATAACCCTCATACGCCTTACTTATATCAAACGTTTCAGCAAATATTTTGGCATCTTTCTGAACCCGGGCAGCTACCGCTACAACACTATGTTCATCGCTGGGCGGAACCTGAAGAGCACCCACAAATGAACTAGAAATTCTACCACAGCCACATATTCCCCATCTCAACGCCATTTTGAAATTGATGATTTTTATGTGCAGTTATGTAGTCTGCTTCTGGATGCAAAATAATGACTAGTGGTGCTAAAGTTATTTGTAAAGTTTATATCTAGAGTGTGTGTGTACTTGCTCTGGCAGTCTAGTCACTCTGAGTCTAAGGGTCATGTCGGGGTTTCATAGTGTAGCGTTACAGCTGTCAACATCCATCATATACTGTACATGTATATATGTCGGGTGACGTGCTAGGTTTTTACATCACGGGGCATGTATATCTTATCGTATTATTAGTTAAAGGGTCATCAATTGTCAAGGTAAAATTTGATTTTCATGACATGTGTTTATCATGTTATAAGGTCTGTAATACTCAATATATGGCAGCTGGGTGGATTAGGCAGGCACGAAACCAGTGCTATAGCCTGATCATAGCCTAAAGGTTGGCAGAAAACTGCGGACAGACTACTATGATACATGTTTGATACATGCATCTTCAAATCAACATGATCAATTACACCTTAGAATGAGCAAGACACACGTCACCCCTCCTCATGAGTAACTCGCTATCTTTAGTAGATAACATAATGGAGCTCCAAGAGATTTCTCTAAATTAATTGCCTTGTGTTTTTTTTTCAATTTTGAGTAAATCTCGTCGCGAACTTGAATCGGGAATCTCATTATATAGCTTGAGGTCGTCAGAGGTTAATGTCCAAGGATATTTATTTTTCAAGGAACGATACGAATTGGCTAGAAACACGAATTTATGACAATTTTGATAAAATAGTATACCGGTAATTTATTGTGGATCCAGAAAAAACAAACAAATTCATGGAAAGGCAAAAGAAAACTACAATTTTAGAGGAAACCTAAATGCCACTTTAATCGTGCATAGTTCGTTCTTGGGTAAATTGCTATCATTAGATGGACACTTTTGGTAATTTGCTATCTTCAGTAGATAGCAACCTTTTGTAAATCAATCTTCAATAAAAAAGCAGATTTTGCAAATCACATTGTTTTGTCATTATTTCGCATTTAATGTTTGAAAAATAACTGAGAAATGTTTCATTTGTCTTTATCAGTTAGCTATTGTGTATACCATACATGAATCCACTTGTTCATTAATCATTATTGAGTAAAATATTCAATAATTTATTGTGTTCGGTTTCAAAAATTAATGCAGTAACTTCACCAAAATATAGTCATATCTGGTTAACGGTACCAAGCAATGTCATGATTGTTTTTGCTGATGATAATAAATGCACCTATGCCGCATACAGTGGTGGCAATCATATTCTGATAACAAATATTTTTAACAATTATTTTATATACTTTGAGTACACTTTTTTTTTACTCACCCTGTATTATTGGTGAAATGCTATCTTCAGGAGATGGCTGCTTTTGGTTAACAATTGTCTTCCGGTATAACACTAATAACAGTGACAGTTAAGCATTATTTCTTCAGTAGATAGTAGACTAGCACCTTTTACACAATCTTTGGTAGATAGCTGCTCTTTGGTTCATTGCTATCTTCAGTAGATAGTATCTTTTGGTAAATAACTGTCGTCTTCGGTAGATAGCAATATTATTTCTTCAGTAAATAGATAGTAGACTAGCACCTTTGACTTAATATTCGTTAGATAGCAGCTTTTTGGTCCATTGCTATCTTCAGTGCGATAACATCTTTTGGTAAAAAACTTTCTTGGGGAGATAGCATTATTATTTCTTCAGTAGACGAGCACCTTTAACAAATATTTGATAGACTAGCAGCATTTTGGTTAATTGTTATCTTCATGAGATAGCATTTTTTGGTGAAAAACTTCGGTAGATAGCATTATTACCGCTTCAGTAGAAAGTAGACAGGTACTATTTACAAAATCTTTGGTAGATATCTGCTTTTTGGTTCACTTGCTATCTTCAGTAGATAGTATCTTTTTGTAAAGAACCTTCGATAGATAACATTACTCCTTCGGTTGAAAATAGCCTAGTACCTTTGACTAATTATTTGTTAGATAGCAGCTTTTTGATCCATTGCTATCTTCAGTAGATAGCACCTTTTGGTAAATAACTTTCTTTGGTAGATAGCATTATTATTTCTTCAGTAGACAAGCACCTTTGTCTTATTATTTGTTAGACAGCAGCTTTTTGATTCATTGCTATCTTCAGTAGATAGCACCTTTTGGTAAATAACTTTCTTCGGTAGATAGCATTATTATTTCTTCAGTAGACAAGCACCTTTAACTAATATTTGGTATAGCAGCTTTTTTTGGTTCATTGCTATCTTCAGTAAATAGCATCTTTTGGTAAATAACTTTCTTCAGTATATAGCATTATTACTTGTTTAGTAGATAGTTGACTACCACCTTTGACCAAATATTTGTTAAAATAGCAGCTTTGATGGTAAATAACTTGTCTTCGGTAGAGAGCATTATTATTGCTTCAGTAGATGGTAGACTAGCACCTTCGACTAAATATTTGTTAGATAGCAGCTTTTTGGTCTATTGCTATCTTCAGAAGATAGCAAATTTTGGTAAAATACTTTCTTCGGTATATAGCATTACTATTCCTTCAGTAGACATGCACCTTTTACAAATATTTGGTAGATAGCAGATTTTTGGTTTATTGTTACCTTCATTAGATAGCATTATAAATGCTATCTTCCGCCAGAAATTTATTTACCTAGATATGCTATCTACTGAAGATAGCGGTGGGAAAAGTGTACTTTAGGTCCCAGATTCTGGACTGTACTAGCATTGTCCGATACTGGAACACCCAGTATCGTTCGATACTGGTACAAAGTCAGTGTTCCAGTATCGGACGATACTGGGACATATCAAATGTACCAGTATCGGACGATACTGGAACAAAATAATACTGGGACAAATTACACTGGTAGTATGTGTACCAGTATGGCACAATACTGGAACATAGAAATGTTCCAGTATGATACTGGAACACAATTTGGTGTTCCAGTATCGACCGATACTGGAACAGTAATATCGTACCAGTATGAGCGATACTGGGAACTTTTATATTCCAGTATTTGGGACCTAAACTAAAGTCCACTTTTCCCATTATTGCTATCTTCAGTAGGTAGTATCTTTAGGTAAATAACTTTCTTCGGTAGATAGCATTATTACTTCTTCGGTAGATGGTAGACTATCACCTTCAACCAAATATTCGTTAAGATAGCAGCTTTTTGGTTCATTGCTATCTTTAGTAGACATCATCTTTTGGTAAATGACTTTCTTCAGTAGATAGCATCGTTTCTTGTGTGGCCAGATCATGATACATTGGGGGTTTTCAATAATTTGGTGTATAATTATTAGGTTTTTCATTACACTGTAACATAGCATTAAACCATAAGATGCACAACAAGTTGTTTAAAGGTATATTATGCGATCTTTCCAGGGAACGCCCTCAACATCAAAAAAAAAATAGAAACCAGATTTTCTTGCAGATTTACATTTCTGATCATAAATCATGCATACATTCCAAGTTACAGGGCGATACGATTCTTAATTACGTCAAAATCATGGTTTTAGAGTGAAAATAAACTGTCGGAATTCCGACAGTTTATATTTTTCACTCTAAATTCACTCTAAAACCATGATTTTGAGGTAATTAAGAATCGTATCGCTCTGTAACTTGGAATCTATGTGCGATTTATGATCAGAAATGTTAATCTGCAAGAAAATCTACTTTCTAAAAAAAAATCATGAATAGAGGGCGCTCTCTGGAAAAGATCACATAATATGCCTTTAAGCTATTTTATTCTTAAAATGCTGCGTGAATGATAGTAATGTAGGATATGCTGCAAGATAGCCAATATATATATATATATATATATATATGATTATCATCCTTATTTATCAGTGCTAGCCTTATTTAAGAATGTTTTATTAATCAATGATGACTGTATTAAAGGATTGATAAACCAACTTGACATGTGTAAAGAAAACCGCAGGACAAAAATACAACACTTGCTTCAAAACAACTTTTAATGCAAAACATTACAAAATCTTGGATAATAAAATATAATTTTACTGAACTCCAATCATAATCATATGACATATCTATAAAGATCCTGAGATTGTGTTTTTTGTTGTTGAAAATCTCCATGACCGCTATACTCTACTCTATTTGCATTCATCTGGACAGTGGTGTAACTTTACAGGCGAAGCATTTATGCACTTATCAATTGCAACCCTGGCCCCGGGACATGGCGGGGACTGTACATGGATGTACGAAAAATGTTGCCCGGATATGTGGGGGAGTGTACAGGGACATACAAAGTGTGCCCCCGCTAGCCAGGGTGTGTAACCAAGACGTAGCAGGTCGTACATCACTGGACAAATGAGGCGGGGAAGTTATCGTAACACACTATGTCCGGGCTGTTGGGGGCCGTAGTCGGGGCGTACACTTTGTCCCCGCTAAGGGGGGCCGGGACTGTTGCGGGTACGTTTCGTATAAAAAATGGTGCCCCACCCTGCAGGGACCATACATGACTGTACCGGGGACGTCACATTGGCAACTTGTACGTCACGGCCCAAACCAAATCCAGCTAATCCCGGGTCCGAAGTTGCAATTGATAAGTGCATTATGCACGTGATGTATCTTCAGCCTTTCAACGCTCATGTGTATGTGTATACGCCAGCGCCTCAAGTAGGCGCCGCACACATTTATGTGCTGCAATTAGTAGAATACACAGTTACGTCACGGTCTTGCGATGAACAAATAGACTATATCAACAATATTACTCTATTGCATGCATGTCACCCCTTTTACTAAAAAATGGCACAAAACTTTTGAATCCTACATTCCTAAATCTAGCCCAAACAGTATTGTTAACACTTCATTTCATCTTGGTGTTTGTTTGTTAAATATGTTTTTTAAATATAGCATCATTTTCATGGATGGATGTTGTATTCAACAGTCTACCCAGCACTATAGCTAGGTAGCACATTCTAGCATAAAATTTGCATATTCCCCCACGGTGATAAACCAATATAAAATTCTAACTTTCGCATTAATTTGTCCCTAAAGAAAATATAACTGTAGGCCTACATGTGTGTTGGATGTGCGTTTCCTCAAGTTGAGAGATGATGTTTTAGTGCATCTAGTCATGGCACAGCATTCTCACTCAGGGTAGACGTTCTTTCTTGATTGTGTGGCCATTACACTGGCGTAAGTGTGGCAATATTATGATGCATAGAATGTGTTGAGGTCACTCCCAACATGATAGGTGATATAGGGTTTGGTAGGTCCAACACTGAATTTGCATGCTCTTGATCTTTCCAGCCGTTAAACCTGAATTACAGGGTGGCCCAAAAGTGTTAATACTTTTTAGAGCTTCATATCTCCAGTAAAATAGATTATTTTGATACCAAGCTTACAACAGCAGCTATCTGTGTTGCCAAGGTACAGAAAAATGTTTTCTGAACTGTTAAACTGTACTAATACTATAGTCATTTTGTCGAAGAAGCTAAACTATGTTTGAACATGCGACTCTTTTCAACCAATCAAAGGGTATGAAAATAAAATGCTTTACAACTACCATGAACAGAATTGCATTCACTTAGTACCCTCTACTGCTATTTTAGTCCCAATAGACAAAGCACATTACATTGCTGATTGTTGTAAACAATTGACCAAGGCAAACAACAATATGTGCAACATAAGCAAAATCAAAGATATGCATGTTCCCCAGGGGTAGTCAAACATTATGCTCTTAATCATGCGTGACAACGGTTTTCCAAACACCCTCCTAAATGTGTATTACCCTCCAAAGCCAAATTTGAGGTAAATTTAGGATTGTATGTGTTTCTCCCCAATTTGACTCCCTAAAGCTGTTCAAATCGACAGGATTTCTAAGGGGAAAAAACCTTTTTCTTGCGGGGAAAAAATGCCTTTTTCTTGAAAAATGTACCCTTTTTCTTGTAAATTGTTGATATTAGATCTAAAAAAACAACAACACTTATTACATGTTGTTTTTTAAACACATGATTACATTGTAATTGTTGACTGCCCCCGGCATGTTCTAAGCATGATGGGCATCAGGTATATAGATTGTTTAATACTGTGTAGATATAGACGAACGGAAGCCTCACAGTCTTTGCCTATGTAAAATTGTATACAGGGTGTCCCTAAAAAAAAGGTGCACATGTTCACCCAACTTGTTGACCATGAAGTTCTAACATTTGTTGTAAGATATTTACACATATTGAAAGACTAAACACCTGGCTTTCAGATGCTGCTTATTTCATCTGATTCGGATTTGTCAATCCTGAGATATGGACAAATAACTAAAGCTAACCAGAATGGATGTTTTGTCACTTTACCGTTTCAAAGGTTTACTCCTAAGATACAACTTCCACTTGCACGATTACCCTTCACCAGTGTTATGCAAAATAACATTTTTTGTATTTAGATTGAATAGGTTTAAATAATAGAATGAGTGCCTGTGTATCCAAGCAGGACTGTATATAAAGATGTTTGTTACATGATTCGAACCAGTCCTTTTGACGAGGTTTCACAAAATGTTTATTGGGCCTACATTTCAAAACAAGACAGACGTCCATATGACTGCGGCCTCAATTTTCATTAGAAGAGAGGGTGTTTGTTCATGGTATTAAAATATCATTAAACGAGAAGTCCAGCAGAAGTCACTAGAGAGTTTACCATTCATTTCCCAAACACTCACGTACCATCTAGGAATGCACTTACAAAGGAGTATTGGAAATACTTGGTAGATGGTACAAGCACCAATGAATAAAGAACATTCTAGAAGACTAAGATATGAAAAGTGGCAGGACACAGTAACACATTGATAACGTGTGACGTGCACTTCAGAGGGATCCCAGAATAACTTCTCGTATAAATCCCTTACCACAAATTCCAAGGACATCTTTTTTGTTCTTCAGCCTCTTTTAAACCATTCTGGTCAAATGCCCACCCCAATGTTTCAAGATGATTGATGCCCATGGATAGACCATGATTGATAGTATCGTTTTGACGCTCATAATCATTCTTTCTGTAAAAGTGGCACAACATCGACTTTGGGTGCTTTGATAAACTGGGTTTATCTCAGGATTGACAAATCCAAATCAGATGAAATAAACAGAATCTGAAAGCTAAGTGTTTTCCCTTGTCGTGGGTATAAACATATTACACCAAACTTTAGGACTTCATGGTAAACCAGTTGTGCAAACATGTGCACCCTTTTTTAGGGACACCCTGTAGTACAAAACAAACTATAGCATAGGCCCACTGTACATACTTAACCCCCCCCCCCCCCCCCCCCCCCCCCGAGCACTACCTGCCTATTTAACAACGTTTATGATTCGTTAATTTCAAGATATACTCATTATTTTGAATCATCAATTAAAAGATGGCTTCTAAAATATTTTACTCCAATTTGTAAGGGAATACAATTATTCTAACATTGTCTCCGATTGCTGCAATAAATAATGTATCCATCTTTCTGACCAATCGGCAGGTAGTTCTCAGGGGGTTAAAATAAATGTTCTATCTTACACTAAATGGGAATACACATGTATGTTAGGCATAGAATTGTGCTTTACCCCAAGAAACAATATAATACGTTTGCAAAGTTTTCGCTTTAAACTAAACATAGTAGGGTAAAGTCGCCAGTTTTTGGTCAGCGCCTTTTTTCGGTCACTTCGCCCAAATTGTGTAATGAAAATGACCTCGTCGTTAATAACTGACGGCTAAATAACCGCCGCATAGTTGATGCCGGGTATTACTTTAAAATGGGGACGACCGATGCAATTACATGATTTGGGCGAAGTGACCGAAAATAGGCGCTGACCGAAAACTGGCGACTTTACCCTACTTAGATGAAGCGAAAGTACAGGGTGTGACAAAAGCAAAATCAACTTACCGTCCAGACTTCAAGATTTTTGGCACTTGAGGGCAACACAATAATATTTTGTTGTTGGCCTAAATAGACCAACACAGTTATACCTGAAGATGAAATCACTGCCTTGAGGAAGCAATATGGATTTCTATCCCAATAAACAATGATCCCTATGAAGTTTTCCACTCTCTTAGGACAATACATCTACATGATATAAGAATAAATAAAGCGACGAAGAAAGAAAAAACACTGTTCTATTTGCCTGATCGACCTAATGGTTTTGGTTTGTTGTAATTTTGAATTGGGACTTGGCTTTTTGTGTGGATTTTGGGATTTTTTAGAAAAGTGTTCACAAAATGTTTGAATCACAGTAATCATACATTCATTGCTATATCTATGGAACTGCTGGTTAAACACACCACCAGTAAAGCCAAGAGTAAAATGGTGGTGTGGTTAATCCCTTAACCAGAACTCAAGGGGCTGTGTGAATTAGATATAACATTTTACGATGCCAATGATGAAGTTTTCATTTGGAACTGGAATGTCTATCAATCTCTTACTCAGCCCTACAACCTGCATACAATTCCCTATAAAATGAACAAACAAATCCTTGCATCGCATACAATAAAACATCCTTTATGCTCACGGGTATATCTTCCTGTCGGGACTAGACATGAAGGTACCCAATGCCTCTTGAAGTATGTCTAGGAAGTTGTTCACCCCCTGCTGTGATAACCCCTGGCCATCGGACTGGTACATCGTCCGAGAACCTCTTCTAAACATATGATCGTAGGAGATGATGTGACACTGCTTACGATTCTGCAGTAATTCGCCGGTCATTCTGTTGAGCTTCAAGCGTGTAGTATCAATCTGCCTGATGCCATGGTTCAAGTCGGTCAGACAATGAAGCAGCATACTGGACCAGATGATATGACATCTGGGAAGACATTTCTCGATAGATTCGATCACCTCCGTTGTTTTATCAATGAAGTTGTCAACTTCAAGATTCATAAGGTCGTTTGTGCCAAGGTGAATGGCAATCGTACTCGGTCTTGGCCCGGGGGTTTTCAGACATTTTTTGAGGTAGTTCGGAAACTGTCCGAGTCGGGCAGAAGCACTCGTATGCCACTCTATGCTGTCCAATCCAAGATGGCCGTTGTGGTTCTGCTCGGCTGTTGCTCTGGCTTTTTCCAAGATGTAATCGCCAACCATCCATAGGAGATGATGTTTACGATGTGAAACTGGAAAGGATAATTATAATTATAAATGCAAAACTAAATAAACAATATTTATGTTTCAGTTATTGTTCAGTTTTTATAACGTGTTTATGAAAGATGGTTTGCCTATTTTCAATCAAGGTTGTTGAATAGACTCTATTCACGCAGCAGCCATTTTCCAAAATATGCCACCCAAGCCTCGTTCCTGTTTGGTCTATCTGTGCCTCGGCGCATTCGATAGAACTGCGAGAGAAGCGTGGTACCAAAGCGCGCGGCGTACGGATCCTCGCGCAAGTCACGCAGGTATACGTAACGGGAATGAGGCTTGGGTGGCAAATTTTAAAAAATGGCTGCCGCGTGAATATGGTCTATAATGCGGATGTAGAATGTCCTCAACCCAAATTACCCTGGGGAGGGGGTGGAATCCAGGATAAAACTTTCCGGGGGAAAGAATAGGTGAAATGGTAGGTGAAAATCTGGCCCCGCTCGCAAAGGGATTTGAACCCAGGCCCACTGCACCAGGGGGTCACACTCCCAAATATAACATCCGTTTGCATATATTGCCGCAGTGATCACGCAGGGAGATAGAGAGGTAGGTGGTACTGCTGGCATAGGATTCTAACAAATTTTTTTGTCTTAGGGCTTCTAAGGGCTTCTAAGGTTTTATCTATAAAACATTATACTTTTATCTCATTCACTTCCGGTTATGTTAGATATCCTAATTTAACTTTAAGACTTCCCCACCTACTTACTCTCAATACCTCTCACGGCATAATTCTGTTATACCCTACACACAGTATGCGTCGTTCTTGAAAATCATGCACAATGAATACCTCTGTGAAGGGTATAACAGAATTACTCCCCTCTCACATTTGACAAGTTTTACAAACATTTTCCATATCCAGTTCATCTCTCATTCACTCTAAGCAAAATATTCTAAAGCTTTCCTCTATAAAGGGGCCTCTCATGGTTCGCCATCAAACCTTTTTATATAAGAACTTTTTTACAAGACCCTAAAAAGCATGGGTTCTAAGCAAAACAGGATGCGCGCGCACACCGCTGGGGAAAGAACAATGGCAACTGCCGACCAAATGCCTGGCATGACGTCACATGTCACCCCATCTATAGAGAAAAAGGATGTTCCGAAAGTTAAGCCATTTGGGCTGAGTGTGTACTCACCTGACCAGACATATGAACATTACACCCCCCCCCCCCCCCCCCGCCCCCTAAAAAGAAGAAAAAAAAGAAGTTCAATAGGTAACATAAGACCTCCACATCAATGGTTCAATGATGACCAGCTCCCCCTGCCTCTCTAAGAAGTTTTGTAAATCACCCTCACATATAAAGAAGATTTCAGTAACCTTCCTCACACTATGAATGAACCAACCAAACTCACCTTGAACTAGCAATGCACTTACCTGGAGCATGCCTGGAGTGGCAAGTAATAAAATACATAAAATAAATTGTTATACTAACCTTCACATATATTTGATTGTCTTGTCTCACTAGCCGTTGTGTGATCCATCAATTTGGCATCCTTGTGTAATGTAACCCTCTCTGACAGACATGTCATTCTCTGGTTTTCAACTTCTGGCTTGACGCTTTCTTCTATTACCAGAGGATTAACTTGTTCAATACTGAAGTAAGCATCCACATCTATGACACTGACATCTTCTTCAATGTCCCCTTCTAGGTCTATAACACCAAAATCACCATCAAGGTCTATAACACTAATGTCTTCATCAATATTTTCAACTTTGATATTGCCATTATTGTATTCTTCCTTTATATTGGCATCAGTCTCCCCATCTTTGACATCAACATCAATAACTTCTGTTTTGATATCTGTATCACTATCTTCATCTTTGATATCAACATCAATAACTTCTGTTTTGATATCTGTATCACTATCTTCTTCTTTGATATCAACATCAATAACTTCTGTTTTGATATCTGTATCGCTATCTTCATCTTTGATGTCAACATCAATAACTTTTTTCACATCTGCATCACTATCTTCATCGTTGATATCAACATCAATAACATCTGTTTTGACATCTGCATCATTATCTTCATCTTTGATATCAACATCAATAACTTCTGTTTTGACATCTGCATCACTATCTTCATCTTTGATATCAACATCAATAATTTCTGATTTGACATCTGCATCACTATCTTCATCTTTGATATCTGCATCACTCTCTTCCTCTTTGATATCCACATCACTATCCTCTTTTTTGATATGATCATCACTCTCTTCCTTGATATCCATATCAATATCTCTTTTGATATCTGAATCAGGGCCTTCTTTGATATTGGCATCAATATCTTCAGTTTTGATATCTACATCAAGATTTTCTTCTTTCATATCTACACCAACATCTATGAAATCAGTATCAAAATTTTCAGCTTTGATATTCACATCACAATCTTCCATTTTGATATGAGCATCAATATCTTCCTCCTCTTTTATCTTTACATCTGCACCTACATCTTCAAGATTGATATCAGCATCCATTGTTTCTACTTCAGCACATGAATCCACACCCTCTACATTGATAACCGCATGAGGTCTAGCTATGCATGGATGTATTTCAGGACCTGCCTTGATGTTTCTTTGTTGCTCAGGACACCTCCGTTGATGATGATCAGTTACGGATGATGATCCATGAGGAGTACATTTCAACTCTGTTAAGAAACAAGTTTTGATATTTGTTTCCTGCTCTGTACACTTCTGCTGTTGATACACGGTTGTTGGCGGTGACTTGTGAGTAGACTTCTCCTCCCTGATGGTATATGTCTTTGAGTTTTTTCTTTGCTCATCACACTTCTGCTGCTGCTGTGGATGATGATGATGCAGAGTTGAGGATGAAGCCTTTTGAGCAGGATTCTTAGTCTCCACAATGGTACGTTTGAGCAATTTCACGCATCTGTCAGTATCACGGCCAGTTTCATCATTTCTGATTTCAATCTCAAGAATAGTTGCCATTTTTCCTGCTCTGCCTGAGCGGTGGACATCCTTTTGATCATTATAGATGGTAGCCTGCTGATTCACTGTTGGTTCTCTAATAGCTATCCTATCACTTTTGTCATGGTTTTGAATGTCTTTACAGTTCTTCTGATATCTGTTAGTGACTTTGAGGTTTTGCCGAGTGTTTTGTGGCTGGTCCCATCTGGATTTTAATCTCTTTGTCATTGCTGAATCGATGACTTTGAGGTTTTGCCGAGTGACTTGTGGTACAATGGTACTTTTGAGCAATTTCACACATCTTTCAGTATCACGGCCAGTTCCATCCTTTCGAATTTCAATTTCAAGAATAGTTGCAGTTTTTCCAGCCCTGCCCGAGCCGTGGACATCCTTTTGATCATTATAGGTGGTAGCCTGCTGATTCACTGTTGGTTCTCTAATAGCAAACCTATCACTTTTATCATGGTTTTGAATGTCTTTACATTTCTTCTGATATATGTTAGTGACTTTGAGGTTTTGCCGAGTGTTTTGTGGCTGGTCCCATCTGGATTTTAATTTCTTTGTCATTGCTGAATCGATGACCGAATCGATGACTTTCACTTTTTTGTTTCTTCCTTCAATAGCTGTCTTCTTCGTTGGCATGTCTTGTTTCTTGACTACAATAGGAGAAAAGAATTGAATGATGTTGAAAGAATGGTATACTTGCAGACGGAGGGCAATGGGGCAGGGCAGATTATATTTGGACAGTTGCGAGTGGGCCACATTGATTCAAATATAGGTTATAGGTGACAAAAACATGGTCAACAGGTCCAACATTTGAGTTTATTGATTTTTCTTCTTTTCACAAGTTTTCATTTTTTTAGAAATGTTTCTAATATTGAAAAAAAAATCTAACCCCTTATTGCTTCTTATCTCCCAAACTATGAAAGTATGGAAAAGCAATTAAAGGAGAAAGAAATGCAATGAAAACAATCAGGAAAATGGGGGAGTGGGGTAGGTAAGAGACTGCTCATCATCATGTTGAGGGGAGAGGCCTGCAGGCATGACCGACCCTTTTTAAACACATTTTTAACAAAATAATTTGGGATTTCAATTTTTTTGTTGTTGAAATTATTCAGAAAGTGTTGAAAATGTTGGGGAGAAAAAACCCGACTAACCCTACCTGAGAGGTCCATTAGGCAAAAAAAAAAAGTTGTTTGATTCAATTTTGTTGTTGAAAATTTCATTTTTTTTACAAATATTAGTCAACATCAAAATTTTCATTTTTTTAATTTATTTTTTAAGTATTGAGAAAATAAAATGTTAAAGATTTTGTTTCCCGTTTTGGTTACCACAACAAGTACATCTCGTTTTACTTATGGTACCTGAAAAAAGGGTGAGAAAAAAAAGAAGAAAAAAAATCCCGACCGACCTACCCAACTTTTAAAAGTGATCTATGGACAATCAAACATTTTTTTTGTTGGCCTTACCCGTAGAACAGGGTGGTTTTTTTTACACCTAATGCAGGAGTAGTAATACTGTTTGCACATTACTAATTATTATGCACCACGAAATCTAAGACACATATAATACAAAGTAGCCTATATTCCCATATTCTTCCATACAATTCAAAGCACATCATGTCATGTAATGATCAAAAATGTGTTTTTTTAATAAGATTGTAATGAAACAAAAATCTAAAATTTGACAATAAGTGAAAAAAGTAAACCATATCGTCAAAATGAATGAAATAGATGCCCGTTGCCATGTTTCAATCAATAACAAATTAGTTTTTAACATAAACCCAAAAAAAAATTCGTTAAAGTGAAGAGATTGGGCGAAATCTGTCAATGAAAGTAAACCAATTTGACGTCACTGTGAAACATGTTATATCAAATAGTAAGAAATTGGATGACAACTGTCATTATAATGCAAAATAAATTAAAGTGAGCCAAATTGATGTTGCTTTGTAACAAGTTTTAATAACTAGTGATAAAGAGAGTGAAACTTTCTAACAAAAATAATTGATGCAACTATAATGCTACAGCAAATAATAACAAATTGAGCGAAAAATGTTCGTGAAAGTGAACCAAATTGACGTTGCATTATAAAATGTTTTATAACAACAAATACAAATAATAACAAATTGGGAGAAAACTGTCAATGAAAGGAACCACATTGATGTCACTGCGTAACATGTTTTATAAAAAGTAATACAAAAAGTGGAGAAATACAAATCGTGTGTCGAATGAAAGTGAACCAAATTGATGCCACTGTGCTGCTACTTGTTTTATAAAAAATAAAAATAAATTGGGAGAAAATTGGCAAATAAGAGTGAACCAATTTGATGTTACTGTGTAGTATGTTGCAACAATTACAAGTTATGTGTCGAATGAACGTGAACCAAACTGCCACCACAACGTAACATATTCAACAAATCAAACAAATTGGGAGAAAATTGTCAATAAAAGTGAACCAAATTGACGCCACTGTGTAACATGTTTTATAAAAAGTAATAACAAAATGGGAGAAATACAAAACGTGTGTCGAATGAAGTGAACCACTGTGTAACTTGTTTTATAAAAATAAAAATAAATTGGGAGAAAACTGGCAAATGAAAGTGAACCAAATTGATCTCACTGTGTAGCATGTTGCAAAAGTGTGTCGAATGAACGTGAACCAAATTGACACCACAACGTAACATATCCTACAAATCAAACAAATTGGGAGAAAATTGTCAAGATAAAACTGAACCAAATTGACGTCACTGCGTAACATGTTTTCTAAAAGTAATAACAAAATGGAAGAATCGTGTGTCGAATGAAGTGAACCACTGTGTAACTTGTTTTATAACAAATCTTACTATAAATCTGGAAACGGTGTATGTTTGTTTGTCTGTTGTGTGTTTGTGTGTTTATTTGTTATCCTTATTTCTCCGTTAGTTGTGATCAAAGTGGCGCATAATTTGCATGAAAGATAGAGGAAATAACGAGAAGGGTGTTAAAGTTTATTTCAGTGAAATTGGTTAACAATTGGCTCCAAAAACAGCAAAAAACCTCTCAGATTTGGCTCATAAATGCCGCTAGATTTGAACAACATTGTGCGTTTCGCGTACTACAGCGTAATCTTACCGTGGTAACGCGTCGCGTGCATGTTTGCGCAAGGGCTGACTGCCGCGCGGCACACGCACTCCTACACATGGCGCAGAAGCCTCACGGGAAATGGCTATTATAGGCCTGTGTTGGTAGGGTAAGTACCAGGGGGGGGGGTAAAACCACGGGAAATGGTTTAGGATATGCCTAGGGTTATAATGGTGCAAGTAGCGTTTTGCGGGGGTTAATGAAGCAACCTGATTTCTTTACTTTAAGTTGGCATGCCAAACAATCCAAGGGACCGAGGGTTAATGAAGTAGCCACGGGAAATGGTTTAGGGAGGGTTGTGATTATAAATCAAACTGGTTTGGGTGTGTGCATGGAGGGAAGGGGGGGGGGGGGCGGGGGGGGGGGGGGGGGGGTAAAACCACGGGAAATGTTTTAGGATAGGGTTAAGAGTTAATGAAGTAGCCGCGGGAAATGGTTAGGGTTATAGGGTACCATAGGGTTATGATTATAAATCCACCTGATTGGTGTAGTTGCAGTGGGGGTGGGCAATTGTAGGGGGTGTATGTGGTTTTAAAAGTACCGAGGGTTAACTTGATGCGGTTTGAGAGGTAGGGGTTAATAAAGTAGACACGGTAAATGGTTTAGGAGGGATATGGTTATAAACCAACCTGATTGGGGTAGGGGGGGGGGGGGGGGGTGGGTTGTAGGGGGTTTATAATGCCTATAGAAGGGATATGGTTATAAATAAACCTGGTTTGGGGGTGATGTAGGGGGTTTATGTGGTTTCAGAGGTAGGTAGTGGTATAACCAGGAGGTTTATGTGGTTTCAGAGGTAGTTGTAGGGGGTTTATAATGCCTTTAGGAGGAATATGGTTATCAATCAATCTGGTTTGGGGGGGGGGGGGGTTGTAGGGGTTTATGTGGTTTCAGAGGTAGGTAATGTGGCATAACCATCTAGCGGGGACCCGAGCGTAACCACAATGGTTTAGGGAGGGTTGAGATTATAATCAACCTGGTTTGGGTGTGTGTATGGGGCCGGGGGGGGGGGGGGGGGGTAAACCACGGGATATGTTTTCGGGTAGGGTTAAGAGTTAATGAAGTAGCCACGGGAAATGGTTAGGAGGGTTATGATTATAAATCCACCTGGTTGGTGTAGTTGCAGTAGGGGGGGGGGGGGTAAATAAAGTAGCCACGGTAAATGGTTAGGAGGGATATGGTTATAAATCAACCTATTAATTGGGGGGTTGTAGGGGGATTATAATGCCTTTAGGAGGGATATGGTTATAAATCAACCTGGTTGGGGGTTGTAGGGGGTTTATGTGGTTTCAGAGGTAGGTAATGTGGCATAACCATCTAGCGGGGACCCGAGCGTAGCGAGGGTATGCCGCTAGTACAAATAAATTGGGGAAAAAATGTCAATGAAAGTGAACCAAATTGACGCCACTGTGTAACATGTTTTATAACAAATAATAACAAATTGGGTAAAAACTGTCAATGCAAGTGAACCAAATTGACGCCACTGCGTCACATGTTTTATAACAAATAATAACAAATTGGGAGAAAACTGTCAATGCAGGTGAACCAAATTGACGCCACTGTGTAACATGTTTTATAACAAATAATAACAAATTGGGTGAAAACTGTCAATGAAAGTGAACCAAATTGACGCCACTGTGTAACATGTTGCAATAATGAATCAAATTGATGCCACTGCGTAACACGTTTTATAACCAATAAAAATAAATTGGGAGAATATTGTTAATGAAAGTGTACCAAATTGATGTCATACAGTAACTTGTTTTATAACCAATAAAAATGAATTGGGAGAAAATTGTCAATGAAAGTCATATCAAATCGATTTGAAGTTAGAATGGCCTTTGTGTACAGCGACTTTATCCTGCTTTCAGGTTGTCTTTATCTAAGCACTTAACGCCCGACTACGCAACAATGCACAAGGCCACCACTGAACAAACACATTCACTATAGTACCATTTGTTCTCAACACGGGAGATATGGAAAATGCCAGTTTACATCAAATTACCCTCTGACCCTTTAAATATTAAATACGGTCGCCCTGATTATCCAATCATATTAATTTTTGCACAAGGAACCAGGATATTTATTTAGCTTCATCTCAGACCCGATTACGAGGCATTAGGCCGCCCTCTTGAGACCTTTAAGGCATCCATAATAACCCAGGGTAGGACTCGAATTTCTAAAAACTCTGTGTAACGCGAGCTTTCAAGCACAGAACGGCGCATGTTTTTCCTGAAATTTGACACAGATACAAATTATTTACAGTTCGACTGTAATATTATGCGCTTGAAGAAGAAAAAAAATTGAGAGAGAATATTATTAGCTTCACATTAATTGATCAGTCGATTACTGGGTGTTCCAAATTATATATTTTTATTTATGACAATTTAAGTGTAAACGGCCAGCATTTTAGGAGGATTTTTTGTGGGTTTTCAAAAGAAATTGTACAATAGAAATTTTGCGTTTCAGTAGTTTATTTGAACGGCCCCAAACGATTTGATATGGTGTCAAAATTGATGTCATACAGTAACTTGTTTTAAAACCAATAAAAATAAATTGGGAGAAAATTGTCAATGAAAGTGTACCAAATTGATGTCATACAGTAACTTGTTTTATAACAAATAAAAATAAATTGGGAGAAAATTGTCAATGAAAGTGTACCAAATTGATGTCATACAGTAACTTGTTTTATAACAAATAAAAATAAATTGGAAGAAAATTGTCAATGAAAGTGTACCAAATTGATGTCATACAGTAACTTGTTTTATAACAAATAAAAATAAATTGGGAGAAAATTGTCAATGAAAGTGTACCAAATTGATGTCATACAGTAACTTGTTTTATAACAAATAAAAATAAATTGGAAGAAAATTGTCAATGAAAGTGTACCAAATTGATGTCATACAGTAACTTGTTTTATAACAAATAAAAATAAATTGGAAGAAAATTGTCAAATAAAAGTGAACCAAATTGATGTCACTAGTGTAACATGTTGCAACAATTACAAATTGTGTGTCGAATGAACGTGAACCAAATTGCCACCACAACTTAACATATTCAACAAATCAAACAAATTGGGAGAACACTGTCAATGTAAGTGAACCCAATTGACGCCATTGTGGAACTTGCTTTAAAACAAATAAAAATAAATTGGGAGAGAACTGGCATATGAAAGTGAACCAAATTGATGTCACTATGTAATATCTTTTATAACCATATCAAATTGGGTGAAAACTGTCAATAAAAGCGAACTAAATTGATGTCTGTGTAGCATGGTGCAACAATTACAAATTGTATGAAAACTGTCAAATGAAAGTGAACCAAATTGATGTTACTGTGTAAAAGTTATAGGTCTAACTCAACCAGTCACAACATTTGGTAAACACTGTCTAAGTGAACCAAAATATACACCTCTTTTGTTATGAGTAAGATTAGATATATTTTCAAAAAACAATGGTTCACAAGCTTAAGGGAAGTGTCAACCCTAAATATATGAAATTTATCAAGCACTGTAACTTTTAAACTAATAATGTAATGTACATAAAAGTATACAATTTTTCAAATGAAATGAGACGGAGAATCCATTTTTGGTATTAAATTTCGCCAAAAATAGCGATTTCTACATTTTTGCCCAAAAATCACTTTTTTGGCGCCAAAAATTTACGGACAACCTAACAAAATCAGTTTTTTATTCAAAATTTCAAAATTTCACCAAAATCATCTTTAGTCAATTATCTAGGAAGCACTTTTTTTTTTTGGCTTAAATTTTTTTAGTTTTGAAAATATTGACCAAAAAGTGCCAAAAAATGTTTTTTATCTCAAAAATCACATTTTTGGCACTTTTTGGTCAATATTTTCAAAACTAAAAATTTTTAAGCCAAAAAAAAAAAGTGCTTCCTAGATAATTGACTTTAGATGATTTTGGTGAAATTTTGAAATTTTTAATAAAAAACTGGTTTTGTTAGGTTGTCCGTAAATTTTTGGCGCCAAAAAAGTGGTTTTTGGGCAAAAATGTAGAAATCACTATTTTTGGCGAAATTTAACACCAAAAATGGATTCTCCGACTCATTTCATTTAAAAAATTGTATACTTTTATGTACATTACATTATTAGTTTAAAAGTTACAGTGCTTGATAAATTTCATATATTTAGGGTTGACACTTCCCTTAAAGGCACAGCTATATTCATTAACTTTTTATACAGAAAAAAAAAAGCTGTGTCAAACCACAGACGTAGTGTGGCGTGATGGTGCATGAATAAGCTCATGCTTATTGATGAGTTGATCAGCGTGCACTTATGAAGATTTTTTTTTTCAGACTTCATATTGAACACTCCGCATAGGCTGTGTGTAAATTGTGAAGACCGGGAGGATTCATCTACTTTAGTTGTAGGGGCAGTACATTCTGGGCCACAACTGACATTCCCATTAAAACTACGGGTGCTGTATTGACATAATTGTGATGCAATAATTATAGTCTAATTAATAATTGAACACTAACAATTTCGGAATAATGTTCTGCGTAACAAGTTCAAGCAACATGTGCTGCGTATGCTGCATTGGGGAGAAAAAAAAGTTGACTTGCCCTTTCCGACCGACCCAGATTTTCGGAAATCTGGGGGTCGCTATTTTTTTTTTTTTTTTTCAAAGTTAAAAAAGAAAAAAAAAGAAAAAAAGAAGCACATAACAATAAAGAAAGATGAAAACGTGTTTTGAGTAGTGTCTGATTGTTTAAAAAAAATAAAAAAAAATAAATTTAAAAAAAAATCTTTAAACACGTTTTTGTGTAGTATCTCCGTTTAAATTTTCAAAAAAAACAACAACAAAAAATCTGACCGTCTGACCCAGACTCTGGCCCTGAAAGGGCAAGTCAACTTTTTTTCTCTTTTTTTGCCTTAATGCGTGCACGCTCGCGGAAGCATGAAAGTACACACAAATCCTAGCCCTAGTGATACATCAATCACGTATCTTATAGCTGTATATACGCTAGTGGGAACTTGTACGTTCAATAATTAATCAGACTATAGTATACCCACTGACGTCTGTCACCTCCCTACTTGAGGTAACACAAAGTACAGACATGAGACAGGGTTTCTATAAACCCAAATGTGCATACCTCTGACAAACCATTTCTGATGTGATCAAGCAAAATGAGTCGAAAGTTGCAAACTTTTGATTTTAGGATATATAGAAAAGAATTTGATTTGTTTCCTACTGTTTTGGATACGCTAAATTTGCTCATATTGTTGGAATTAATTGTCCATTCTTAATCGGATTTTCTACAAAATGTTGCACTGTACATGGCCAAGTAGAAAACCGAAAATGTGATACTTTCTACTTAAGACTGATTTTGCTTGACCACATAAGTATATTTGGCCTTGTGCAAATGGGGTAAACTCACATGCAAGTGCAAAAACAGAACATGTACCAGTGCTGTGTCCAAACAATCCACAACTGCTGCAGCGAACTGGAATGTAGCAAGAGGTAACAAAGACATGAAACAAACATAATTATACAGGGTGAGTCAGACAGAACAAGTATTTTTGCCTAAAAATGTCACAAAAATAACCCAATGGTTAGTAGTACCACAAAAATATGTTGGTTAGACGCTCTTTAAATAATTATACTCCCATTAACCCTAAATCCACGGGCGTGGTTTTGTGAATTAAACTAGCTATCAGGGAAGAAAAACGGGTCAAATTTGAGGGGAAAATCGGTCTCTGCATGCGCCGGGGATCAAATCCGGGCCTCTTGTGCACATGTCTGATGCTCTACCAACTGAGCTATACGGGTTGAACGCCTTGCAGGGCATGGTATAGACCGGGCGATAAATGATTGTAGCACTGTCGGGTTTTGTAGTGTCTAGCTAGTAAGAGCGTTATGGTTAATAAACACTGCCATACACTCACTATACTTCATCACACCTGAAGTACACAGCCATTTTCTTACGCTCAGCATCAATTGTACTCTGCTGCAAGTTGCTGTACAGGTATTCTACGGTACCTAAATGGGTACTGTTATCAGTGAAGTAACACCAAAGTGGCTGCACAGTATTAGTAATTCTGCTATTGTTCAGCTACTTTAGTTCTACCACCCAGATACTGTACAGTTCCCATACAGGTACAAAGCGTACAGCCGAGTAACCATGATGCAGGGCCAGGGATATAGCTATGCCGGTCGGGTGTAGCCGGCACTCACGATTGCCAACCGGCACTCTAAAAAAAATGGGTAACAAAAAAGAGGTTCTTGTTTTGTTTTGATAAAATCATTAAACTGCCTCATAAAACAAGAAATTAGGTGGCAGGAACCCTCAAAGTGCATTATAAAACCTAAAAAACAACAATAAGAAGGCCTCTGGACCCCATGCCATTATCCACTGCACTTCGTTCGCTACACTTGCTCCATTTGCCATCAGTAAAATTATCCGGCACTCAACATTTTCTAGCTACATCCCTGTGCAGGGCATAAGAAAATTGCTGTGTATAAAATGTAATGAGAGTGTATTCCAATGATAGATACATCATTTATGTGCCAATATAGTTTAAGTTGTGCGAGTACATTTAGTCTTTAGTCCTGCGAGTACATTATCCAGGTCTCTGTACCTGATAATACACTGAATGCATTGTGGCATGAGGTAATGGTTTCATGTGTCTTTGCTTCAGTTTATCGGTTCTACCTATGAGTAAGCAGCTATCATAAATTAGGCTAGTGGAAAGACTTCAACATGTTCAACAGGGTGTGTCAAAAGAGTGTCCTGTGAGGGACTTAAATAAACACAACACCAAAAGTAAGTCCCCCCTAAACAATTCGTCATAACATCGTAAGATAAAACATTTTACCAATAAAACTTAGTTAGAAATAATCCCATGACTGTTTCCTAAGTGATGTTTCAAAATGAAAGATTTCCATTACTTCATGGCTGAATGAGCTCAAATGGAAGACAAAAACTGCCCTTCTCAAAAATCACAACAGTTTATGAATTGCTTCTCACTATGGAAAAGTACCCGTGGCTGAGCAAAATTTACTGTAATGTGTAATCAATTCATGATCATTCAGCCATGTAAACCCCATTCTTGGCTCAGATATTAGCATAGTGAGTTGTGACTTTTGAGAAGGGCAGTTTTTGTCTTATTTTTGAGCTTATTCAGCCATGAAGTCATGGACATCTTTCATTTTCAAACACCACTTAGGAAACAGTCATAGGATTATTTCTAACTAAGTTTTATTGGTAAAATGTTTTATCTTACGATGTTATGACAAATTGTTTAGGGGGGATTTACTTTTGGTGTTGTGTTTATATAAAATACATCCCATGGTGTTTTGGGATGTTTTTAGAAATATAGACTGTTGATAAGCCCTATTTAGTCCTCTATCAAATACACTTTATCCCGTTAAATTAGACCCCTTAACTCCAAAGATCCGATTGATTCAGTAACATGAGTGCGAATTCCACTTTGGCCACTTTTTAACTAGAAATGGACTTTCAACTGAAACAAATGCATTTGAGATTCCAATGATGATTTGCAGAATACATCAATGTATTTTTTATAATGTCTAATATTCACATATTTTGTTGTTTGTTATGGATGAAAATATGTTTTCTGTTCCAATGTAACTAACTATCAACAATCAATAGATATATCATTATTGATTTGATTAATCATTTGCAATTACTTGCTGAATGCCCTTTCTAATAAACATAGTACTCTACACATGAATTTGACATGCCTGAGTATATTTGCCATAATTTGATAACAAAAGCTCCAAAATAGATAGAAACAAATTCTTATGATGCATCAAAGATTGCTGAACGTAATAATTATTACTATTTTAGGTCCAATACTAGTATTTTTCATGGTCAAAAATAAATCCAGTTTCACATGGGACACTTTTTTTGACACACCCTGTTTTGTTGAGTTGTACAGATTTATTCCCCAACAAACATACACTATGGGCTACCTACCACACACATACACCATGGACTACCTACCATACCTCTTTTGTAGGATTGAAATTGCTACATCAGGACTGACAGCCTAGCTGGTCTAGTGGACATTGGTTACGACATTCACTTTGGAACTGAAAGGTCCTGGGTTTGAATCCAAGTATCGTCAGATTTATGTAAAACCTTTGCTTTCAATTTTAAAACCTTTCTTAAAATGGGGACAGAGTTTCAAAGTCTGTGAATACTTACAACTAGGCTAATTTTGTGATAGCTTACTCATACTCATAGGTAAGGTTAAAAAAAAGTTGACTTGCCCTTTCCGACCAACCCGAATTTTCAGAAATCTAGGGTGGCTATTTTTTATTTTTATTTTTAAGAACCACATAATAATAAAGGAAGATGAAAATGTGTTTTTGAGTAGTATCTGCTTGTTTAAAAATAAATTAAAAAAACCTCCCTTTTTCAAAATGGAAGGGTGTTTATTAATGAGAATATACAATGAATAAACCCAGAAAAGAACTTCACATTAAATCCACCATGGTGCATGTATCATATTGGAACAAGGTGCAGATTTGACACAAATAGGCGCACACATTTTCAAAATGGTAGCCATTTAAATAAGATGGATAAGTGCATACACACATTTGATTCCTTGTAGAGGTGGGCTATAGAGGGACATAACTTCATAACTTCGAAAACCAGATGAATTGATGATTTCATCCACTCTGATCTATTATTGAAAAGAAAATTAAAATAATTCTAAAATCCAGGGTGCCATGGCAAAAACAAACCCAGCATAATTCTCGCCCTTTTCGGTCCAATTAATTTGATTCTGATGGCAACTATGGCAGAATTATGATCAACATACATGTACTGCTTTTGCCAAAATTGAAAATATCTGACCTTTTTTCTTTTTGTTGTTGCAGAGTCACCTTGGATTTTGGACTGGTTTTTTAGTTTTCCCCAAAAATGTGATCAGTATGGATAAAGTCATAATTTCATCCGATGTTCGAAATAATCTGAAACTATGACCTAAATATGACTCTCTATAACCAACCTCCTAGATGATTGAAATCAGCATACCCCAAATGTGTATTTTATATCAAACCCATGCCAGGAGAACATTTTCACACCAGCTCCATGACTTTCATACCTTGCTTCCTGGTGGATGTGTCAGTTTTATCTCCAGATTCCTTGATTTCAGATGTGCTGTTATCATTGTGATTTTCATCAGTATTGTTCACCGTCAATCTGTCACTGGAATTAGAAGCTTGAGCACCACTGGATGGGCCACACTCACTGCTTTGACAACTATCTTGCAAACTGTCAGCTGCGTCACTTTCTATTTGTACCTGAACAGCTGACATCTTTTTGTTCAACAAATTGACATCATTCACACCTTTCAAACATTGTGTGCCATTTCGACACACATCTAGATCATTGTTGCAACGCTTTAATTTCAAACATTCATCTTGATTTCCATTTACTTTCTTTTCTTCCTTCAAAGGGGCATGATTTGTGTCATGGTTCTGCTGATGGTTGGAGCATGCACAAAGATCTCGGTCTCTCAGGCATCTGCAGAGCGTCTTCATACCGTCACAATGTTTGCAATGCTCACAAGGACTCCATTCAGTATCTGCATGTTAAAGAAACACTATGAATAAGTTGAATGGAGCACTATTCAAAATCTTTCTATACTAACTCACCCAGAATTTGAAAAGTCTATACAACCGATATCACTGGTTGTTGTGGCTGTGGGTGCTGGTGTTGACTACTGATTGACCAATCTAATATAAGGCAAAATAACAAATAACTGGTTTCTCGTCCTAACTTTTGGAAAAAAAGGAGGATGAGGGCGCTTTTTTTTTTAATAAACAATGCGAAATCAGCATTTTCACAGGAAAGAAAATAGAGGGGAAAATGGCAGACAGTTCACCTTGTATTTTACCTCCTTGCATCTGCAGAATTCAACATAAAAATTATACAGGGTGAGTAAAAAAACCCTGCAATAGTGGAAAGAAGCCATTTTGCATACAAAACCAAGTTGAAGTTTGAAACTTTTTAAAGGGGGGCAAGAATGATATATTTCTTCCTAACTTTGTGTGAAAAAATGAAGTCGATCGTATTTTCCGTTTGTCTTTAGTGACCCTTTTTGCAGCACAACTCAATTTACGCTTGTTCACGAGCACAGTGATTTTCAATTGAAATGGCACACATCCCATTTTCATATTTGAATATACCGCCAATTCTTTTTTTCAAATTTAGAACATTATAAGCAATTCATAACATGGGTAAGCTAAATTGATTATGTTAACTCACATGTAAACAAGAAAGGATGCATTAAATTCCAATTACATCACAAATTTACTCAAGTTTCCAAATTTGAATGAGAGACACATGATCTTATGCATGTTTTTGGATCTCGTGGACAAATGTGTGAAATGGGTGCACAGGTAAAAAGGTTCACCAAAAGCAACCAGAAAATAATATTAACTTCATTTTTTCGCACAAAGTTAGTAACAAATGAGGTATTTTCTTAACATTAAAGAAAAATCAAGTTTCAACTTGGTTTTGAAAACAAGATGCAATCAAGGAAAATAATAGTTGGCACACTTGACGCAACTTATTACAACTATCCCTGTGCTCGCAATTGAGATCAGACTTGGGACATAGCACTGTTTAATAGAAAGCAAAAGTCTCCCCCTTTCTTATATCCTTCCCCACCACCCATCAATCAATGTTGGGGGAACTACCAAGGCTTCTGATAATATGACTCGGATCAACATTGCCTCCGGGGAGAGGGGCGGGTTTTTTCCGTAATTAGGACAAAGTGTGCCAACCTTTTTTTCCTTGATTGTCTGAGTCATTTGCTAAAAAAATCATCTGTGTTAAGTCTTTTGGCTATAACATGAGATTAAACAAAGATTTCTTCACCAGATTTGGAGGACAGATAGGTTATAACATTGGTCACGTGTTCAAACATTATGCATCAACGTACGTTTAGGGACCGGTCACTTTTAAATACGGAGGTAGATTTTTCACTTAAAATGGCAGTGAAACTATAATAGACATGACCAGTTATTTAAATTCAGATGGATGCTCGACCTCATATATCATCAGCTAAACGTTGAGAAAACATCTTTCTGTCGTTTATATACATCTCAAGACCAGTATCTATATCTATATGTCTTAGTACCAGTGTCTATATAACTTAAAAATATAGACCCAACATGAAATATGCCTGTTTTGTTTTGACAATAAATCAAAGTTGTCAAGCCATTACGCCCATATATAAGAATGAGTACATCTGCACTCTTTCGGTACCAAAATCAAGGACATTATGATTTTTCAAGAAATAGAAGACACAATGATAGTGCTAATTAAAACAAATAATGCAAATCATGATTGTAAGAAAAAAGAAGCAACAAATAAATCATTATCGAATAGAAGCTTAGACAAGGATTCCAACCCGGGGCAGTGGGGTGCAAGTCTCATATGTTAACCACTACACCAACCGGGCGTGTGTGCATATAATAACTGAATTATACGCTATCAATGCTCGTGTATTGTCATCGCAATGGTGAATCAATAGCATCGGTTCACCATAAGAAATCATCAAATGTGTCATTGTTACGAAATACAGAACTAATTTTTCAATGGATAAGGGATTAGAGGACAAATACCGTTCGTATAGACCCTTTTTAAGCAAAGATTAAGCACCGCATACCTACCTTTCAACGGTTCACCGTTCCTGAAATGAAATAAATCTATAGTCATATATGTTTTATTTCAGCAGGGGTGAACCGTTAAAACACACCGAAGATGCGACTCATTTCTTCTAAAAGATAGCATATGAGTTTCAAATTGTCCACTAAACACTAATCCATTGAGAAAAAAAAGTTTTGCATTTCATAATAATGAGATATTTGATGAGATGTAATGGTGTACCGTTGCAATGATTCTCCGCTGCAATAACAATGCATGTGTATTGATAGCGTATAATTCAATTACAACATGCACACACGCCCGGTTGGTGTAGTGGTTAACATATGAGACTTCCACGCCGCGGCCCCAGGTTCGATTCCTTGCCCAAGCTTCTATTTTTCTTCTTCTTGTGTGTGCTTCTAAGCTTATTTCTAAACGATCATAAAGTCCATTTTTTAAATAATCGGCACGTTATCTTAGAGTTTTGTCTTCATGGCGCATTATTTGATATATGTGACTTTATTTATTTTCCATAATTTCATATTTAAATGCTAAGAACATAACGTGTCATCTTCTGAAGATAGTAATGTTTGCATGAACTATAACAATGGCAAGGCCTATTATACACCTATAGTCGAACACAATTAACATACAGAGACAGCGTTAGTAAATAATAACCAGTCCCTAATACACAAAGTGACTTTTCGTTCTTCTATCTTTGTTTGTATTAGCCATTCTGTTTATGTGGCTTTATTTATTTTGTAAATAAATGTTATTATGATTATTTTTCATGATTATAAATTTAATGCTAGGAACATAACATGGCATTGTGTCATTAATTGCTATCTTCTGAAGATAGTAATGTTTGCATGAACTATAAAAATGGCAAGGCCTATTATACACCTATAGTCGCACACATTTAATATACAGAGACAGCCTTAGTAATTAATGGCCAGTCCCTAATACACTTTTGTCTGACTTTATATGTCGTCTATCAAACGTTGATTAGAAATCAATTAATACATATACGAACTCTAATTGTTCTTCAACATTTTGTTTCACATCCATGAAAATAAATTATGAAAATAACATGTTTTGACGTATATGTTGCCTAAGTATTGACTGACCAATCACTAAATGATGTAATTGACACTTGTCACTTTTAGGGAATGTTGGCAATATACCCTACAATAATCGTGCAAAACCTCATTAGCATTGGGCATTTGGTTCTAAAGTTATAGCCAAAAAACCAATCCCAGATGGTGAATTTAGGATTTCGCTCAGACAATCAAGGAAAATAATAGTTGGCACACTTGACGCAACTTATTACAACTATCCCTGTGCTCGCAATTGAGATCAGACTTGGGACATACAGTACAGCTCGAAATAGAATGGACCATGACATTGCAATGACATTGCACTGACATTGCACTGACATTGCAATGACATTGCAATGACATTGCAATGATGCCTTGAGATGTAACCAGATTAGTGCAGTCATTGCAATGTCATTGCAATGACATTGCAATGACATTGCGTTGACATTGCGTTGACATTGCAATGACATTGCAATGAAGTGCGTTGATATTGTCCATTCTATTTCGAGCTGTACTGTAGCACTGTTTAATAGAAAGCAAAAGTCTCCCTCTTTCATATAT
Source organism: Ophiura sarsii (assembly GCA_035610835.1). Lineage (NCBI taxonomy): Eukaryota > Metazoa > Echinodermata > Ophiuroidea > Amphilepidida > Ophiuridae > Ophiura > Ophiura sarsii. Next base: position 12,399,918 of record CM069453.1, read on the forward strand.
CCTTCCCACCCCCCATCAATCAATGTTGGGGGAACTACCAAGGCTTCTGATAATATGACTCGGATCAACATTGCCTCCAGGGAGAGGGGCAGGTTTTTTCCGTAATTAGGACAAAGTGTGCCAACTTTTTTTCCTTGATTGTGGCTTCTTTCCACTATTGCACTTTTTTGACTCACCCTGTATATAAGGTATGCAGGCATGTGCTGCTCAAATGGGGCGCTAAACATAGGGTATGATTACTGGAAAACCCTTAACATGGATCTCAAATCGTAGTTGCACCCCAGGCCCAGATTCAGTTTCATGATCCTTAACATATCCAGGAAACAAATAAACACACTCATTCAAGAGGTAAGAACTTTGAATCTGACTATTGTACGATGATCTAATTGATAAGTCTGCAGACGACATTCCAAAATTAGACAAAATGTTTCAAAAATGTCAAAACTATTGAAATTAATTACCTACCATATGTGAAATCACCATGAGAAATGCATTACAATACATACATGTACAGACATGCCTAGTATTGGTTCAGCAATCCTTGAGATAGACCTTGAAATTTGGAAAAGGTTTCTGACAAATCTGTTTTGTATTTGGTAAAACCAATAGCCGCCTGGACATCAAGCTTTGAAATAAGCCAACCGGTTCACGGGGATTTAGCATGAACCAGGGGTAATTTGAAAAGACCCAGGAGCAATTTTCATAAAGACTAAAAGTGACAATGATAACCAACATGAGGTTTTTAAATTCACCAATGTTATTCTATCACTTTTGATAGGCCCTACAATCATTTTTATTTTATTTTTTGTAAGAAGTGCCAATCTTAATTTTGTACTTTAATCATCATTAATGAACTAGATAGTTAATCTAAGTCATCACTCATCATCACTAGGGACTCCAATATCAACGATTGTAGTAGTATGTAAGAGTATTACCCTTACAGGGTCAGTAACTTTGCAATTTATCATGTAAAACACGAATTTGTTTGTAAGTATTCTGAATTCTGCAACTGCATTATGATATTAAACTTCGCCAACAGATTTGCAGAATTTTGGGTACAAAATGTTCCTATAGATAATGGCCACAAGGTGTATAACCCTTTGGCTATTTTAACATTCAGTGACTTTTAGAAATGAGGAATACTTGCATAATTTATTAGGCAATTGGTAGCACTTGGATCAATCTAAAAACTTAGTACTGTTAAAATGTATCTCAGGGGTATTACCCTCTATAATCTTGCACCCACTGAAGTCGCATGTTTGTGAGTTTGATTTAAGGGGAGTAAGTGAACATGTTGCAAATGTTGACCCGCTGAACTCTTAACAACATGTTCAATTATTATGTTTTATCAAAATTGTTACCTATCGGCCGTACAATAGGATAGAATGATGTTATAAAATCACATTTAATTGCATACTTTTCGGAATGGATCAGAGACGGGCGCAAATTGATTAAAATCATTTGCGCGTCATAGCCCTGTCTTTGATGACTTTTGGGCGCAATTGGTGGCTTCACGAGGGTAAATTTGCGCCTTGCGCCCGACTATTTCAAAGCTTGTGCGTGGAAAGTGTTAAACTAACCTTTATCCTGAAGTACCTACTCCTGGCAGCCAAATCTTACCTTTGGAAGATTCCTGATGTACAGGTTGTAGCATTTGATCTATAGCGCTCCTGGAGAAATCTTTTTTCATGGCTTGCATGACCAATGACAGGGCAAATGTAGACATCCCAGCGGCTTTAGTCACTTGTGGTGGGGGTTGTGATATTGATAATGGGGGAAGTGATACAGGTTGGGATGCTGGGGGTGGTGGCGGAGGTCTAGGTGGTCTTGATGGTAGTGGGGGTAGCTGTTGTTGCGGCTGACATGAACTCCCCTGATCCTGGTAGATACATGTGTTGTTGGAATGGACCAGCTCACCCATAGAATCTGCAAATCCCATCCCTTGCGACCAAATAAATCCTGGTCCAGAAGGCACTTCCGATGATGGCACAACGATATGAGGGTTTACCATCGACGGATGAGTTACTTGTGATAAGGGCGGGTTATGCCACTGTTGAGAAGGCACTGGCTGTAATGGTTGACACTGACCAGATGGCCAAGTGTGCTGAGGCTGTCCGTTCTGGAATACCCAGGGGGTGTCGGTTGCAGAGGCTTCATACCAAGGACCACCTGGAACTTGCTGCACATTTACATTGTATGACGTTGATGACCCCATTGGATGCTGGGAAGTGCACCATACCCTCCCTGGAGGTGGTATCCTAGTGTCTACATATGGAATGCTTGATGGTTCTGCAGAATGGATTGTAGAGTTCCATTGCTGGGAATGGCACCACAGACCTGGTTGGGAAACCGATGGCAATACAGCTTCTTGGTGCACATATGGCACTGCTAGGGGATGGATGGTTGGAGTGCTCCATTGTTTATCCTGGGAGTATTGCACATTATTTGAAGTACAATGTATGGGATGGGTTAGACGTACAGTTTCTATTGGTAATCCGGACACGAGTGCTTGCTGCTTTGCAGTTAGATGGGTATCTTCAGGGGATTTCTGTACAAAGTAAGGGATATGATTTAAAAAGTTCAGACTAAAACAAGAAAATAAACTGCGCCAATAAAGTATCGAAACACTTACAAATGGTCATATTTATCAGAACCTGAATTAGTATGCAAAAAAATAATTAAATAATTCGATTCACAGTTATCTTCTGCGCATTTTGACACCTCTTTTGTTGCGCTATGATGTTGTTTGGCGGATTTATGGGCACTTGAGTGGCTTAAAGTCGAATTCTAAAGTTGCAAAAGCCCCTATTCCAGCAACGAATAAGATCATCATTATTTTTGCCCGCCTTTTTTAAATGATGTGTATGTCGCGTGTTGGATAAATCGATTGCAATGAATATCAGCATTAATTTTCAATAACAAAACAAAAGGGTCAGAGATGGGAGGCATAAATCAATAATTAATCAATCATTAATTGTCATGGTTAAGTAAACAGAACAAATTTGTGTCTTTTGTCTTAATTTTGTCTGTGTGTGATGCTTTGTGCGAGTTCCTTTCTGGAATTGGGGTGAATAGGAGCTTTTGCAACTTTAGAATTCGACTTTAAGCCACTCAAGTGCCCATAAATCCGCCAAACAACATCATAGCGCAACAAAAGAGGTGTCAAAATGCGCAGAAGATAATTGTGAATCGAATTATTTAATTATTTTTTGCATACTAATTCAGGTTCCGATAAATCTGACCATTTGTAAGTGTTTCGATACTTTATTGGCGCAGTTTAGTTGTTTCATAAGTAATGTGAAATCATTCATTTCAACACAATTTTTTCACAAAATTGGGGCTTGGAATGCAAATATTTACGATTTTTAAATTTTCAATCAAATGCAGGCTCAAAAGGGGGGTCATACCCTAACCCCGGTTTAGGGTTTTTGACTAGGATCACGATTTTCGAGGAAAAAACGCCAACTAAATCTCCGGGAACCTGCCGGGATTCGATCCGGGGACCCTCCGTTCTCAAGCCCCACGTCCCACCCACTAAGCCACAGCCCTCAGCTACACATTCGCGCAGTATACTGCGCTCACTATATAGACTCGGTTGACTACGTCATCGAAAACCGACGGCGCCTGCGTTTGGAGAGGGACTTAGGATTAGCATTTTTAGCACTCAGGGGGGTTAGGGTTAAGAGCTAGTAGAAGAGGGTTAAAAGGAGTCTTTCCAATGCCAGTGCCCCCCTCCAAATGGGCTTTCAACCTTGGGATTCAAAGGGAGAAGTAGATGTAATGTGGCAATTTCCATAGAGCATTGGTCGTTTATTTGGGATTCTCCTAGAGGTTTACCAGATGTTTTACGTCCCCATTTGGTGGGGGTGTGTAATGTTTTGATCTAACCCCATGGTTTGGAATTGCGAAGATGTTCAAAAGTTCAGGGGGGGGGGGCATCGCCTAACAGGGCATATCAGATGGAATCCACATTGAATAAGGCAAAAAAATAATTATTTCCAGTAGCAAGCCGGAAAAGTCAAATGCCAAATGCGTTTTTTTCATTTTTATTTTTTTGCTCAAATTCACAGTGGAGATTCACTTGAAATGGTTTTATTTAGTCATATCTGTGCATTTGTGTTACTCTTATGCTCGCTAAGTAGATATACTATATAGTGTTATATTAATATTTGCCAAGGATTTTCACTTGTTCGTGTTTGCCGTATGTGACCAATCGCCATCTTGAAACATGTCGGACACAATTTCGACAAAAGATGGCGCCCGAACAATATTTCCCCCTGTTTTTTCTATAAAAAATTAAATGTGCAAGAATCAATCGTCTCAGTGAAATACGCGCTGGAAACAAACCTGTTTTTGTTTTTTTTGGCCTAAAATACTTGCCTCGGTTTTAGAATATTTGGTGGGTGGTTCCAAATCATCTCCAACATTTTTTCTCTTCTTCTGTAACACTGCATACTCAATCATACGCAGTTGATGATCCTAAGAAAATAGACCAATAATCATCCATGATTTAATTTGGTGGTGGACACATACAATAAACAGCATAGATTTTTTTGATTTTTTATACACTGACCTCTGCTAATGCCAAAAAAATAAATTGATGTGTTGCCTTCAAGTGCCAACAATTTTGAGGTTGGATCGTTTTTTGTTTTTTAATTGCTGAAAAATATTACATGGCTGTCGTGTTCATGGCAAGACAAAATTGGAATAAAAAAAATCATTTCTTTTGGCTCAAAATTAGTTTTTGGTAAAAAATGCTAAAATTGCACCAAAATCATCTAAAGACACTTTTATTCTTCCAAAAAGTTATTTTGCTATTTGTTTAGCCAAAATGTGATTTGTTGGTCAAATTTTTAAAAATCAGCATTCATAGGTTGAAATTTGATAACATAAATGGATTCTCTCACTCATTTCCTTTCCATAAATATACATCATGTTAAGTTCAAAGTTACAGCACTTGATAAATTTCATATTTTTGGGCAAACAACCATTCAAGCACAAACAACCATTCAATGATAAATCTGATATCAGTGTCTCAAGAGAGAAAGATATACTTTGGAAATTACAAAGTTATGTCTCACCTGAATCTTTTGCTGTTCTTCCATTTCCTTTATCCGTGTTAGTGTGACAGCAAGCTGCTCCTGTGCGGATGTCGTATCACAATCAGGTGATATCCATTCTGTACTACCATCCGTAACATCTGGAACTGCATCACGGCTATCTTGCACTTGTCTTGTGCCATCCCAGTGACTCAATATCTTGGATAGCTCCATATCTCCACCTGTTGTTGTACAGCTTCTTAGTATAATGACAATGTCACACATGTGTCTTGGATACAATGTCCAAACGTGATTGTCTCTAGGAAAATAATGTTCCTAGATGAAATTTCCTAGAGACGATGTCTAAGAGGGAATGTCTCCCGAGGACTACATGTATATGCAAACCTCAATGTCACCTCGGGATGATGTCCATGTCTCTGTATTGTCCTAACATAGATGTCCCTCATGGACAATGTCACAACATGGACTTCCCCATTGATAGGTTGTCCTATGTCACAACGTGGACATCCGCATGTATAGGTTGTCCTATGTCACAAGATGGACTTCCCCATTGATAGGTTGTCCTATGTCACAACGTGGACATCCGCATGTATAGGTTGTCCTATGTCACAAGATGGACTTCCCCATTGATAGGTTGTCTTATGTCACAACGTGGACATCCGCATGTATAGGTTGTCCTATGTCACAACATGGACTTCCCCATTGATAGGTTGTCCTATGTCACAACGTGGACATCCGCATGTATAGGTTGTCCTATGTCACAAGATGGACTTCCCCATTGATAGGTTGTCCTATGTCACAACGTGGACATCCGCATAATAGGTTGTCCTATGTCACAACGTGGACTTCTCCATTGATAGGTTGTCCTAAGGGAAATATCTTGTGACACTTGTTACAGTGCTGATGATAGGTACTTGTGTTTACTAGCTTGTTGGCCATGGATCCAATGACACTGCATAACCGAGCCCTTGTCGTAACATCAATTTTCCTGTGTGTTTAAATACAATAATCAAACCATGATTACAATCCATGTGTGAATAAATATTACATTTGGAGAGCTGAGCTGTCAATAACCTGATTGCAACCCGGTACATACGATCCCTACTCATGTCAATGAGGGGTTACAAAAATCAACTTTCATTATCAAAGCGACTGGATTTTTCAACTTAACATTTTGCTTAAAGTTCATGATTTTGTGTGATCTTTGAAGTACAAATTTGTTAAAGGGTAACCCTGAAAGTTCCCAGAAATTTCAGATGATGTTGGCCATGGTATTTCAATATGGCAAGACCCCCTGGTACGGTATCTTTTTGAACAAATCATACAAGCAACACTGGCTGCCATGACTCCCCTCTTGCAAAATATTATTTCAAATTTCATATAGAGAAAAAATTGATAATTAAACAAATTAATTTTCAACGTTTGACTGAATACAACATGTTATTTGTGACAAATAGAAGGGAGAAACAAACTTAGTCTAACCCAGTGGTTCCCAACCTTTTTCTGCTGGTGACCCCATTCCAGAAATCAGCATCAGAGCGCGACCCCTTACAGAACAAAGTCATGTGTGTTTACTATGATACAACATAGAATTTGGTTAAATTAGGCTAGTCCGCGACGCGACCCATAGGTTGGGAACCACTGGTCTAACCCCTGGAACACTTGATCTCTTTGTTAGGTGTCAAGCCTTTAAGTCTGAAAGTTTTGTGGAGTACCTCAATTAAATATATCATAAACTGCCGAGAAAAGTTATTTACCCATATCTGAGTGAAAAACAGATAATCATACATATCATCAAGTTGACTACCGGTGACATGATGTTGACTATAGTCCTATAATGCTATCTACCGTACTGACGCAAGACCGACAAGGTGTTTTTTATAAGCTTTTTTTTCCTTCAATTATTTTGATGAACAATTTCGGGCACACATGGAGACCTGATTTAAGTCCCACCCCCTAATTTACGTATATTTTGGGGTAAAAAAAGGGTGGGACTATACATGTGTCAGTACGGTACTTAGATAGCAGCCATAAATGCTTTATTTCATATCATAGTTTATGGTATCACAAACCATGGACATTATCACAAACTTAATGTTTTACATTATAGTGTTGTGCTATCTACAGTAGAAAGCTGTCAATGAAAGCAATAGTTTTTGGGACCATGTTTAGGGGTATTCTGAAAAACACGGCACTCTACTCCCCGTTGCAGTTTTTATTGGTTTTTGTCATAAGTATGATGTTTTGTTCTATATAAATACCCAATTTGGGCTCAATAATTATTTACTAACATAATAATGCACAATGTTGTGCTTGTTTGACACCTCCTTTAAAAAGAATGAACCAGTGTCTTTTAAATAATCCAAGTGGATTTCTGAGTATGAACTACAACGTGCATTGAGCGATTGTCACTCCGCACTGTAGGAGGTAAAGTCACGCTGCGTAATGTACAACGCCGTGTGAAACCACTGGCGGCGTAGTATGGCGTGAATCTATTAAAACTTGTAATTAAAACAGAGCAGATTTTATGCAGAGATTGACACTTTTCCATTAAGAGATAAGATTTATGTGCGATGTGGTAATTTTAATACTATTAGTTGTCTGCATGCGCAATATACACTCAAGAGTTGTAATTGAAGAAGACAATCAGGTTTCCCAGTTGACAGATTGGTCAATTAAACTTCTACTGTATAATGTGATCATATTGCTTAGCTTTTGGAATTAGTTAATTAGTTGTCATACATTCATCAAAAAAAGTAATTGACCAGGTAATAAATGTGCTGATAACTCTAAAAGTTATGCTGATAACTCAAACATATTACATTATAAAGTTGCTGGGAAAAATCTCCTCTTTAATTTGAGATATTGCACGCTAAGAATAGTTGATTATTGAGCAAGTTACAATCCCAAATGTCAGGTCAAGTCTGATTTTCATTTTCACATTTTTCTTTTCAACACGGGGAGAGTATGACAGGCAAAGTGTGTGTGCCGTATTGATCAATCGTAACAATGTGGCCGGCAGACTATCCACCTGGGCATCGACGGGCGAATTCGACTACCACAACAGTAATTAATAATTTGCCTGTATTGAGTATGCGTGTAGAAAAGCAAAATGCGAAAATGAAAATCATACTTGACCTTACATTTGGGATTGTAACTTTCTTAATAATCAACCATTCTTAGCGTGCACTATCTCAAATTATAGAGAAGGAATTTCTCAGCAACTTTATAATTTAATATGTTCATGTAGGAGTTTACATTAAGAGTTATCAGCACATTTATTATCTGGTCAGTTACTTTATATTTTGATGACTGTATGCTGTGGGGTTGAAGTTAATGTGAAAATCTGGTTTCACAGTTGACAGATTGATTTATCCATTTTTGTAACGAAATAATCACAATATGTTCAGAATACACCCTTCTTCTTGTAGACCTGTAAATCATGGTCATATCTAATACTACCAAGTGTGTCAAGGGCTTGGCTATATACCAAATTAACTGTATTGTATAACGGTATCGATGTCTCCACCTAGAGCATATTGGGCTATTCCAGTTGAAATCCATACACCCCTATGGAAGACATGAACTTAATCTTCCTTTCAGGGAGTGTGAATTTCAAATGGGTTTACCTGCATGGGTGACTCCATTTGAAATCTGCACTCCCTGTGTGGAAGACTAAGGTCATGTCTTCTATAGGGGTGTATGTATTTCAACTGGAATATTACTTCAGCCCACCGGTGATATGATCAGGGCGTGGTGTTCAGTCGATTTTCATCTTTCACAGAGGCTGGACCTGTTTCAATTTGTCTCCCGATTTAAGTGATAAAATGCTATTTGGGTAGTTTGTATATGATACTGTGTTTTAATCGGCACAACAAGATATACTGTATACGAATGTGTATAAAGTTTGTACTGCAAGACTACAAACAATTGTCCACGAACTACAAACACTTTTAGAGAGTTAATCTACATGGTTGTTTGAATTCGAACTAACAGTTGGTCTACACACAGATTTTAAATAGAACTGAAAGACACCGTTACACTGTTCCTCCAAGTGCTTGATTTAATTTGTAAAGCCAGACATTGTACAAGCTACAACTGCACAACATTCTAAATCTGTAAGTATAAAACTATTTTATTTATCTGTTTAAATATCAAGTAAAATGTTTGCAAAGATAGCGTAACTAGAACTGGAACATACATTTTACAAATTAATTATGATCAGGTGATAAAGAAAGATTTTGTCAAATATAACTACATATCTTTAAAACACCATACTTGTCTTGAGGAAGGGCATATGTATGAGCTGTTGGTGGTTTTTTGATGAGCGGGTGTAGAATACATATTTTTTCCTAAAAGTTTCAAAAAAGTTCATAATATTTATGACTGTATATAAAATGAAGAGTTTATTTACACTTGTCTGTGTTTGGGTAAAGTTCCTGGGGTATGCAACTTCAGATTTTGATATAGGGCTAAGGTGCGAAATGCCAAGCTTGTGGGCTTCGAGAACAGACAAAAATTCCAAATTTTTTCTTCAACGCAGAAAATCGGCCAAAATATCCCCCCCCCCCCCCGGGATTTGATCCAGGGACCTCTCGCACCAGAGACGAAGAATTCCCCACTATACCACCGCTGTCAAGGTTAGTTTGCGCAGTGTATTGCGCAAACTATATGGGCTGTATAGGTTTCACATTTTCGGTTTTTGGTTGAAATGTTATGGAGGCTTAGAAAACTTAAACATGCTGCAAATAGAAGTCGTATAGGGAACCGCAACGAGGAATGAAAATGGGTTCTTCAATGCTGCACCTATGGCCAATATATGCGAATACCCTACTTCAGGACCCACTCAATATTTGTTCTTTATTTAACCGCCTTAATACTCATTGGCCTATTTATTTGAATTATTTATTTACTCATTTACTAATCTATTTACTTATTTTTCATTAATTTATATAACTATTTTTCATTTGCTTCCTTAGCAATTCATTTAGTTATTTACTGTTATATTAATATTGAATTGCTTATTTATTCATTCAATATTAAATGCATTTACTTATTAATTTATTAAATGCATTTACTTATTTATTTATGCATTTATGTATTGTATTTATTTACTTACAATATTTATTTATTTATTTCAATTAATTTAATTATTTTTCAATAATTATTTAATCATTCATTTATTCATCAACTCTGTTACACATTTTTTAATCATCTACTTCTATATTTTTTTATTTACTTTAATAAAAAAAATATATTTGGTTTCATCTTTTCTACCCTTGTACACTACTCTGTGTAGCATGGGGCTAATGCATGAGGCTTTACTGACATATTGATTTACTCATATACTTGTTCATTTTCTCGTTATTTTTTATTTAGTTATCTATATTTATCAATGCATTATTTATTCAATTAATGTACTTATTTATTTTATTTTTGTTATTTATTCATTGATTTTTATTTATTTATTTTTTATTTTTTATTTATTCATTGATTTATTGATTTTTGTTTTTATTGATTTTTTATTTAGTTATCTATATTTATCAATGCATTATTTATTTAATTAATGTACTTATTTTATTTTATATTTGTTATTTATTCATTGATTATTATTTATTTATTCATTGATTTTTTTAAATTTATTCATTGATTTATTGATTTTTATTTATTTACTATTTTATTTATGCATTTATTTATGCATTTTTATCATATACTATATATTTTCTTATTTATTTTTAAAATAAATTATATATTTGGTTTCACCCAACCTATTCTAGTACACTACTCTGCATAATCATGCTTGAGAATATGTATTAATTGATGTTTCTCCTTAATTAATGTTTTGTTCTTTTATTGTATTGATTAATTAATGTATTTATTCAGTTATTGTTATTTATTTATTTGTATTTAGTTGTTTATTTTATTAACTTATTCATTTATTTATTGATGCATTCCCCTATTTATGTATTCACCTATTTATGCATTTTTATCATCTACACATATAATTATTTTCTTATTTATTCTTGAATTAAAGTATTAGTTTGTATCACCCATCTATCCTGGTACACTACCCTCTGTAACATATTTATTAATTTGTTTGTTTATTTATTTAATGAGTGATAAATGTGGTGTTTTTAGTAATTACTACATTTATATGTTCATTTCTAAATAAATCGTCGCTGTTCTGACATACCGGCACATCACTTTACTCAATTCTGTTGTGATGTGCCGGTATGTCAGAACAGCGACAAAATCATTCATTTATTAAGGTGTTTGATTCATGTGTACTGTACACGCTGTCTCTTAGGCCTAAAAAAAGGTGTTTGATTGGCCTAACATGACAAAAACAAATAGGGTAGGTCGGTCGGGATTTTTTTTAAAATTTTTAATTTTAATTTTTTTAATCGCCTGTTTTGGGGACTTAAAATAGCAGAAAATGAAAGCAAACAGTCAGAAACTTTTTAAAGTATAAAAATTGAACAAAGTATTAAAAAACTTTGTTCAATTTTTATATCTTTTTTTAAATTTTTTAAAAATATTTATTGTTATTTTTATTTTTTCCTCTCTCGAAATAATAAAAAATATTCAGGGTCGGCGATGTATTTAGGGTCGGTCGGGTTAGGCCAATCAAACTTCTTTTTTTATGCCTTAGTTAATTACTTTGATAAAATCTTGATCGCGACATTCTTATGCACTGATCAATTGCAACCCTGGCCGCAGCAGGGATCATGGGGGACATATGAAAACGTTTGGGGCATTTCAAATAAACTACTAAACGCAAAATTTCTATTGCACAATTTCTTTTGTTAACCCACCCAAAAACATCTGGACATGCTGGCCGTTTACACTTAGAATTGTCATAAATAAAATAATACAGTTTGGAACACCCACTAATCAGGCCTGCAAATAATCGATATCAGTATGAAGCTAAGAACATTCTCTCTCAAAATATTTTATTTTAAAGCACATATAATAATAATAATATAATAATGTGGATTTATAATGCGCACTAATCCACCAAAATGGTGCTCGAGGCGCGATACAAAAATAACTTACATTACAACATACATTTTAAAGTACAACTTAATCTACAATAATTTAACTAAATACAACTTAATAGTATAATAATGATATCAATAATGATATCATAATTACATCCGAACCGTAAATATTTTTTATCTGTGTCAAATATCACGAAAAACATACGCCGTTTTGTGCTTGCAACCTCGCGTTACACTGAGTTTTAAGATTTTTTAGGGCGACCACCATGTTCTTCTGTCGATTGAGGGCAGCCTACCACCATAATAATCGGGTCTCAGATAAAGATAATTACAATTCCCAGCTGCACATGTAAAAATGAATCTCATTAGATCATAAGGGGAACCGTGAATAACATTTAAAGGGTCAGAGGGCAATTTTTTGTATCTGGCAAGGCTCCCGTTAATGAGGTACTGTATGATGCTAGTCTCTAAGTCTTTTCATGTTTACCCGCTGTTGATCATGTTAGCATTATTATGGGAGAAGACATGATAGCTATGCATACAGTTGGAAGTGTGTCCTTGTACCCTTAAAAATGGGTAGGGGTTTTGAAGCTCTAGCCACACACCCCAGACCAAGCCAAATCTAAGTATGGCACAGGACTGTTTATACCGATTGCTATCTACCGAAGATATGCTATCTACCGAAGATAGCAAGTACAGTATGGATTGTTGTATGCTATAAATTGAAATGGTAAAGTGTATGGACTAGATTGCTATCTACTGTTTGTTATGTACGGATTGGACAAATGTAAATGTAAATGCACAAATGACTTTCATGTAAAAAGAATTGTGGGACCCAACACATCAAAACATACTATTATTAGGTGTTAAAATACCATAATAGCATCTTCCAACATGGTGTCAGATGTGGAATATTCAGCGTCTGCTATTATTAGGGCTAAAATCAATGCATTATTTATTCAATTAATGTACTTATTTATTTTATTTTTGTTATTTATTCATTGATTTTTATTTATTTATTTATTATTTTTTATTTATTCATTGATTTATTGATTTTTATTTTTATTGATTTTTTATTTAGTTATCTATATTTATCAATGCATTACTTATTTAATTAATGTACTTATTTTATTTTATTTTTGTTATTTATTCATTGATTATTATTTATTTATTTATTTATTTTTTATTTATTGATTTATTTATTTTTATTTATTTACTATTTTATTTATGCATTTATTTATGCATTTTTATCATATACTATATATTTTCTTATTTACTTTTAAAATAAAATATATATTTGGTTTCACCCAACCTACCCTAGTACACTACTCTGCATAATCATGCTTGAGAATGTATTAATTGATGTTTCTCTTTAATTAATTTTTTATTCTTTTATTGTATTGATTAATTAATGTATTTATTCAGTTATTGATATTTATTTATTTGTATTTAGTTGTTTATTTTATTAACTTATTCATTCATTTATTGATGCATTCACCTATTTATGCATTTTTATCATCTACATAGTATTTTCTTATTTATTCTTGAATTAAAGTATTAGTTGGTTTCACCCATCTATCCTGGTACACTACCCTCTGTAACATATTTATTTATTTGTTTGTTTATTTATTTAATAAGTGATAAATGTGGTGTTTTTTAGCAATTACTACATTTATATGTTCATTTTAAAATAAATCATTCATTTATTAAAGGGGCACTAAGAGATGTGTTGGAGGCTGCGCCCTCATTTATGATAATAACTGGGATTAGTATATTTTTATAATTGTATTACATGAACATGTATGAACTTACACCTACATGTATTATATAAGGATTAAGAAAAATCAGCCCTCTTTGTACAAGAAAACGTCAATTAAAAAATGCTCGTAGAGCCGCAACGAGCGATTTACGTCCGACAGTATCCCCCTGCAGTACGCGTGATACATAACGCGAACCATTTTGCATAGAGGGCGTTTTTCAATAATTAGCGATGATATTGTTTTAATCAAGTTTTGCTGTGTTTTTTGTTAGTAGAAACAACAATAATGGCAATTTTTAATGTTCATCTTGAATTCTGAAGTAAATTTTTAAACATTTAAAATTTTCAACACCACTTAATGTCCCTTTAAGGTGTTTGGTTCATGCGTACTGTACACGCTGTCTCTATAGTTAATTACTTTGATAACATCTTGATCGCGACATTCTTATGCATTTATCAATTGCAACCCTGGCCACAGCAGGGATCATGGGGGACATATGAAAACGTTTGGGGCATTTCAAATAAACTACTAAATGCACAATTTCTATTGCACAATTTTGTTTGTTAACCCACCCAAAAACATCCGGACATGCCGGCCGTTTACACTTAAAATTGTCATAAATAAAAAAATACAGTTTGGAACACCAAATAATCGATATCAGTATGAAGCTAAGAACATTCTCTCTCAAAATATTTTATTATCTGTGTCAAATATCACGAAAACACACACCGTTTTGTGCTTGCAACCTCACGTTACACTGAGTTTTGAGATTTTTTAGGGCGACCACCATGTTCTTATGTCATCCTAAAAACAATTGAGAGCAGCATACCACCATATTAATCAGGTCTCAGATAAAGATAATTACAATTCCCAGCTGCACATGTAAAAATGAATCTGATTGGATCATAAGGGGAACCGTGAATAACATTTAAAGGTTCAGAGGGCAATTTTTTATATCTTGCAAGGCTTCCGTTAATGAGGTACTGTATGGAACTAGTCTCTAAGAAGTCTTTTCATGTCTACCCGCTGTTGATCACGTTAGCATTGTTATGGGAGAAGACATGATAGCTATGCATACAGTTGGAAGTGTGTCCTTGTACCCTTAACAATGGGTAGGGGTTTTGAATCTCCAGCCACACACCCAGACCAAACAAAATCCAAGTACCCCCTCCCCCAGGTGGTTTAGATTACAAGTGCATAACATGGCACAGGACTGTTTATACTGATTGCTATCTACCGAAGATATGCTATCTACCGAAGATAGCAAGTACAGTATGGATTGTTGTATACTATAAATTGAAATGGTAAAGTGTATGGACTAGATTGCTATCTACTGTTTGTTATGTATGGATTGGACAAATGTAAATGCACAAACGACTTTCATGGAAAAAGAATTGTTGGACCCATCACATCAAAACATACCTCAGTTTGTCTAGTTTCTAGACATAAAGTAAAATGTCTGATGAAATATACTCTATACTATACTAATATGTAATATCATATTTCCTGATTCCTAAAATTTGTAAAGGTTAAATTTCAATTATGGGGTATCAATTTAAAGCTTGATTTGTGCATGTTTTGATGATGTTAAAATCAGACATTGAATAAAAGACCCCAAGAGGTATGTTTTGATGTGACGGGTCACAATTGTGCTACATTAGAACCTTTATTCAGGGCTGTCAACTCTCCCGCATTAGGCGCATTCTTTCTCCCGCACTCCCGCCTAGCATATAAAATCTCCCGCCTCAACAAAATTACCTCAATTAAAATGTTCATCAACACCTTTATACTAGCTTCAGTCTGTACATTTTGACCATGCAATTTTCGTGCGGATTTAAGGAAAACATCATCGTTCCCCCCCCCCCCCCCCCCCCCCCCCCCCTTATCAAGATTTCAGCTGCTGGCGGGGGGAAAAATGGGCATGTTTTAAGATTATTTTTTTTGAGTCTGTATCTCTCCCTCCCAGCAAATCCCAAAAGTTGACAGCCCTGCCTTTATTAACCATAAAAAAATCTACCGAAAAGTGGAACACCCAACCTATATTCAAACAATTTTCTTTTCCATAGGTCTCATCAGTACCCATCATTACCCTCTGCATCTCAGTTCATCATTACCCATAGTGCATCAGGGGCATAGAAGAAGTGATTGATTGATAAGAGGAGAAACAATTGTGGTAAGTTTTGATTAGTTAAGATTTGTGTTCCTGAAAATGACTGCTTTATAACAATAACAAAAATAATTAAAGGCACACTTTCTTGTTGAAACTACTGCATAAACCACCTCCAATAAACAAGTGGCTGATGCGCTATGCCCCCACTATGATTGATATTCTGCCATATGGTGTGTTAAATTATGTATGCGGTTGTGTTTCTATTGGCAAATCAATATTTATTGTAACAAGAATGTACAAGGATAATTTAAAGGCACACTTGTTCACTTGGTATCCAGAAACGTCTTCATTTCTCTTAGGAATAGTTGTTTATTTTATTAACTTAATCATTCATTTATTGATGCATTCACCTATTTATGCATTTTTATCATCTACATATATAATAATTTTCTTATTTATTCTTGAATTAAAGCATTAGGTTGTTTCACCCATCTGTTTTGTTTGTTTATTTATTTAATGAGTGATAAATGTGGTCTTTTTGTCTAATTACTACATTTATATGTTCATTTCTAAATAAATCATTCATTTATTAAGGTGTCTGGTTCATGTGTACTGTACACGCTGTCTCTTAGTTAATTACTTTGGTAAAATCTTGATCGCAACATTCTTATGCCCTTTTCAATTGCAACCCTGGCCACAGCAGGGATCATGGGGACATACGTTTGGGGCATTTCCAATAAACTACTAAACGCAAAATTTCTATTGCACACCCAAAAAACCCACCCAAAAACACCTGGACATGCCGGCTGTTTACACTTAAAATTATCATAAATAAAATACAGTTTGGAACACCAAATAATGTAAAAATGAATCTGATTGGATCATAAGGGGAACCGTGAATAACATTTAAAGGTTCAGAGGGCAATTTTGTGTATCTTGCAAGGCTCCCGTTAATGAGGTACTGTATGGTACTAGTCTCTAAGAAGTTTTTTCATGTCTACCTGCTGTTGATCACGTAAGCATTGTTATGGGAGAAGACATCAGTGGCGGATACAGGGGGGGGGGCGGAGAGGGAGGGCGCCCCCCGTAACATTTGACAATATACCTTTTTTGTGTACCACTTTACCTTTTTGAGAAGCATAGGTAGGTTCCGTCGGTACATTTGCGACTTGTACCATGCGATATTTTTTGCCGGTTTGAAACGACCACATCTCTACCCCCTCCCCCCACACTTAGCAGAATTCCACGAGCTGACGGCAACTTTTATTTTGACCCTTTACGATTTTCTTTTTGGGTACTAATTTAAAAAAACCTTGGTCAGCCCCCCATACATTTTAATCCTGGATCCGCCACTGGACATGATAGCTATGCATATAGGGTCATGTGTTTTAAGCTCGCCTCCTTTCGCGTTACACACGGATTTTGGCTTTCACGACATGATTTTAACTTTACACATTTATATTTGCTTGTATACCCCCCTGAGGTAGTAAAAGTATATATTTTCTGAAGGGAAATTTCATGAGGAAACCAAATATGCCATTAAAATTATAGTACGACTAAGAACTAAAATGGTATGATCGGAAATGTTCGGGAAAATATCAGAGTTTTTAATTTTTAATTCGAGATCCATATATTTTTTATACCTACCCCTATCATTATTTACTTTACATATTTGAATTCCTCATGAAATTACCCATTAGATGATATATAATTGTTAAAGTTACTACGTCGGTATGGTAATTATACCGGCTAGTGAATATCTCCAATTTGTATTTTATATATTTTTAGAATTTTCAAAAATATTTGTTTAAGGATGAACCCTTCCCTGATATAAACTGCATTTCTGAATTCCTCTAGTTACAAGCTTTCCAAAAATGTATACTTTTGCTATCATAGGTTGAAACTTTTTCTGTTATTGTCATTTTTATAAATCCGGTAAATTGAGGCTGATTATTCATGTTTACTGTGTAGCGAATAGGAAGAAAGCTGATGTTCATTGTCTTATCCATAATTAATTAGTTGTTACAAATAGTTGACAAGTCTGTTGAACCACATACTTAAAGACTACTAATTATCCTTTAAAATGGGACCAGAATGGTGTTTGTAACATTAGGAGATGACTAGTTATTGTAAAAAGAACAAAACATGGGATTATCCCCATTGAGTTTGTACAGGCGACACCCCTTCCAGAAACACCCCTTCCAGCACCACCCCTGGTCCCCAAACATCAAACAGCTGTATCTCCCATTCTGTATTAGCTATACCAATGCCATTTTGCAGGCAGATAGCTTGTTATTAGGGCTTTAAAATGATACCAAATTTGTTGAGATAGCTTTTGTGGTTTTAAAAATATTTGAGGAAAATTACAGCATGAAACTAAAAAATGTAACAGCACCACCCTATTGGGAGGCGAGTTCATAACGCGTGACCATAGTTGGAAGTGTGTCCTTGTACCCTTAACAATGGGAAGGGGTTTTTAATCTCCAGCCACACACCCAGACCAAACCAAATCCAAGTACCCCTCCCCCAGGTGGTTTAGATTACAAGTGCATAACATGGCACAGGACTGTTTATACTGATTGCTATCTACCGAAGATATGCTATCTACCGAAGATATGCTATCTACCGAAGATATGCTATATACCGAAGATAGCAAGTACAGTATGGATTGTTGTATACCATAAATTGAAATGGTAAAGTGTATGGACTAGATTGCTATCTACTGTTTGTTATGTATGGATTGGACAAATGTAAATGCACAAATGACTTTCATGTAAAAAGAATTGTGGGACCCATCACATCAAAACATACCTCAGTTCGTCTAGTTTCTAGATATGAAGTAAAATGTCTTATGAAAAATACAAAATTTATTATACTAATATCATATTTCCTGATTCCTAAAATTTCTGAAAGTTAAATTTCAATTATGGGGTATCAATTAAAAGCTTGATTTGTGCATGTTTTGATGATGTTAAAATCAGACATTGGATAACAGACCCCAAGAGGTATGTTTTGATGTGACAGGTCACAATTGTGCTACATTAGACCCTTTATTAACCAGAAAAATCTACTGAAAAGTGGAACACCCAACCTATATTCAAACAATTTTCTTTTCCATAGGTCTCATCATTACCCTCTGCATCTCAGTTCATCATTACCCATAGTGCATCAGGGGCATAGAAGAAGTGATTGATTGATAAGAGGAGAACAATTGTGGTAAGTTTTGATCACTTAAGGTTTGTGTTGCTGAAAATGCCTGCTTTATAACAATAACAATTAAAGGCACACTTTCTTGTTGAAACTTCTGCATAAACCACCTCCAATAAACAAGTGGCTGATGCGCTATGCCCCCACTATGATTGATATTCTGCCATATGGTGTGTTAAATTATGTATGCGGTTGTGTTTTGATTGGCAAATCAATATTTATTGTCACAAGAATGTACAAGGATAATTTAAAGGCACACTTGGTCACTTGGTATCCAGAAACGTCTTCATTTCTCTTGGAATAGTGGGTTTGTTATTTTTGCTGATCACTCATTCACTCCTTCCTCCCCCCCACCCCACCGTGGCTTATCTCAACCCAAAGGCCTAACTTTAACCATCTCCCATAGCACAGCAGCATATTTCTCCATTATATGCCACATGTGTAGAAGTGCGCGGGAGTAGTGCATGTGCGGCGTAAGCATGTGTGCGTGTTTATCTTGTATGGCGCACTACGACGTGTTATGTTTTACGCGCTGACTGCCAGGTTACAATAAGCATAAACACAGGGCTGTCAACTCTCCCGCCTAGACACTCTTCCTGCACTCTTTCCCGCCTAGCATATAAACACAACACCAAAAGTAAGTCCCCCCTAAACAATTCGTCATAACATCGTAAGATAAAACATTTTATTAATAAAACTTAATTAGAAATAATCCTATGACTGTGTCCTAAATGATGTTTGAAAATGAAAGATTTCCATTACTTCATGGCTGAATGAGCTCAAATGGAAGACAAAAACTGCCCTTCTCAAAAGTCACAAAAGTTTATGAATTGCTTCTCACCAATGGAAAAGTACCCGTGGCTGAGCAAAATTTACTGTAATGTGTAGTCAATTCATGATCATTCAGCCATGTAAATCCCATTCTTGGCTCAGATATTAGCATAGCGAGTGTGACTTTTGAGAAGGGCAGTTTTTGTCTTATTTTTGAGCTTATTCAGCCATGAAGTCATGGACATCTTTCATTTTCAAACACCACTTAGGAAACAGTCATAGGATTATTGAGTCGCCGAAGGCTGACTATATAGTTTCGTTATGTCATTTTTAGAGTAGTTGCTCCAGCCAAATTTGGTAGCCCAATGACGCGCAATGCAGCAACGCTAAATTTTACATAGAAGTTGCACGGTAAGAGCTTTCTAATCGGTTTCAAAAATCACCAAAACTTGTGCGTGGCCCAAAATATGGAGTTTGCAGCGCTTGTTGGAAAAATGAATGCAATAGATAGGTAGAATAGAGATAGCGAAGTTTCCTGAAGTTTGGACGAAATTGAAATCAGCCAGGAAAGTAGTGTAATCGATGGTTCAAGTGTGATTTTATACGATGTTTTTGAGGGGAAATTGCGCGACGAGCCATTTTGTTTCTATTTCCATAGACAACCCACCCCGACCCCGACGTCGCGGCATGGCGCAAAATATGGAATTAGCCGTGCTTGTTAGAATAGAAAATGATATATTTAGATAGAATAGAGTTGTCTAAAGGGTACCGTGGTTTGGTCGAGATTCAATTCGTCCATGAAAGTGGTGTAATCGATGGTTTAATTGTGAATTTGTAGCATGTTTTTGAGGAGAAACTGCGTGACGAACCATTTTGTTTCTATTTCTGAACACACCAAAACGTATGCGTGGCCCAAAATATGGAGTTTTAAGTACTTGTTAGAATGGAAAATGCCATAGATAGGTAAAATAGGGTTATATTAAGTGCCCCGTTCTTTGGACGAAATTTAAATCATTCGGGAAAGTAGTGTAATCGATGGTTCAATGGACTCTAATTGTGGATTGTTAGCGTGTTTTGTGAATAAAATGGCGTATTGGGCAGCTCCGGTTGGTAAATTGGAAAGAGTGCAACAGACCGCGCTGCTGCCCACTGTGTGCGTGGTCCGCTGCAAAGCTCTTAGTCTCTTACACCGAAGTTGAGTAAGTTAGGTATTAGGCCCGATACAGCGTGTGTTTGCGTTAAGTTCATCATGCTTGTGACATGACGATACCTGATAATGGGTGCAAATTGGCCACTTGAGATTGCTTGACAATCCATTGTTGAATCCCATATATGGTGGATTTGACCACCTAGGTACGTGTATAGGTCAATGAACCTGCTATTGATTATTATAGTGAACTATGTTTGAGTTTGGTGTTAGAGATAAGACATGGAATTGCAAGTTGTTGTCAGATTCTTTTCTGTATTTGTATTCAAGTTTGATTTAACCTTTTGATTTAATAGTGCATTGATTCCTGGATAATTAGGACACTATCAAGCCAAATTGATCCCAATTTTGAGATTACAGTGCTCACTGTCACCGATGTTTTATGGGTGTTTTATTATGAATTTGGAATAACTTTATATTTTGATTGTGTTGAAATGAAAGGTAGATCCAAATTATTGAAATGAAGACAACTTCTCCCTAGGTTTTTATGACATCACGTGGAATGATCCAAATATCATTAAGTCCAAGTAAGTAAATAAAGCAGTTTTAATGGTCCCCTCCGGGCACCATTTTCAGGACTTCTATAATTTTCTTTTTTTCCCTTAATTGTTGCCATAACATTTTATGATTAAAATATTTAAAAGGCTGACATCTTGGTAAGGGAGCGTTCATAAATACTCTGGTGGGCGGGGGGGGGGGGGGGGGGGGGGGGGAAGTGTTGATACTCTGCAAAGGGGGGGGGGGGGGGTCACAAACGTTTTTGAAAACCCCAACAGAGGGGGGGGGTCAAAAAAGTGTATTAGTTTCCAAAATCTTTACCAATATGCACATGTGGTTTCTAATTCGAAATACTCTGGAACGTTCATAAATCAAAGTAAAAATAGCTATGTTTTGGCGCGCTACGCGCGCAGATGTCTACGGTCATATGTTCATGTACTAGCCCAGCTAAAAAAGAATGAAAGGCAAATTCATGTCAATAGCAAAAACATATTTAAAAAAGCCAGGATAAAGCAAAGCAAAGCATAAAGGGGGGAGGTACACATAAACTATATGGGGGGAAAGTGTGTGCCAAGCGGTGCCTTTCCTTGAATCAACCTCTGTATGAGCTACAAACATGATTTTGGTCTCTTCTTAAGTTATTTAATAGTCTTTATTATGTCTGTGTTTTAACAGACTTGTCAACCTTATGTAACAACTATTCATTATGGATGGATAAGTCGCATGATCGGCTTTTCCCCTATTCGCTACACAGTAAACGCAAATATTAACCCCAATTTATATAAATTACTCTAACGGAATTTTTTTTAACCTTTGATAGCAAAAGTATAGGGTCTATACATTTTTGGAAAGCTCTCAACATTGGCAATTCAAAAATGCAGTTTAAATCAGTGTAGGGGGCATAGTGAATTCAATATAACGTAAACTCTAAAAAAATATTTAAACTTGTTGGGGCACTTTCATTAGCCTGTATGTTATTTAACCAATATAGACAGTAACCCATGGCAATCCTAGAGGTGCTTGTTAGTAATTTCATGAGGAATTCAAAAATGCAAAGAACATTATGTCATGGGTAGGTAAAGAATGACATGGATCTCAAATAAATATAAGATTTAAAAAAAAAAATCAAACATTGTGAATCATTTTACCAACAGCAATTGCGTTTAGGTAAACATTATGTCCAAGTTAGACAGGTGTTTAGCTTCAAACCGTGTTTTTATTTTATTAATAACTACGTACAAAAATACAGGCCATCGATGCCAAACCTTCAGTATATTTTCAATCATGAGCATCACTAATGATTAACGCCTATTTATACTATCATGGATCGGACTATCAACTACTGAAGATACACGGCCCGATGTGATCGCGTACGGGATGGGGATTTCACTCATAGAAGTGCAAATAAAAATTCCATTAAAATGAAAAGTTGGCGGTCAAAAGGAAATTGCGATATAAGGCAAATAGAAAGAGCAAAAATAGCAACATTTGTAAATACGGCTTTTAGTTGCTAAAATTATGTGGCAGAAGAAGCAAGCGCATAGATGATAATTGTGCAAGATTCTTGCATGGCATTACTAGAAAGCAATATAAATTACAGCCATAGTTTAGTGATATACACGGTTTTAACATTCAATTTAAGTTTTAAATATATGTCATATGTATTCAATTTATTTGATCAATACATAAATAAATGTAGAAATAAATAAATGAGTAAAAAAAATTAAAAAAAACTTTTAAATAAATAGTTGAATAATTTTGTTAATAAATAATAATATAAATCGACAATTAAATTTTAAATCGAAAATAAATGAATCAATAAACTAATGAATCAATACATAAATACACGCATATTAAAAATTAAAATTTTAAAAATTACTTATAAAATAAAGAAATTATTAAAACAAATAAACATGAGAAAACATTAATAAATAAAAAATGATTAAATAAATTAATTAATAATTATGTAGATAATTAATTATATAAAAAGTAAGTAAGTAAATAGAAATATAGAAATGAATACATTTTACATTCAATTTAAGTTTTAAATATGTCATATATATTCAATTAATTTGATTAGAATTATATGCAATTTAATATGGCCAATATTCGTTAGTAAAACTATGGTTGAAGTAGAATTTATTTGTTTATTGTATAAAAAGGGGCGATCCAAGAGAAATAATCATGTTTTGTAACCATTTTCTGAAGCATCTGTTCATTCTGTTGCATACCAAAATACCAGGGATATGGTGTATGTATCTTTCAAACAAAAAAACACACCCCAAATCAAAACACAACAGTCTAAAAATAGTACAGGTACCTGCAGGAAACCAATAAAGTTGATGTGTGTGCATGGAGAGGGGTACCATCTGAAGAACAATCTAGGTATATATGACATCCACAACTCATTAAACAACCCCAGGACAGTTGGGAGATTTCTCTTTAGTCAAACAAGATAAGCTATGTCTCTCTGTTGGGAGTCTAATAACATCTCTCTGATTGAATCATCAAGGCTAAACAAATATAGCTTTGACTCCATCACAGACTGCAGGACTGTTAAAATAAACTGCATAGGTACATGTAATTTACTACAAAATAATTTAGACAATTTTCCATATACTAAAAACAAAATGGCAGCCTCCATGTATATGTAGAAAGACCTAAATGTGCAAGAATATGCAATCCTATGCTATAAGGTTGGCGGGCCAAGCCCGCCAACCAAAAAGATGTTTAAATAACACTTACCTGCTTACCACGCGGCAATTAGTTTTACCATATTATTATACACTAAACATATTTTTGAGAAACCTTTCCCAACTTTTAAAGTTGATCTTAAGAATTACTGAACCAATACTAGGCAAGTGTGTACGTATTTGAATGCACTTCTCATAATGATTCCAAATATGGTGACGGCATTAAATTAAATAATCTTGACATTTTTTTAACATTTTGTGAAGTTTAAGAACTGTCGTCTGCAGACGACTTCCACGTGGAAAGTGTTCAGATTATTTGAAATAAACAACGTTATTTCTCGTCTGTTGTTCTGTCGTTGGTTACCTTCAATGATTTATTTATGATTCTTTATTTTAAATCAATTAAAAGGGTATAAAATGTTCGTTACACACTATAATTAGTGCGCAAATATGTTTTCTTTGTGTAGTCCTGATCCTACTTATATGTTTTTCTTTGTAATCAGGTCGATAATATATTTTTATGAGAAGAATCATCCAAAAAACTCCTTTTGACTGAATAGAAAAATATATTCTGACCTTCAGTGGAAATCGGAACAAAATCTAGGTTCGAACACAGAAAGAAAAAAGTGAGTCATCATCGTAAAATGAGTCGCTACATGGACAAAATGACTCATTTTGAGCCATAGTGTGTCACTACACGGACAAAATGACTCATTTTTCGATGATGACTCACTTTTTTCTTTCTGTGAAGGTAGGGAACTTATCATACACAAGATACATTGAGTGATCTGTGAAACTACTCCCAATGATATCGGGCCCTGTGCCTTGAATTGAAGAAGTCTTGTAAAACATAAAACGGTTCAAAATTATCTAACCATTAAATTCATGGCAATTATATTGTAAAACAATCAAACGTGTAACATGCTTTATTCCAATTGAATGCTGATTTTGCGAATTTAAATGCCAATTTGTGTAAAGGACAATTTGATTTAGCTCGAAGTCACAATATCAAGTCCACTATACTTCCAAATAGATTGATGCTTTTACTAAATCGGCCGCGCATTCGTTAACATGGCAGCGTATAGGCCCTAAACAGATTTGAATCTGCAATAAATTTAATTGATTTTGCATGTATCAATTTGAATTCTTTTAAATGAAATTGACTGCTTGTTTTGCGAAAAAGATTATAACACGTCGATAGCAAGATGCTAAGATTTCTCGCGAAATTGAATACTCATATACAAATTGAACTTAACAAAGTGCGAAATTCGCCGGGAAAACCTATATTAAAGGATTATTATATGATCTTTTCCTTCCTGGGAGCTCCCTCTATTCATGATTCCCTAACCTCACAACTAACTTGCCAACGCTCACCACCAGGACAGCAATTTTAAACACCATCACATATTCCAGGAATGTTAGGGTATTATTAGCAATTGTGTATCCATATACGTAATGCTAACCTTGAGCTACTTCTTCGTCAATACCACTTGGAATGCCTTAATTATTGCATAGTCCTTTTCATTCTTTGCTTGTGTAAATAGCACTCTTACAACATAATTTTCCCCCATTTGCTAATAGCACCGTGCAGACAACAAACAACTACACTAAAGCTATTCCAATAAAAGACAACATATGCAACTTTGAATAGAGTGGAACAGCTAGCAGATCTGATATATTTCACTTTTAGTCAGACTAATTTCGAAGATATAGAATACCTTGGACATCTGCCAACAGGGGTCTTTCAATCAAACAGGCAAAGATGGTAATAGTGAGGACATGATCTTTATAAACCCATCTTTATTACCGCCGCTTCTTTTTGACTAACCCTGTATAATGATAAAATACAAGGGAATCAATAAATTCAACCTCTACACCCCAAAAACATACTCCACTTCTTTCAATGGCAATTGAAATCTGTCTTACCTATTTTTTACTACTAAATTATTAAATGACTTTGCCGATGCGGGTTACATAACAATATGCAAGATTATATTAGGCAACTGTTTCCCACCATGTTTCACTAAACATAATCACAATACTCAGCAAATGAATGTAATTATTCACATCAATAATGATTTCTTAGGACGGTGGTAATAGATCAGTCACACTTACCTCCTACAGACAATGTCGTCTAGACCTAGACATCCCTTCATTTACAAATGGCTACTTTAACAAACCTCTACAACCTATTCACCTTACGTATCTCTCTGAACTTCAACAACCACTAACAGCACCTACATGTATATCGGCGACTCATGGTTCCGGTTGGATCCAAAACATGCCTACACATATCCAAACTATAATCAATGCCAACCACCATAATCACCAAATAGGAAAACCGCCCCATAGGAAAACCGTCCCATAGGAGAACCGCCACATACGAAAACCGCCACATACGAAAACCGCCACATACGAAAACCGCCACATACGAAAACCGCCACATACGAAAACCGCCACATACGAAAACCGCCACATACGAAAACCGCCACATACGAAAACCGCCACATACGAAAACCGCCACATACGAAAACCGCCACATACGAAAACCGCCACATACGAAAACCGCCACATACGAAAACCGCCACATACGAAAACCGCCACATACGAAAACCGCCACATACGAAAACTGCTACACCCGAGAACCGCTCTAGTTTCTAACTAAGTTTTATTGGTAAAATGTTTTATCTTACGATGTTATGACGAATTGTTTAGGGGGGACTTACTTTTGGTGTTGTGTTTATAATCTCCCGGCTCAAAAATGTATCCATTAAAACTAAAATTAAATTGTTTATCAACACGTTTATTTCCTTCGCGAGATGCTATAAATCAATGCTTTACTTTACACTTTCCGATCAGCAACGTAATTATATGGAATCACACGGAATTTACTATTTGTAGCCCCTTGCCTATGTACCTTTTGTACTATGCGACTTTTGGACTTTGCAATTTTTTTTGACCGTGTACACATTTTTTTGACCTCACACCCCTTCCTTACTTGAAATTCACGAGGTGACTGCAAAAAATTGGGGCTACCTTTTACTATTTTTGTTGTTGGTACACTTTGTAATATTGTATCTCTCCCTCCCAGCAAATCATATAAGTTGACAGCCCTGATAAACAAACAAAGCCCCAGCAACAGTCTGAAAAGGCCCTAGATTTTCCTGTTTTTTCCCCTCATAACTTGGTTAATTCTGTACGGTTTTTAGCCATTTATTGTTTATAACCAGTCCTGGATCATCCTCTATTATCAGTACAACGTTCACAGCATTTAGATGAAATATGAGAGATCTTTTTCAGGATACATACACCCCTACCGACAAGAGCTACATTATGGGAAAACGCCCACAATACATACACAATAGTATGTACAAACATGCACTGTGAGCGTGCAAAATGGTAGGAATCAACATTCGGGGGGTACATATTTTCTTTTGAAGCTATGTGTGTTTCGGACCAAAGTCGCTCAACACAAAAGACTGATGTAGCCTTTCGCCCTATCATGAAATAACTTCTCAACATCCTAAAATAAAACGTCCCTCTCGTTCAATCGGTAGGAATTGATTTTAATAGATGTGCTATTGTCCATCGCACTCATGGGTTCGAGTTTAGGTATAATAAGTGTCTATAAACTTCAACAATTACCTTTTCATATATCGCATCGGTGAATTTGTGTATTAAATTAATATGATTCAAATTTTAGAAGTATGCACCGATTCACTGAATGTAGAATAGGCAGGGTGCGATTCCCATCTGTAGTCTGTTGTGCGTGACTTCATGGATGACCTCAATTGTCTGTATTGCTAAAATATTGCCTACACGCTGTAAATTACCATGTGTTCCTCATCACTTTTGTCTAATTTTACAGTTCATCCAAGTGTCAACACCTATAAACGTACATGACTGGACGTACTCGTAGACCAACTGATGATATCCAAGATTCTCTACCATATCAAGTTATCTTATATTAAGGCTATCGAAGAAAAGAAAACTTGTTTGGCATAATCTGTGACACTTAATTTCAAAAAAACTTTTTTCTTTTAAAAATTAATAGATCTATGCGAGTGTTATCTGCACTTGAGTACTAAAAGGTACTAAAAATTACAAAAACTATCTTTCATATCGGAGTCCTAAAATTGCCAAACAAGCATTTTTATTTTTATCTAAGGTCTATGCATGCACTATAAATAACTAGTCACTATTTATCTGTTTTAGTAACTAGTTATGAACTATTAATCTGTTTTAGTAAATGTATTATTAATAATGCTTTCATTTAGGTACTGGTAATAGAGCTAAAGCATTAATAACAGTATCAAATAATAAAGGCTTGGTTAAGACTGGTTAAGCATTAGGATTAGGGTCAGTGCCAACATTTGTCGAAATAGCATAATTTCCTGACAAATTGGTCATAACAGATCACACTATAGTCTATTAGGCCATCACGAGACGGTAACGTAACTGCGTATTCTACTAATCACAGCACAAGACGCGCGCGCCTGTATACACACGAGCGTTGAACGACAGAACGCGTGTGTAAAAGTTGCGTCTGTTAAGTTACGTCACTATCCAGAGGAAGCCAAATAGAGTATAAACACACTGTTCTCCGATTGCATTGATAATTCTTGTGATATTTTGGGATTCCTGAAACAGCAATATGGCAGTGTATACACGAATAGTACAACATTCCGGCCCTACAATTATACATCAGGCTACCGAACTAATCATCCTGGTCCTATTAGTTATGGCATTAATTGCAGACTGCGACTCAATTCCCCTCAATGCTGATTCTAAACAAGAATCACAAAATGAAACAACTGAATTCAGTACAAAATCAATATATGATATCCAGAAAACAAATAATCGCCAAACAATGATTACGACACCTGCAACAAGTCAAAAATTGATTACCCATGATAATCAAATTGAGTTAAAGCCTTATGGTGGAACTTATTTAAAGCCATATCTTCCAACTTATGCTCCTGACACGAGAGTATTAAATCTTATTTATATCTCAAAATTTCCCGGAAGGATCACTGATTGTGATGCTGGCAAAATTAACAATGGTAACATTTTTGTTTTACCTGATCAGGGAGAGAGGGTGCCACTCACTCATCATGGTGAGCTAAGTTATCAATTAAATGTTACTGTACAAAACAACACAGGACTATCAGTTCAACTGTTGGTCAGCCCTCCAAACCATATGTTGAATTCTAGTATTGATGATTCATACAAGTATTTCTATGTTGAAATATTAGAACAGAAAAGCACTGATTGTCAATATCCTAATCTTGTGTTGGTGGAGCTCAATGATGCTCCTTGTATGGCTAAAATCCATGGAAACAAGTTTCGATTACACTTCCGTAATGCTGACCTCGTGGTAGACATCTGCCCGACTGGAATTCCGAATTCAGATTGTTGTCAAACAAACCCTGTTCCAGTACAGCAGGTGGAAAATGCTACAAGTATGGCTCAGTGTAGTTTAACTAATTACGTTGGTCAAGATAAATACGAAATTCAAGAATACCGTTCCATTTCTTATACAACTATAACTTTTATAATTCACTATTTGGAATACTGTCCTGTGTTATGTTCATGCAGCCTAGGTTACAGGATATGGCTATCAAAATGCCCTGATATCAAATTAAACACTACCCATGCACATTTGGTTGTATATCAACAACATGTTCAAGGATTATCATTTGAAGGCACTGGTTTAGACTCAGTACAACATCATGCATTCAAAGGACTTAATAAAGTGCAGGTTTTAATACTGACACACAACAATTTACAGGCGCTATCCAACACAATATGTGATGACTTACCAAACTTAAAAATATTAAAACTGAACAACAATCGATTAAGAAGTTTAACATTGGGCACATTTGGAGGAAGATGCGCAAAACAGTTAACACAGCTCGACCTGGGTAACAACTTCCTGACATATCTACATCTAGTGCATGAACAAAAGAACCCATTGCCAATGACACCTGCTGGTGTATTTGACTTACTTGATAGTTTGTATATACTAAACCTGAAGAACAATCGCCTGTCAACATTACCAGCTGGTATATTTGACTCTCTGGATAGATTGCAGTACCTTTACCTGAATGACAATGACCTGTCCACACTACCTGCTGGTATATTTGACTCTCTGGATAGATTGCGGTACCTTTACCTGAATGACAATGACCTGTCCACACTATCTGCTGGTATATTTGACTCTTTGGGTAGATTGGATCACCTCTACCTGAATGACAATGACCTGTCCACACTACCAGCTGGTGTATTTGACTCTCTGAATAGATTAAATAACCTCCACCTGAATGACAATGACCTATCAATATTACCAGATGGTATATTCAATTCACTTCTACTGATAAAGCTTTACCTGAATAGCAATAGATTGGTTTCATTACCAACTGACTTGTTTATTACACTAAGTGATTTAAGGACACTTGACCTGAGTAACAATAACTTGAAAGATCTTGACAAAGGCTGCACTGATAACAGAACAAGCGCGTCCACCATCTTTGTTTCCCTCGCATGGCTTACAGTACTTGATCTAAGCCATAATAACCTTTCTAGATTATGCTACAATATATTTTTGATTACAACAATGCTTCAAAGTTTAGATTTGTCAGATAATAACTTGAACGACATTCCTTTTGATACATTCAAATCATTAAGTGAATTGAAATATCTCAATATCAGTAGGAATATGTTGTCCTCACTGCCCCTTTTTAGCAAAAAAGGCGATCTTCAAGTTTTGGATATTGGTCAAAACAAATTGACCATAATCGAACCAAGCTCATTTATAGGACTAAAGAGCTTGACATTTCTATCCATCTCAAAAAATAGTTTGAAAGAACTACCACGGGCAATATTTGTTCCAATGAAGAAGTTGATTATACTGGAGTTAGATCATAACTTATTAACCAAATTGCAAAGCAAATTATTTCAGAATCAAAACAAACTTCTCAGCATCAAATTAGACAGTAATTTTCTTCGAGATATAGGCAATGATTCATTAGCAGGATTGAATAAACTGAAAAGTTTAGATGCTTCCAATAATAAATTAAGGAACTTATCAAGTTATATTTTGTACGGTTTAGACAAAATCAAAGTGATAAATATCTCCAATAACATCATTCAAATGATTGACCCTGGCGTTTTTAGTGATAAAACCAGTCTTCAAACAGTTGACCTGAGAGGAAATGATATGTTACAAGTGACACCTGATTCTTTTAACGGTTCACAGAATTTGAGCATCTTAGTTGACAAATTCTCAACATGTTGTTTCATCAACATTAACGAACCACAATGTATTTCTGGGGAACCACAACCAGAATATCTGACATGCAAAAGAATGCTATCAGATGTTGTGCTAAGAACATGCATATGGGTTATTGGATTATCTGCCATATTGTTCAACGGAGTTTCAATTTATGCCCGTATATCTGCAAGACAAACAAAGTTCAAACTCTGCTCATATCACAGCTTTCATTGTCAGATTTACTCATGGGTATCAGCATGTTACTATTAGCAAGTGGTGATGCATATTATACCGAATATTTCCCATCATATTCCCATGCTTGGAGGAAAGGGTTTGTCTGCAAAATTACAGGAATCTTATCAATGTTATCGAGTGAGGGATCTGTATTATTCATTGTGTTGATCTCTATTGATCGTTTTCTTGGAGTAAAATATCCATTTAGTAGCCGCCGCTTAGGCACAAAATCTACATATATATGCATTGGACTAGTTTGGC
This sequence comes from Ophiura sarsii, assembly GCA_035610835.1. Taxonomy (NCBI): domain Eukaryota; kingdom Metazoa; phylum Echinodermata; class Ophiuroidea; order Amphilepidida; family Ophiuridae; genus Ophiura; species Ophiura sarsii. The sequence continues at coordinate 12,431,993 of CM069453.1, forward strand.
TGTTTTCCCTATTGATAAGTGTCATACCGATCCTTTTATCAGACGACCAAAATGATGTATTCAGTGTTTCTGAAGTCTGTATAGGAATTCCAATGGTAAGACGTCACTTATCCACACTCACGAACAAATCAATCAAAATAAAAAGTTACCATACTGAAGTAATTCCACCATATTCTGGCTCTGACTATATTGTTGCATATGTGACTGTTGGTGTTGCAAACACTGTTAATGATGTTTCATATACTATATCAACAAATACAGGGAGTGAACTAGCCAATTATCTATCCATTGTTATATTCATTGGACTAAATCTTTCTTGTTTTATCATAGTAGCATTTTGTTATATCCAAATTTTTGTAAGTGCTACGAGATCGGCAAAAAAATCAGCTAGAACACAAGCCCGAAGTGAAGAATTGCGCATGGCAGCAAAGGTGTTTGCGATAGTCTTTACAGATTTCTGTTGTTGGGTACCATTATGTGTAGTTTGTATTCTTGCTCAGTGTAAAGTTATACAAGTTTCCCCAGAGGTGTATGTATGGACAGTGGGCCTCATTCTACCCATCAATTCCTCAATCAACCCATTTCTATACACTCTTTCTGGATACATATCTGATCATCTTAAAAATATAAAAGATAAACGAAATGCCCGGCAGAATATAGAGATGCAAGTGCGATAGTTTATTGGAGAAGCAAAAATATGAAACGAGACTATGTTTAATTGAATACAGTGGGAACACTGTCAACATTACAATAACTTTATGCAGCGCTTGGACATTTCGTATTAGGTGTGACGTATTGCAACTACCGTGCGTCATTAGCATATCAATACAGACCGGTCATTCAGAGTTAGCGTACCGTGAAAGAGCCACACATTGATCACGCGCTACCTGTATACTTGCAAATTACCTCAATGCACTTGTTGTAGTATGGCCATAGTCACACAGTATGCAACATAATACAAGAGGGAGGGTATAAATAATTAGGTACACTGCCCATCAGTTGAGGCTGAGCAAGTATACCTATAGCTATTTACAAACTGAACTTTAATGTCTTTTTAGTTGCTGCAATTTATTAAATTTATAAGGCCTCCAGAAGTTAATTGAATAATCACGAAAAAGTTTGCAATTCGTGTTTTAATTAAAACATAATAATTTAAATATATTTTAACGGAAAACATTTTCATTAAATATATTGAAAACTTTGCCATAACATCTTAAACTGATTACAAACACCATAAGGTTCCCAACAATATCTATTATATGAATTAATAAATGCGTGTTTACATGCGCGTACGAACTTCCAATTACCTAATAATGAGCCTCATTTTAAAATAAAATAAAAAAGTTCATAGCTCTTCGCCTAGAAAAATACATCGCGCATCATATATCTTCTATTTGGGTTGCTGGTACATGAAACACCCCTATGAGCAATGGTGGTATCGACCAATCTTGTTTAGTTAACAGTGACGTATTAATCAATAATGTAGTGAATCACGTTGTAAGGTCATGCCTTTGGCACTGAAGACAGGCGAACACGCTTTTCGACCGAACTGCTTTCGATCATGTATGAAACATCATGAATATTAGAAATAACTAAGGGTCAAGGAAAAATTTGGTCAGTAACTTTTAGATGATATTGTACCTTATTATCGTTGTAACAAAAAAAGTTAGGTTGATTTTATGAATGGGAGACTCCCGCGGAGATACACGATGGTCTTGCACGGATAGTTCTCGCTTGTCGGAAGTTGATCGCAGCGGGTGTTATGAATGGGAAATCAGCCGATTTTTGAGTCTGTGGTATGAAAAGAACTGCCAAAGATGTGTAAATTAACGGTAGTGTAAAGTTAGTATTTATGATAAAAGTGTGCATGATTGGAAAGAAGAGATGTTAAGCATTGTAAATATATAGGTTGATTACAGCAAAGGTATAATGTGAATGAGTTGTGAGTTCACAAACGCTGGCATACGTACAAAGCCCCTATACCACGTTAGTGTGCTGATGTGCGTGTATGCTCGGATACATGCAGGATGTCCTCAAGTTATTGTAATGAAAATCATGAGGAAAATTGGGAAAATTGTAAGAAACAAGGCGGTTCTCGAACGGCGCGTCTCGCCTGTTCATCAAAAGTGACTTGAAAGAAATGATGATGAAACTTATGATACAATGGATAGCACTGTCACAGAGGTATGCATTGTAGTTAATGCACGGGATGTAATACCTTAAGGGATGCTTAAATGTTACCCAGTACTAAAAAATTTGCGGAACACAAACGAATCGTTTCCGCTTTATGGCCCTTCAAAGTTTAGATGGTACCCCATCCCCTTTTGACTATGCAGTGGCGGCGCCAGCATCATAATTTTTTTTTTTGGGGGGGGGGGGGGGGGGGGGGGGGCAAAATGACGACATTTTAGGGGGACCCCAGACGATCTTCAATGACCTCCAATGACCTTGAAAATTTAATCAACAAAAAGAATACACCCCCCCTCCTCCTTCCCTCCACCAAGTCGCATCAAGATAGGCCCTACTGATCTATTTGACCCCATATTTGACCTTGAATGAACTCTCATGACCTTGAAAATTTAATCAGCAAAAAGAACACACCATCCCCCTTCCCTCCACCAAATCCCATCAAGATAGACCTTATGGATCTTATTTGACCCCAGATGACCTTGAATGACCTTGAAAAATTAATCAGCAAAAAGAACACACCACACCCCTTCTCTCCACCAAATATAATCAAGATAGGCCTTACGGATCTTATTTGACCCCAGATGACCTTGAATGACCTCAAAAAATTAATCAGCAAAAAGAACACACCATCCAGCTTCCTTCCACCAAATCCCGTCAAGAGAGGCCTTACGGATCTTATTTGACCTTGAATGACCTCTGATGACCTTGAAAAATTTAATCAGCAAAAAGAACACACCAACCCCCTTCCCTACACCAAATCACATCAAGATAGGCCTTACGGATCTTATTTGACCCCAGATGACCTTAAAAAATTAATCAGCAAAAAAAAAACACCATCCCTCTTCCGTCCACCAAATCCCATCAAGATAGGCCTTAAGGATCTTATTTGACCTTGAATGACCTCTGATGACCTTGAAAACTTAATCAACAAAAAGAACACACCAACCCCCTTCCCTCCACCAAATCACATCAAGATAGGCCTTACGGATCCTATTTGACCCCAGATGACCTCCGATGACCTCGAAAAATTAATCAATAGAAAGAACACACCATCCCTCTTCCGTCCACCAAATCCCATCAAGATAGGCCTTACGGATCTTATTTGACCCCAGATGACCTTGAATGACCTCCGATGACCTTGAATATTTAATCAGCAAAAAGAATACACCACCCCCCCCTTCCCTCAACCAAATCCAATCAAGATAGGCCTTACGGATCTTATTTGACCCCCGATGACCTTGAATGACCTCTGATGACCTTGAAAATGTATTCAGTAAAAAGAACACACCACTCCCCTTCCCTCCACCAAATCTCATCGATATAGGCCTTACTGATCTATTTGACCCCATATTTGACCCCAATGACCTTGAATGACCTCTGATGACCTTAAATATTTAATCAGCAAAAAGAATACACCACCCCCCTCCCCTTCTCTCAACCAAATCCAATCAAGATAGGCCTTACGGATCTTATTTGACCCCCGATGACCTTGAATGACCTCCGATGACCTTGAAAATTTAAACAGCAAAAAGAACACACCACCCCTTTCCCTCCACCAAATCCCATCAAGATCGGCCTTACGGATCTTATTTGACCCCATATTTGACCCCGATGACCTTGAATGACCTCCAATGATCTTGAAAATTTAATCAGCAAAAAGAACACACCACCCCCCTTCCCTGACATCAAGTCCCATCAAGATAGGCCTTACGGATCTCTAGATATCGCGTCACAACGCGTCACAAAAGTTTTAAGCATATTTGACCCCGATGACCTTGAATGACCTCCGATGACCTTGAAAAATCAATCGGCAACAGAACGCACCACCCCCCTTCCCTCCACCAAGTCCCATCAAGATAGGCCTTACGGATCTCCAGATATCGCGTCACAAAGGTATTTCTTAGCACACGGCAGACTGCGGACAGAAATAGTGATAACATAGTCTCTTTCTGATTACATCAGGCGAGACAAAAACCATGAAAGCAGAAACATGAAATAGAGCAATGAACAGAAAAAATGGAAGGATGAGTAGAAACAAGCTGTGATCTTAAAACAGAAACCATAGTGACGCCTCGGCGAATGCAATATTACATTAATTGGAATAAACCGTGATTATAATGCTCTTTCATGTAGAATAAATACCATTTGAAAAATTGAGCCAGAAACCTTTAAAATTCTGTAATAACTTGGTGAGCTACATGAAAATACAACAATATTTAATAGGTTTTCTCAGTCATTTTGAAACATTATTATACAAATTAGTCATCTAACAGCTTACAAATTGGTTCAAAATAATATTGACACACATTCGTCAACTTCAATTTAGTCTTAGTTACAATCACTTTATTCTTTAGTCTGATCATTATTCCCATTTTATTTGATCATTATTGTTCATCACAATAGTCCAACAAACCGTTCAGTCGACAAATGTGAAAAACAAATTGGTCTTTTGTCGAACAAGTTATGTGTAACTCTTTTTTTCAAAGTTTTTTATCAATGTATGTATAATATCTTAGTCCTAGAGAAAAATTGAATTATACATAATAAGCCCATTAGATTTTGTATTGTAGATGTAATGATGACATATTAATGTTGTTTCCAATTTTAATAAATGTATGTCATTATTAAAGGTATCTTATGTGATCTTTTCCAGGAGACGCCCTCAATCCTCAAATTATTTTTTTTGGAAGCAGATTTTCTTGCAAATATATATTTTTAGAGTGAAAATATTAACTGTTGGGTTAACCTGACAGTTGTTTATTTTCACTCTAAAACCATGATTTGAAGTAATTAGGAATCGTATCGCCCTGAAGAATCGTATCGCCCCCTTAAAGAATTAAGTTGATTGAAATAAGGCCTAATTGATTTTTAGAAGGCGATGTCTGTGGTGCAGATAGTGCTGAAACAACCAAATATTTTTGCAATACGGTATGTTTAAAGGGAATAAAGCAAATACTAAAGTGAGTATAGCTAAGACTAAAGGCCAAAAAAAATGTTATGTTGCCCTCATTTGCCGACATTTTTGGCACTTGAGGGCAACACAACAATTTTTTGGGCCTAAATTGAAGATGAAAAATGTATGACTAAAACATTTGTAAGCTAATTTGTAAGCTGTTGCAACTAATGTGTATCAATAAAAATAATAATAATGAACATGAAAAACTTATACTTATTATACGAAATAATATCATGATCTCGTTCTTGAATGTAACTTATATGATGATGCATGTTAAGGATGCACAATTTTATTGTAAAATTAAGGTTAAAATGATCACTGTGTTAGTTTTTACATTGGTAAAATCTTATTGCTTTAAATAAAATTGATTTCATTATGAAGTGCTTAGATTGTATGGTGATAAATAGTTGTTAATAGGCCTGTTCAGACGGCCACTAAGCTCGAGAATAGTTATTCTTGAGCTTAATTTTGTTTCAATGCTAACCCAGAGTGCCTGTGCAGACGACAAACTTAACCTCGAGTATAGCGATACTCTGCGGTAGCCTCGAGGTTAACTCAAGGTCACACGACTATTCATTTTGCGGTAAGACCTGGGTCACGGGTCATAAATCTCACTCGCTGTTAGCATTACGGATGGATTCACACGGCACACACACTTTCAGTTAGCTCTTCGGGGTTAGTTAAACGTAAGATCTTTTAAGGTTAAAATTCCAGCTTTAAACTTGGGGTTAGTTAACCATGACCGATTCACACGGCCGCTAACCAAGAGTTTATCCTCTAGGTTACCGAATTTGACGCTAACCTAGAGGTTAGTGTCCCTCGTCGGAATGCTCCTTATGAATGAGGCTGACAAATAAGACATGGTAATGATCAAAGGAGATACAACATTCAGCTTGAGATAGTTTTACAAGTGTTCAAGGCTGGAACTTAAGATTCTTTTCGACCAGCCCGGACAGGCAGGTAAGTCACACAAATTCCACCAGCTACAGGGCGAGTCAAAAAAAATTGCAATAGTGGAAAGAAGCCATCTTTTTTTTAAAACTAAATTGAAGTTTGTAAATGTTTAAAAATTATAAGAATACCCTACTTGTGTGTTACCAAGTTTGTGTGAAAAATTTAAGTCAATATCATTTTCCGTTTGCCTTTGGTGAACCTTTCTACCGGACACCAATTTCACATGTTTGTCCATGAGATACCCAAAACATGCATAAGATCGCAAAATGTGTCTCCAGTTCAAATTTGGAAACTTTGGTACATTCGTGATGTAATTGGAATTTAATGCATCCTTTCTTGTTTACATGTGAGTTAACATAATCAATTGACTACACCCATGCTATGAATTGCTTATGTTCTAAATTTGGATGAAAAACTGAACCTTTCCTATTTTTTTGTTGGCGGGATATTCAAATATGAAAATGCAATGTGTGCAATTTCAATTGAAAATCACTGTTCATGGACAAACACGCAAATTGGAGTGTGCGGCAAGGAGGGTCACCAAAGACAAACGGAAAATGCGATTGACTCCATTTTTTCACACAAAGTGAGGAGCAAATATGTCATTTTTGCCACGTTTAAAAAGTTTCAAAATTCAACATGGTTTTGAAAACAAAATGGATTATTTCCACTATTGCAGTTTTTTTGACTCACCTGTAGTATAACTCACTTACACTGCGAGTTTAAAGGAGGGGTCCCGCAAGCACAACATTGAGCATTTTATGTTAGAAAAATAATTCGTAGTTATATAGAACAATGACAAAAACGAATAAAAACCACCATCTCTCAACATTTAATTTTTAAAATTCGCGCCGATCGAAGTCCAGGTGTCGATGAAGTCATAGTTCAAAAATGCACTTGTGCAAATTGGAGCACCAATAACCATGACGTCATCGACACCGTGACTTTGGATCGCCGCGAATGTTGAGAGATAGCATGTTCTATAAGGTTTTTGTGATAAGTATGATGTTTTGCTCTATATAACTACGCAATTCGTGCTCAATAATTATTTTTCTACGATATATAATGCATAATGTTGTGCTTGCAGGACCCCTCTATAAAGATTTTTACCCGCCTGTCGGTCGGGTACATTTCCATATTCACCCACCTGATGCGAAAAGTTACCAGCTATGGGCAGGTAGGCGGGTGCTATTTCCAGACCTGTGATAGATAAATTTGAAAGAGAATGAATAATGTAAAAGTGGTTATTTTTTGCGTGCTTACATTTTTGCGCTTTGCCGATTTTTGAATTGTTTTGCATGTTTTTAAATTCTCATTTGTAGCTTCATTACATAGACCTATACGCAAGAGATATACTGCCCCACCACGACAGAAGGAAGTATGGGACAATTTGAATTTGTTGATATTTGGTGAAATAACTATTTTTGTGGATTTTTCATATTTTTTCAAATAATTAATAACGTTTGTTTAATAGTAAAACAAATGTAATTAATTGTTTGAAAAAATATGGAAAATCCACAAAAATAGTTATTTCATCATATCAACAAATTCAAATTGTCCCATACTTCCTTCTGTCGTGGTGGGGCAGTATATAATTGAATGTTATTATTTTCGTGGTAGCTGCGTCAAAAAAATGTTTGACATACAGAAATATGCACATTTTTGTATGTCAAACATTAAAAATGACCTACTGAATGGCCTCCTGAAGTGCATATTAATTGTAAGGAGGGCTTTCCTTGATTTTTGTAACTCAACACATCAAGGCTACCTGAATAATGTAAAAGGACTTAGAAATATTGTCATTTTTTCGAGTTTCATGACATTTTATGAACATTTCATAACTGTTTTTATAACGGTTGTAACATAGACCGTTACGCATTCGATCGGTTCTCCAGACCCTGATATCGATCAAAATTACCCCAAGTTGGTTTTGTTTCAAGTAATTGATGTCCGTCAACTGAGAAAATAAGCACAACCCACATACATGGTCAACTTTTCAAGAATAAGCCTTTTATATCTTGTATGTCAAGATTGAAAAAAATAACGGATGTATCATGTGTGTGTCAAGAAATTTTACAACCGTTACCATAGGGTTTGTGTACACACACAAAATCGACATTAGGCCAAAAAAAAGAAAAAAGTTAACTTGCCCTTTCCGACCGACCCAAATTTTCGGAAATCTAGGGTCGGTATTTTTATTTCTTTTACAAAGTAAAAATATTTTTAAAAAAATAAATAAAAAATTGGAAGCACATAACAATAAAGAAAGATGAAAACGTTTTTTTGAGTAGTACTAAAGTAACTGCTTGTTTAAAAATTTTAAAAATCAACAAAAAAAACCCAAAAAAATCTTTAAAACGTGTTTTTGTGTAGTACTGTAAAAGCCGACATTTTCGCGGAGGTTTTATTTTCACGCTTTTCGCACAAATTTTTTTCCCAAAAAAATTATAACACATGAAAATATTGTTTTCAACATTCATGCAGTGCATCCAAAAGGTCACCCGCAAAAAAAACAAATTCGCGAAATGTCTATGATATCAAAATGCGCGAAAATATCTTTACGCGAAAATATTGGCTTTTACAGTATCTCCCTGTTTAAATTTTAAAAAATCAAAAAAGACTCTGGCCTTAAGCTAGGATTCTGAAATTTTGCTCGCTATCTCCCTGCTACTTTACAGTAGTGTTGGCCAAATATGACCTAGAAAATCAATTTGAAACAAGATTTAGAGCCACAAACAAAAAAGGTCTCATTACTGTGGAAACACCCATGTAAGTTATTTGAGTGCATATGACTGAATATGACTGTATTAGAACAAAAGTTAAGAATAATAACTCCACAAAAGGCCACGGCAATATGGTCCACTTTTTTGGACGAAAAATGTCAACACTTCGAACACGCTCCCACCATGATGTAGACTTGATCCTACATCGAGTCCACTTCAAAGCCTAAAGGGAACGGGAAATATAAGTGATATTGATACTACATGTAATGAACAAGGTTTGCTGGCCACTGTCTCAGAAGTGAGGAGCCAGTACCCAAAGTGGTGCACTGGATTCCCAATCATGGCAACAGGAAACCTGGAAGACCTGCCCCGACATATATTGCCATTCTCAAGCAAGACACCGTGACATCAAGACAGCAATGAAAGACAGAAAAGTGTGGAAGGCCATAATAATAATATGCAGTGCTTAATATAATGGATCGGGACAACATCCAAGTGCGCAAGTAAGCGAGATACTACGTCCATGAATGACGTGGTACCAAATTGCCTAATGAGAAAACGTTTACAGTTTACCCACCTGGCCACCTACACCAGAAATGTGTAAAACTGTTCGGTCACAACCTTTCAATCTTTGTATCAATTGCACCGCGCACAGAAAATCGCCACTTTGGGTAGATGTCTTTTTAAAAACGTAAACATCATATTATCACAAGTTTATGAATTTTGTTCTACATTCTTCCCGTCCAACCTGTTAGCCAGTGGGATAACGTCGCGGTGTGAAGAGATGGAGATATTAGCGGAATTGTGGGCCGAATTGAGTTGCAGTGAACCAATTGATTGGCCCATGAGAGTCTCTTTGTAGAGAGTTACCAGTTTGATTTATAATCACTTAGTTCATTAACCTCCTTAACCCTTACCCAACTGCATCATTCAAAATCAAAATCTCCATGCACATGCTGCTGCATTGGCTCGATGACTTCACCTACCGCAGGCATACATGGGCACGAAGTTGGTGCCGGCATGTGCGCTAGGGAGTTAGCTCAGTCGATAGGGGCACAGACTTTGGTGCGGATGTTCCCGGGGATTCTCGCTGATTTTTCGTGTTTAAAAATCATACTTTTCCACCCTCCCCCGATACATGCAAAAACATACCGCGGGAGTAAAGGTATTGGGCAATTGTTCATGTTTGCTCTTCATACCAAAATAATTGTCCCTGGTAGGAATAGGTCTATTCATGTTTCCATTGTCCATGTGTTACAATGTCAATATTTTATGAAATACTCACATGAATAGCAAATTGTGAATGTTACATATATTTACAGACAGATACGTTCCACAAAGCAGAACGGCGAGTGGGCCTAATCTTTTTTTGATTTTATAATGGCTTATTTCATCCATAATTTATGCCATTATGGGTAAGGTGACGAAAAAACAAACTCTGTTTTACGGACAAATAGACCTCTCAGGTAGGTAGGGTCGGTCAGTCCGGTGGTTTTTTATCTTCCAAGCATTTCAGGAAATGTTGGTGACTTTTCAGAAATTTAAAAAAATTACTTCTTCTTTAGATCGAAAATAAAATGGGTCGGCCGGGCCCGTAGAACAGGGTTTTTTCATCGCCTAAAAGGCAGTTAATGTATTTGACCTCCGTCATCCCACAGCAATTAAACCCAAAACATTTAGAGACACCAAGTGCCCAGACCCAAGTTTCAACTCCAAGATACCGATAAATGTTTAACAACTCTAAAACACAATCATGATATGCTTCAAGCCATGTTAATCGACTGAGAAAGAAGATATGATGGATAGGTGTATACTGTCAAACCAGAGTACTTACATTTTTGCCGCATCAAATTTTCGCAACTAAGTGTTCCTCGTGAAACTAGTAACGATTGTCAATCGACTGAGAAAGATGACACTGATGGATCGGTGTGTATACTGTAAACCATAAATGTTTGTGTGCATTTAAATTTCACTTAAAAACACTTAGTCGCAAAAATTTGATGCGGCAAATATTTCCAATCTACCTTGTAGCTGTGAATTGCAAAGTTACACAATGTAACTCCAAAGTTTCCATTCGCGAAATTTTCATGCCGTGAATTAGGACAGTATTGACGATTCGTGAAATTTTAAACTCACAAACATGTCTGGTTTTACAGTAACCAGGGACAATCGAATGAAGGGACTAGAAACAGCTTCATTCTTATTGTACTATTATATAATTATGCATATTGCATGTAGATGTACAAATATAATACAGGGTGTGTCAAAAAAGTTTCCCATGAATTTAAAATACATCCCATGTCTTTTTGTTATAAACAAGGCGGTTCTCGAACGGCGCGTCTCGCCTGTTCATCAAAAGTGACTTGAAAGAAATGATGATGAAACATATGATACAATGTAGCACTGTCACAGAGGTATGCATTGTAGTTAATGCAAGGGATGTAATACCTTGAAAAAATTAATCAACAAAAAGAACACACCACCAAATCTCATCAAGATAGGCCTTACTGATCTATTTGACCCCATATTTGACCCCCGATGACCCAGAAAAATTAATCAACAAAAAGAACACACCATCCCTCTTCCGTCCACCAAATCCCATCAAGATAGGCCTTACGGATCTTATTTGACCCCAGATGACCTTGAATGACCTTTGATGACCTTGAAAATTTAATCAGGAAAAAGAACACACCATCCCCTTCCCTCCACCAAATCCCATCAAGATAGGCCTTACTGATCTATTTGACCCCCGATGACACCGAAAAATTAATCAACAAAAAGAACACACCACCCCCCTTCCCTCCACCAAATCCCATCAAGATAGGCCTTACTGATCTATTTGACCCCATATTTGACCCCCGATGACCCAGAAAAATTAAACAAAAAGAACACACCATCCCTCTTCCGTCCACCAAATCCCATCAAGATAGGCCTTACGGATCTTATTTGACCCCATATTTGACCCCCGATGACCCCGAAAAATTAATCAACAAAAAGAACACACCACCCCCCTTCCCATGAATGACCTTTGATGACCTTGAAAATTTAATCAGGAAAAAGAACACACCATCCCCTTCCCTCCACCAAATCCCATCAAGATAGGCCTTACTGATCTATTTGACCCCATATTTGACCCCCGATGACCCCGAAAAATTAATCAACAAAAAGAACACACCACCCTCCTTCCCTCCACCAAATCCCATCAAGATAGGCCTTACTGATCTATTTGACCCCATATTTGACCCCCGATGACCCCGAAAAATTAATCAACAAAAAGAACACACCACCCCCCTTCCCTCCACCAAATCCCATCAAGATAGGCCTTACTGATCTATTTGACCCCATATTTGACCCCCGATGACCCCGAAAGATTAATCAACAAAAAGAACACACCATCCCTCTTCCGTCCACCAAATCCCATCAAGATATGCCTTACTGATCTATTTGACCCCATATTTGACCCCCGATGACCTCGAAAAATTAATCAACAAAAAGAACACACCACCCCCCTTCCCTCCACCAAATCCCATCAAGATAGGCCTTACTGATCTATTTGACCCCATATTTGACCCCCCCGATGACCCTGAAAAATTAATCAACAAAAAGAACACACCATCCCTCTTCCGTCCACCAAATCCCATCAAGATAGGCCTTACTGATCTATTTGACCCCATATTTGACCCCCCCATGACCCCGAAAAAATAATCAACAAAAAGAACACCCCATCCCTCTTCCGTCCACCAAATCCCATCAAGATAGGCCTTACTGATCTATTTGACCCCATATTTGACCCCCGATGACCCCGAAAAATTGATCAACAAAAAGAACACACCATCCCTCTTCCGTCCACCAAATCCCATCAAGATGGGCCTTTCTGATCTATTTGACCCCATATTTGACCCCCGATGACCCCGAAAAATAAATCAACAAAAAGAACACACCACCCCCTTCCCTCCACCAAATCCCATCAAGATAGGCCTTACTGATATATTTGACCCCATATTTGACCCCCGATGACCCCGAAAAATTAATCAACAAAAAGAACACACCACTCCCCTTCCCTCCACCAAATCTCATCAATATAGGCCTTACTGATCTATTTGACCCCATATTTGACCCCGATGACCTCTGGTGACCTTGAAAATTTAATCAGCAAAAAGAACACACCACCCCCTTCCCTCCACCAAATCCCATCAAGATAGGCCTTACTTATCTATTTGACCCCATATTTGACCCCCAATGACCTTGAATGACCTCCGATGACCTTGAAAATTTAATCAGCAAAAAGAACACCCCACCCCCTTCCCTGACATCAAGTCCCATCAAGATAGGCCTTACGGATCTCTAGATATTGCGTCACAACGCGTCTCAAAAGTTTTAAGCATATTTGACCCCGATGACCTTGTATGACCCCTGATGACCTTGAAAAATCAATCAGCAACAGAACGCACCACCCCCCTTCCCTCCACCAAGTCCCATCAAGATAGGCCTTACGGATCTCCAGATATCGCGTCACAAAGGTTTTTCTTAGCACACGGCAGACGCCATACGCCATACGCAATACGGCGGACGCCGGACAGAAATAGTGATAACATAGTCTCTTCTGATTACATCAGGCGAGACAAAAACGAGCTGTTGGTAAGCCCTATTAGTCCGCTATTAAATACACTTTATCCCATTGAATTTCACCACCTAACTACTGAGATATGATCAATTCAGTAACAAGAGTGCGAATCCCACTTTGGCCACTTTTGAACAAGAAAATGACTTTCAACTGAAAAAACTGCCTTTGAGATTCCGATGATGATTTTAGGATGTCAATGTATTGTTTAAAATACAGTCTAAAATTCAAATATTTTATGGTATGTCATGGATAATATGGATGAAAATATTTTGTTGTTGTTCAAAAACCATGATTCAACTAACTATCAACATTTAGTATGTAGATTATTATTGATTTTATTGATTATGTTCAATTACACACTGAATGACGATTCTAATGAAAGAGCTCGCTTCACATGAAAAATGGCCGAAGCTGAATTTAAACATGTCGGAGTAAATTTGCCATAATTTGATAACGGAAGCTCCAAAATGGATAGAATTTTTTTCTTATGGCACATTAAAGATTGTTGAACATGATCACTAGTATTTCATAAACACTTTTTATATTTTTCATGGCCAAATAATCATGTTTCACATGGGACACTTTTTGACACATCCTGTACATAATACATCATGAATACAAATCTCAGTACAATTCTACTGCACGGTGTCTTGCTCAATACAAATAGAGCCTGTGTAATTCCTACTGAACTACTACTCTCTAGAAATGCACATAGATATCAAAGAACATCATTGTCCGAATTATTTTGCTATTGAAATCAATAGGAACAAAAAGGCACCAGTTTAAACGGACCAGGAAAATTATCAATTGCTTTGTTATAGCATTTTGTCACAATTTTGTATACATCTTAAATTATCACAATTTTCTCAAATATACCGATTATTGTTAAAACTAAAATGCTATTTTGTCAACAATTCATATATAAATTGTATTCAGTTTGACCTAGGCCGCCAACACACATGTTATGTAACTGAATACGATATAGAGTGATACAATAGGCCGCACGCAGGCCGTCGTTTCTTGTCCCTTCATTCGATTGTCCATGTTTTCCTACCAACTGACCAACTACTTACCTGTTTGATACTGTAAGTTCCCATAGTCAACTCTGCTCCTACGATTTACATTTCAGCTTCTTTTTCAGGCTGTACACTATGAACATCCCTGGAAGAAGAAAAGAAGAAAAAACATAGCAGATTTGTAAATCAGTTCAGAATTGCCAGGTTTCATTTTATGGAAGGTGAATGCTACTGTTCTGGGCAAGTGACTTCAAATCTTTGGTCAAATTATGTGGAGCTCTTTTTGATGTGCTATACTATAGAATAACAGAGCAATTAGGTGTATTTATTCAAGTGTTCACATATCTTGTACAGTAGTTTAAATGTTCCACTACACACCCCTCCCCCCATTCATCAGTTCCGCTCAGCTCTCCACTCCTCCTATGGACACAATGTAGTCACCTTAGTGAATTACTCACTGGCAACTCTACCCTGGCTGTTTGCTCAATGTTGCAATCTTAGAGATAATACAATACAAGCCATCCACCTGTCTTCCTTTGTCTGTACCAATGAAAGCATTCCAAAATGCATCCCCAATCCCTTGTCAGGGGAGGGGGACACTTCCTTAAAATTGGTGCATTGTGATGATCAGCATCAGCATCTTAAGGCTATATCAAAAAAATCTTTTGTCTCAAAGCTCTTCATTTTTTCAAAACCTAATGAGGAATGCGGTTTTTTAAGTGTTTTTTTTAAAATATAAAATATTGAAATCCTTGTAAAAGTGACCTTTTGTATTTAAAATGATGTGATCAATGAAAATCTGAAAAATAGGTGACATTTTGGGATTTTATTTTATTTTATTTTTAAGTTTAAAAAAATAATTAAGATTTTTGTTTTTCTTATGCGCATCAATAATCTAACGCGCGCCCTAGTATAAAGAAGGCTGGGTAAAAATGGGAATTTTCACTGAATTCACACTTTTGGACAAAATATAGGTTTCTCACTGATGGGGGGCCCCTATTTTTGGCCCAACTAAATGATCACATTTTTGGCAAGAACATCTAACCACTTTCAAAGATGAGTACCACCCCCTTGGTCCCCCGGAATCCTCCTTTAAAAACAGCCCAATAAGTCAACAGGATCAAACCAGTCCAAACCAAAGCTCATCAGTATGCAGGGTTTATGCAAAACAAATCTTTGATAAAGGAACTGAGAGCCAGCCAGGTGTTTCTACACCAGGTGTTATCTTTTGTCAAAAGGAATGTAGACTTGGCATGCTCATTCTTGGCCATGTGCTTGGGAGAAAACAGCCCATTCTCTGCCTGTGTATTATAGGATGAAGATGTTTGTTTCATCTACATGTATGTTCTGCTGGGCTGATTTGGAAGCAAAATGTGGGATATCTTATCAGCACATGGCATGCATATTAGACACTTCTGTACAGTTTTTGTTTTGCATTCATCTACTATGTGACCAGCCCCTTATGGATTTGAACCCCAGACTGCTGTATGGTTGAGAATAACAGGGAAATGTACCAGTTGGACCCGATGTGTCATGCCCTGTGTTATTTTCACACAAGCTGAAAAGTTGGTCTTCTGGCTATCCATCACCATTACATTTGTACCAGACCAGGTAACGGCCTACAGCTTTCTGAGGAGTCTTTGTAAGTACATCAGTGCTTTTTTATTTTTTTTCAAAAAATTGTAAATTTACCTTTCTCTTTCTCACTTATTTCATAGTACTATTTATTTTTATAAAAAAATGTGAATTGTTTTTGAGTCTGAGTGGTATCATCAAATTATAGCATTTTTGTGGAATAACTCAAGACGTAATCATATCTCGCTCATTGTTTAAAGTTCACACCACATTGTTGGAATGAAAATCAAATGTATTGGGTGGTATTCTCGTCTAAACACGGTTTTGGCTTGAAACCGTGTCTAACTAAACTTGTGTCTAAATTAAACGCAAGTTTATCTTTTAAACGACGCGTTAAACAAAACCATTTTTTAAACTCGGCAAAGCTTATCCCCAGTGTGGTTGTGCGTTCATTGTATACGGGTATTCAAATGGTTTACAATAGATATGGATCAAATTCCTCAAACGTGTGTGTATTTCAGCTTGCGCCGGGCACAGTTGAGTAATCATTTAAGGCGTACAATTGGTGAAGGCGTTTAGTTAAACATGTTAAACGCGAGTCAAACTACCCCCATTTAAAGTTGGACACTTTTCAGTGAGTTAGACGCACGTTTAAGTTCAACAAAGTTTTGAGAATTGTGTTTAGTTAAATGATATGTTTAAAGTCAACGCGTCTTGAAATCAAAGTTAAACGAATGTTTAGCTAGCTTAAAACAGTCTTTAAATACGTACAAGAATACAGCCCACTATTTTAGTATTTCAGTTTTCTGTACAGAGCAACTGCAAAGTATGTGTTGCTGACCGGAAGTTGAGACCTTTTTCAGGTTTTATATCATATTCGTCAGCCAATCGATGCTATTTTGCCATTTTATTTAAAATCTATAGCTTGTCATAAATCTGAATGCAGTTAAAGCAATAAACACTGCAAAAAAAGAAAATATCCACTTTTTACGAGGCGCCCTCAGCTGCCCTGTGTTTAATTCTTAGAACCCTAAAGGGAGTACAACACTATGTCGTCTCCCATTGACTTTACACGCTTCGTACTGTGATTTCAAATCGCTCTAAATCCAGAGTGCTCGCGATAAAAACAACCAAATTTGGATATGTTTTATATTATTCTGTATACTTTAACATTATCTGGGTTTAAACATAGAAAGGCCGTGCAGATTTTTTGTTATCAGCAAATATAGCGGGACCTAGTGATTTCGTGGCATGTTATTCGGCTCTCATCCCGGCATGCACCGTATGGGTAAATTGGCCGGTAAAATAATAATACAGCTTAAATTGACGTGTTTTTTTTCTTAATTATTAAAAACATATGTAAGCTAATCCATAAAACATAAATTTGATATCACTACCCGTTAATATCATGCCGATTTTGCCCGTTCATTCTGTCAAAAGGAACTATTATCGTACTCAAGTTTTGCCGGAAGTGCCGCGCAAAACCGACTTAGTGGTGTGCTCCCTAAAGAATGTCAACAGGTGTGAAAGAACATGCATACCCACACATTTTGACATCTCATGTGTCACAATTGCACCAATATTGATGAAGCAGTGGCCATTTTAAATAACAAATGATGCAGTTTCCATTGTTGCATGTGATCTTTTCCAGGGGACGCCCTCTATCCTTGATTATATTTTTTGAAGCTGATTTTCTTGCAGATTTACATTCCTGATCATCAATCATGAATACTAGCAGTATAGGAGGGAGGTTTAGAGGAGGTTTTCGGTTTTAAAAAATCAGGAGAAAGCCGGTACAAAACATCAGGAGAAAAGGTCAGACACTGGCTGGGTCATCCGACCCAAACCCTGCCCTCTGATTGGTTTCTCCCGAAAGTGGAGGGGGTGGGGGAGTATTATCTATACGGTATATAGTACTTTAATATATAGGACGAATGTATAAATAAAAAAATAAGAAAACAACAACAACGACAAAATTAGTAAATAGTACCTACTTTACTTAAAGGGGCGTGTACATCTCAAGTGTTTGTCCTGGACAAAAATCACATGACTCCCTACGTATCTGAGTCTCCGTGTTTCCA
Source organism: Ophiura sarsii (assembly GCA_035610835.1). Taxonomy (NCBI): domain Eukaryota; kingdom Metazoa; phylum Echinodermata; class Ophiuroidea; order Amphilepidida; family Ophiuridae; genus Ophiura; species Ophiura sarsii. The sequence continues at coordinate 12,450,112 of CM069453.1, forward strand.
TGTAATAATACCCATGGTGCAATAGATTTGCCGCGCCGAATTCCAATCGAAAAAACGTAATGGCCAACATTTTATGTACGAACGAAAAACTAAGGTGTCTAGAATCGTTTCGAAAAGTAGTGTTATGCATTATAATGAAATCAGAATTACAATCTCCTTCAGCATATAATCAACTTTTGGGCGATAATCCTATGTTAAAAACGCACAACAATCGAAATATAAAGCATTTTAGCCCGCATTTTTGCCCCGATTCATGTGATATTCGTATTTTGAACTTTATGTATTTTATTTTCTAAATATCTATGTGTAGTCTTCATTAGCTCAGTAGGCAAAGCCTTCATAATCATGAGGTCAGTGGTTCGAATCCTAGGATTGTTATACTTTTTTATGTTTGTTATTTACACTTTATTTTTAGAAATTGACAGGATTGCATATCGTTCGCAATATTTATTGAATGTTAAATGATATTTTTTTCTTCTTTTGCAATTTCACTGCGATAAAGAATACCCTATAAATATATTGTGTTGACTATTCCGTTCAATTGAACTATGGAGACCCTAGCTAGTCTATCAATGAACATGATTTGCAAAGGCCAATTGTTATGTAAATAAGAAGCCAATCGGCTAATATGTCCTTGAATCGATTTTCTTATTTCCTATACGACCGATATTTGTATTTGAAGAGGTATTTTGCAAAAGGGCCTACATCCACTTTGGCTCTTATTGAGAAAAAGTCAAAAAACTGTTTCTAAATATTCAAGTTGAGCAATTGAAAAACTGAATGGATTATGAAAGAGGTACACTACATACTAATTGAAATTGATATAAATTTGAAATGTGCTAGTTTTAATTTTTTTTTAAATCATGTTTACATTTTTTGAAAATTTGGATGTAGGCCCTTTTGCAACAAAACTCGCCTTTTGCAACAAAACAACAACTTCAATGGCTGTTTACAATGAGATGTAGGTATTTTTGAAAAAAATGACTTTATTTCCTTGAAACATATGATTGTGACCTATACATTTCAATATCAAACTTATTTATTTTCAATGATTAAAATAAATGATTTTTTGTGTGTGGTATTTTTTCTTTATGTACAAACAGATGGAGTATCCCGATATAATTCTGGATACAGGCCCTTTTGCAACAAAACAACAATTTCAATGGCTGTTTACAATGAGATGTAGGTCTTTTTGAAAAAAATGACTTTGTTCCCTTGAAACATATGATTTTTCCCTATACATTTCTATATCAAACTCATTTTTTGAAATGCACCATAGCCCTTTTGCAAAATACCTCTTCATTTGCTGATTTGCTCCAAACTTTAAAAAAAAGAGAGTGGTACCTTCAAAAATACGTTACGCGGTTCACGGCTTTCACGGCCTGGTGTGAGCGACTGTATTTTGGCGTGGATTTGATACCGTGCTCAGTGGCGAACCCAGGGGTCCAGGGGCCGGTGCCCCCCTGAAATATCCCCGTCGGTAAACTTGAGCTTCCGTCGGTACAGTCAGATGCCAACGTTGAGTGAGTCTATTGTATACGAAGAGAATTTATTTTTCCCTTGAAAAGCGGATGTCGATATCGTGCAATTCAATTTATGCCAAAATGTCAGCCTTATACAATGACAACATTAAGGCATTTAAATGTGGTTCAACGTCATGTGACTAGGGGGATATTTCCCGTGGCGCTGACCCCTGTCTCATTGAAAGCTTTAAATTGATAACCTTCCACGATCATCAATTTATTGCTCTTTACATTGAATCCAAACCTAGCTTGCAGCGACACCGTTTTCACATTTAAAATACAATTTAGAAACTGGGTTCAATTTGGCTACATTTCGTCGAATACTCAATAGTTCACCACTAGTTCATTATTATAGAGAACACATAGACACGTCAGTAAGTAGTTATGGCCGAGTGGTTACGAATATGGACTAGTAATCTAATAGATTCTCCCTCCTCGGTTCGAATCCTGCTGAATACCTTTTTTTAGAAAAAACGATTTAGTCTCTGTGTGTTTGGAAAATGGCGTATATTTTTACCATACACAGAAAGAAAAAAGAAAAACATAGACGGTATTTTCATGCCTTGACTTCTGACTGGGTAGATTTGCGATTTCTACCAGGCGATTTTTTCAGCTATTGTTGACAATGCCATCGCTACCCCCACTTTTCAATATTTCAGCTACTGACGAGAAGAAGAAAATTGGGTCATTTTTGCGATTTTTTTGTCGGTACATCATGACTTTCGTAACTATACCCCCCCCCACCCCCAGTTTCCAAAAGCTGGGTACGCCACTGACTGATAGCTGAACTCATCATGTTCATTGCTGCTGCGAGCATCTTACTATAAATCTGTGTGGGGTGTGTGTGTTTGTTATCCTTATGTCTCCGTTAGTTTTGATCAAAGTGGCGCATAATTTGCATGCAATATCGAGGAAATAACGGTGTATTAAAGTTTATTCCAGTGAAATTGGTTAACAATTTGCTCCAAAAACAGCAAATCACCTCTCAGATTTGGCTCATATGCCACTAGAATTGAACAACATTGTGCGTTGCGCGTACTGCCGCGTAATCATACCGTGGTATCGCGTTGCGTGTCGCGTTTGCGCAAATGCTAACTGCTAGCTTCACTGTCTACATGTATAATCACTGTCATAATGGTATAATGATATATTACTAAATTCAAGCTATTTCACACGAGCATGTTTCGTCGTTGTTCGCGGAGCTGCGTCCAGATGCCTGAAATGTGCTAACTAACGTGCGTGAATCACGATTGACGCGCGGTCATTTTTTGAATGTGCCCGGTACGCACCTCTGGGTTTACGCACATACGAATGCACACAAGTTCGCACGCATAGAATGGAGTTGACCATAGCATTATGACACTGACTATACGCTACTTGTACGCAATCCTATTTCAAAATAAAAGCAAGGCTCTCCCCTAGTATCAGCGGGCCCAACCGATATTTTAAACCAGCTAATATGCATAAAAATAATATAATTTATTAATATGCACCGAACGCATTGTCAGCTATAACTTGAATTTCATTTAATTCAAATTGGTCATTTCAAACGGGAGATATGTGCACTTTTCCAAGGTACCTCTATGAATGCAAAAGTTTAACTCACGCATTTTGAAATGTCAATCAATGGCGTGTTGGTATTTACAATGCCTACAATGGACAATGGGGTATATTTGGAACACTTTCATGTATAAATTCAAGTATAAAGAAGTAGCTAGTGTACCCATATATGCAATGAAGACATTGGTTAATTTTTAACAAAAGTATTTGTCGTGATTTTCTAAAAACGGGACCTGAATATTTTGACTCACCCTGTATACAAACCAACATCGGATTTGTATTTAGAGAATAAAATATAGTTCTAATACTATATACGATGGTCTTATAATGTAAAGGCTGTACCATGGAGTCGTATATAGCAAAACAGCTAAGAACTATGTTTGATTCTCATTCATATTTAGATTATTGGTTATTTTGGTCTTTAATCAGTTTGTTAGATTTATTTTAACAACAAAAATAATAATCAAACAACATTATTATATATGAGGTTCAAAAAATTTCGCACGGTAAAAAAAAATCGCACAGTACATGTACTATTTTGCCTATTTGGGCTGAATATACCACAAAGTGTCACTTTGGAAAGTGGACCCACGATCATTGAAATGACAATAACTCCGCCCCGCAACATCGTATCTCAACGATCGAGGTGTCAAAATACGCAGAACAAAATTATGCACTAGGTTATTTGCTTCGATTAATGCATACCCTTTCGAGCCGTTATGTATTGGATCATTTCTAAGTGTTTCGATACTTTTTGTGAGCAGTTTATATTGCGTATCGGATGAAAATCAGCAATAAAACACCAATCACAGTCCAGTGACATCCAAAACCACACCCACTGTAAACATGGTAAAGAATCTACAATATTGCAATGAAATCAAAGTAAAACAAAGTACACCCTAACACATAAAAAAGTTCGTCACACTTAAGTGATGTGTGACGATCCATTTTTACTCTTCAAATTAAAGGATGTTAATGATTTGAACAACCATGATAACGAACAACAGTTTATAACAGACGGGAACAATAGCAGACAAGGCATTGAGAGACTATTTATGTTTCTTTCAAACAAGTTTAAAACTTTCCACGCGGCTATTTTAGTTTTACCACACAAAACAGATGTTTCAAAAGCCTTTAGAATTAGTGAATCAATATTTGTACTTATTTTAATGTATTTCTTGTGGTGATTCCAAATATGATGATGGAAATTCAATCATTTTGACATTTTTGAAACATTTTGTTCGGTTCATAGACGCCTGCCGCGTGGAAAGTGTTAACACACACACCCCCACCCTTTTGTACTTTGCCAAAGAGGTGAAATAATTCCGATATTCGTGATCGTAACATTTTAATTAAATGGTTATGTCAAAGATGATGAAAAAACCTGGACCTGAATCTCATTGATTTTAATGATGGGCATCGATGGGTAGGCGCAGCCTACTATATCATTTTGGGACAGCCTGTATCTTACTATAAATCTGGAAACGGTGTGTGTTTGTGTGTTTGTGTATTTGTGTGTTTGTGTGTTTGTTATCCTTATTTCTCCGTACTCCGTAATTCGTATGAAAGATAGAGGAAATAACGGGAAGGGTGTTAAATTTATTTCAGTGAAATTGGTTAACAATTGGCTCCAAAAACAGCAAAAAACCGCTCAGATTTGGCTCATAAATGCCACTAGAATTGACCAACATTGTGCGTTGCGCGTACTACCGCGTAATCATACCGTGGTAACACGTCGCGTGCATGTTTGCGCAAGGGCTCACTGCCGCGCGCGGCACACGCACTCCTACACATGGCGCAGAATCCACACGGGATAATGGTTATAGGCCTGTACAGTGTGTTGGTTGGGTATTTGGTGTCATGTTGGGGAGGGAGGGGGGGGGGGGGTGGTGTAAAACCAAGGGAAATGATTTAGGATAGGCCTAGGGTTATAATGGATAGTGTTTTGCGGGGGTTAATGAAACAACCTGATTTCTTTACTTTAAGTTGGCATGCCAAACAATCTAAGGGACCGAGGGTTAATGAAGTAGCCACGGGAAATGGTTTAGGGAGGGTTGTGATTATAAATCAAACTGGTTTGGGTGTGTGCATGGGCCGGGGGGGGGGGGGGGCTGTAAAACCACGGGAAATGTTTTAGGATAGGGTTAAGAGTTAATGAAGTAGCCGCGGGAAACGGTTAGGAGGGTTATGATTATAAATCCACCTGGTTAGTGTAGTTGCAGTGGGGGGGGGGGGGGGGGGGGCGATTGTAGAGGGTTTATATGGTTTTAAAAGTACTGAAGGTTAACTTGATGCGGTTTGAGAGGTAGGGGTTAATAAAGTAGCCACGGTAAATAGTTTAGGAGGGACATGGTTATAAATCAACCTGATTTGGGGTGGGGGGGGGGGGTTGTATGGGGTTTATAATGCCTTTAAAAGGGATATGGTTTTAAATCAACCTGGTTTGGGGGTGTTGTAGGGGGTTTATGTGGTTTCAGAGGTAGGTAATGTGGCATAACCATCTAGCGGGGACCCGAGCGTAGCGGGGACCCGAGCGTAGCGAGGGTACGCCGCTAGTATGAATAAATGCACCAAATTGGAAATTGGACAATTTGCGCATTTGACATTGAAATGTTCTCTGAATACGTGTCATTTATTTAGTGTTAGCATACAACTGAAGATTTTGAACACTTTGGAGTACGTCTCATGTATTTAATGTTAGCATAAAACTGAAGTTTTGTTGACAATTTGTTTTTGCAAAAGCCGCATGAATATAAAAAATGAAATCTGAAAAATTATCAGCACGTGTTTACCATGTTGAATCAATGTGTCTTATTTAAGTTATGCGATCAAACATTTTAGCTCATATGGCCATGGGGCCTCAGATATTTTTTTTTAACTTGTTGAATTATTTCACTGAAGTTTAAAAGGGTATCAAAAGAACGTGTTTAGATATATAGATAGATGGATATATTAATGGATAGATATATTGGTTCAAACGGTCTTTGTATAATTATATGAACAAAACAATAAATGAGCATTTTTAGATGGTTTCAGCTTATTTTACAACTTATAGAGCCACTTTTTGGCGCATCCGTTACGTCGGTAGCCTCAATTATGTTGAGATTTGACATAAAACTATAGTCGGCATACCCACTTATTTAGTCCAGGCCCGTAAGAAGGGGGGGGGGTCGATGGTGGCGATCGCCCCCCCCCCCCTTTGAAAATCTTCCCCGGAAAATGTGTACACAGATGAAAAAATTTCGCGCGCTATGCGCGCATTTGTCTTCCCAAAATGCAATATTAGGCTTTGCTACAAGCTTGTTTAGAGCCAACATGTACCTCGATCGTGCACAAAATAGGTGCAAATTCGATTTTGTTGTGTTGAAAATGCCCCCCCCCCCCCCCCTTTGAAAAAAGTGTCTTACGGCCCTGTAGTCTCACAGTAGTGGCACAATACAAATATTGGGTTATGATGTGCTCAGGACCGGGAGTCAAGACGAGAGAGATTTAGGACAGCGGACAGCATTTTATAATTGCGCTCTTGCAGCGATGAGCATGATGAGTTCAGCACGGTATCAAATCTACGCCAAAATACTGTCGCCCATACCAGGCCGCGTAAGCCGTGAACTGCGTAATGTATTTTTGAAGATACAACTCTCTTTTTTGAAGATTGGAGCAAATTACAAATATCTGTGTTGAAGGAACTAAATAAATCGATTCAAGGATATAAGCCGACTGGCTTCTTATTTACATAACAATTGGTCTTTGCAGACCATGTCCATTATAATACTATAGACGTGCTAGGGACTCCATAGTTCATATGGTTCAATCATCACAATTATATTTACAGGACATTCTTTATCATAGTGAAATTGCAAATGAAAAAAGTATTATTCAACATTCAATAAATATATAGCGAACGATTATAAGCAATCCTGTTATTAAAAAAAAAAGAGTGTAATAACAAAAAGAAAAAGACATTTACAAGATTCGAACCACTGACCTCATGATTGTGAAGCCAGCGCTCTACCATTTGAGCTAATGAAAACTATGCATAAAACAGTTTTAAAATAAAATTAGATAGAGTTTAAAATACAAATATCACTGAAATCGGAGGGTAAAATGCTTTATATTTCGATTGTTGTGCGTTTTTATCAAAGGTTATCGCCCAAAAGTTGATTATATGCTGAAGGAGATTGTAATTCTGATTTCATTATTATGCATTGCACTTCTTTTTGAAACTATTCTAGACACAGTTCGTTCGTCGTACAATAATTTCAACATTACCTTTTGTCGATTAAAATTCGCGGCAAATCTATTGCACCATGGGTATTATTACATGGGAATCCGGAGACTCAGATACGTAGGGAGTCATGTGATTTTTGTCCAGGACAAACACTTGAGATGTACACGCCCCTTTAAGAGTATACCCTAAAGTACTTTACCCAAGTCGCACAAATAAGGTTCAAAACGCGATACATTTTAAATCACGGTATTTATTTCTTCATCAAACTTGGCTGCATAAATGTTGACTAATTAATCGTATTGTATCTGCCTACAGTCCTATACCTTTACTTATAGCGCGTCAAAATTGGTCCGATGTTTAATCACGACTCTTGTAAGGGCAGTGGATATGTCTATTCCCTTGTCTGCCTTTTATTCGATGTCAGCTAGTACCTCCTGGTGAGTATCATCGTCTTTCAAGTGTAGGTAACTTGACAAAAAGTCCTCATAGTTGTTGAACAAGTTTCTCTTAACCGGCCACAGAGTTTTCATATCGGTCATTTTCTTCGCATCGTCCTCTTCCATGCCCTGATTAATGTATTTTTCATATTTCTCGGTCCGCATCTCTTCGGTTGATTCCATGGCCTCATCCAACCAGTCTTGATACGCCAAATTATCTTCAAGTTCAGAACTAGATTCATCATCAGATGACTCATCCTCTTCATCACTAGATCCGGAACGATCGGAATCTTCGTTTTGAGATGAGTCTGTGTCGGTAGCTTCCACATCCTTATACTCAACATTTATGACACTTGGCCTTTTACTAGTCGTTTCATCACAGCCTTCCATCGATTCCTCATCAGAGTGCATCATGTTTTGATGCCTTTGTAGATCGTATCTCCTTGCGAAGCCTTTATCGCAAAGTGAACAGGCATGGGGGCGAGCTAACGAATACATGTTAACGCTTTGAAGTGTTGAGTCTATATGACAAGAAATTGGGTAAATCCATTCTTACATTGAAGTAATAGCTTTCCATTGATATATAACATGTTGGAATCCATTTGATGGCTGATAGTTTTGCGCTGGTCTCTTTTGAAGTCAATGGGAAACCACTAACAACAATGAACTATTATCAGAAATACAAAATTGGTGATAAAATAAACATAAACTATCTGGAGATAGATTGTTGGGTGTTATATTATGGTGCTCCAATGATATAACAAGAATATCAAAAAATATTTTGACAATTGCATCTTTGTGCTCCCCAGGGGTCGCATTTATCAAAAATGCTCCGCCTGATCATCCTCCACCTCAACAATGACCTGATCATCCTCCACCTCAACAATGTTGGGGATTAAATGATTTTTAGCAAAAGCAAAGTATATTTGAACATATTTTTTACTTTAGATATGTTCTTCTCCATGAAAGTTTCAATTTGATACCACATTAAACACTATAGGTTGAACATTTACTGAGAAAATTACATTATTACATCATAAATGTCGCGCAAGTGTAACATCTCCACCTATTTACTGGCCCAACTCAAAATGCATGGCCTTATACACTATCAAGTAATCCATTTTAAATACAACTACATTGTTCTAAAATGACTAGATACAATATTTACAGTCAAGGAAATAGTTATGTTAAACCAAATAATAGGTGATTCAATTCTAAAAACAATACATCAATCTAACATAAACATGATGTTTAGTCAATCAAATAAATCTGTCTTTTCATTTTTCTTGGATATTCATGTCAATAAACATGAGCTTAATTAGCATAATTAATTAATCAAGTAAAAGCAAGCAAATGGCATTAGGCATTAACTTCTATTATTTAACTCGGAAAGTATTATATCATCAATTTACATTATCCATATGACATCATAATAACTAGCCAAGGCGACTGGTGGGTAGTTTTAGTATGGTAGTGGATCAGTACAAAAGACGCTATCATTACTCAGAATACACCAGTGAGCCTGCCTAGTCATATGGTCAAGTGTTTTATAAGGAAGTCCTTGAGGGAGTACAACTTGTTTACAAAATGAAAGTTATTATCCTCATGCTTACCTAGTTCCTTTATAAGACATTAAATCTTAACATTCCATAAATACTATAGAATGGATCAAGTTCTGCATCATCTTATCAATTAATATTCATTCCTGTTTAGAGTTAGTTACCGTAATAAAAACAATGAATTTAAGTAAGTAATAAACAGATCAACAAAATAAACAGATCAACAAATAATCAATTAGCCTAATTAATATTGACTAATTAATATCAAAAATTGTCATTAGCGTTACTGTATCGCTTGGATCATCAGCTATGTAATACAATAACTCATTTATACATTTCAACATTATGTCATACACCTACGTGTATCATGCTATGACACTCGCTCATTCTAATTAGAGCTCATCTCACTAATTAGTATCATCAATGCACATCAAGTTCATTGGTACTTTCATTAATTATAGTTAACACTTTCCACGCGGCAGGCAGCTGCAAACGACATTCCAAAATGTCACAAAATTTTTCAAAAATGTCAACATTACTGTATTTCATTACCATATTTGGAATCACCATGAGAAATGCATTGAAATAAGTACAAACATGCCTAGTGTTTGGTCAGTAATCTTTGAGATAGACTTTGAAAATTATGAAAGGTTTCTGAAAAATCTGTTTTGTGTATGGTACAAATAATAGCCGCGTGGAAAGCGTTAAGACTATTTAGGTAATTATCAAATTAAAAAGTGAAAGTAATAAACTAGTATTTACAAACAGGTAAAGTCATCAACCTCTGGCTGGTAGCCATAGTAACCACAAGAGGATCAGCAAAAGTGGAATAATTCCCCTTTTGACCCGATTGTAATAAATCTCAATATTATCAAATGGCACAATAGTTAAATACACCATTTCTTGGATATGACTCGCTCACTAACTTCTCTAAATCAACAAGTAGCCTGAGTTCTCTTAGTCTTAGGTAACATCTGTGCTATACATTTAGTCAATACCATCATGTACATCGAGGACTAAATGATAGACATTAACACTCGGACTAAATCTTCTAGAACTTAACTCTGCACGGAATGCTATTCATACAGTAAAGTTAAAGTTAAATCATCCAACACATTAATCGAAGTGTGATAAGACCAAGTTTGTATAAATTATAATATTACTGTAGTAAGTTGATTTTGTAGAATCAACTTGATTATCAAAACAAATGACTGACTTTGGATCATTATCAGTGGTCTAAATTATTCAATTAATCGGACTCGTAATGAACAATCGGTCCTTCTACACATTATAAAGTCATCATGACTTCAACACATTAATTATACACATCTTATACATGATACAATAATATATCAGTGGGATCAGATGGAATATAAACATCAATGTCTTGCATTTCGTCACATGTATACAATAAGACAAAATAATTAAAGGGTGTGGCAAATCCCTTATGCACAACATCTTTGACTTTCATAATATAATTCAACTCATTAATTCAATAATGTCATCTAGGCCTATCCTCACTCTATATAGTCTCACTGCCTGGCCCGAGCAATTTGCTCGAGTCTGGTCCCTTCAGGACCCAAGCGTGTGTCTGTACGGACCGACCGTGTAAACAAACAAACAAACTGTGAATAATAATAATAATAATAATAATACACAAGTAAAAACATTAAAACACTTTATATGCAGTTGTTTCATAAAAAGTGCAATATTAATTTTTGTGTGCAAATATGATGTTTTTATAATGTGCTGTTTTAATATTCAAAGGACCCCAATGGAAATAAGCCCTTTTTAGAGCTTTGTTGGGCTATCCTTGGCATTACATGTTTTCTTTTATTTATGTTGTGTAAATTGTTGTAATTTTTTAAGATTTGTATATTTGATCTGATGTATTGTATCTGTGTCTTGATATGCCAAATAAAACTAACTAAACTAACTAACACAAAGTGGTGCTTACCTGTAATTAGATGTTATTGTTATACAGGAACATATATGATGTGAATGTGCATTCGCCGAATCATTGGTTCAGAGTGATGCGGATTGCAAGTCAAGTTGATGGAAGTTACTTGAATTGTCACACAAAATAGGCACCACATATCAAGAAGCTATGTTATTACTTAGTAAGATCAATGATTAATTTTATGAATTTGGGCTTATAAACTAGTTTTTGACTCTACACCCACGGTGATCAGGAGATGGTTCAATGTAAGTAAGGGTGGAATGAATATATGTGGTTGGATTATTAGTGGTTTTTCTAAGAATGGAGGAAGCAGGTTGACAATGTCCTAAATTACTGAATAGGATGACCCTGTGTACATATTAAGAGGCTAATGACTTCAGCACTCTATAGTACATCTGATAAAATAATACTAACTAATTTGGTATGAAAATGTTGCTGTTTTATGCTAAAATTGTCAACATTTGGTCTAATTTAACCTAATTAAGTAAGAAAATGTACGCACATCACGGGAAAAAAATTGCCTTTATGCTAAAATTTTCTATTTTTTTCTAATTTTAACTAAATTGATTTTTTTCCTTCTTTTTTTCCCTTTTTTTTTTGGGGGGGGGGGGAGGGGCAAAAATTTTTTTTTTGGGGGGGGGGCAACCCCCTTACTCCTTGTAGTGCCACTGGTTCACTAATGCTCGCAAAAGATGGAGTATTGGAACACACTGGGCTGACGTTTGCGAGTGACGCACATTTTTTAATATTAAATTTCATCAGCCTGGTGTCTGCCCCGCCCACTTATCTAGCACTTGGAGGTCCTGTTGTAGAATATGGCGATCGGCTGGCGAGTGGATCTCGCGGTACACAATGCTGTCATCCGCAAAGAGCCTGATGTTGGACTGGATGTTCTCCTGGATGTCATTGATGTAGAGTAAGAAGAGAGCAGTGTGGTAAATTGGCTGTAGTAGCGTGGCTGCAATCTTTCTTTCTATTTTATCATTCCCTCTTTAATATTCCTATCCTTTTTCTAACCTGCATGCTTCTTCTATGCATCTTCATGCTTTGCTTTTACTGTCAGTGTCATTAAGGTTGTAGATCCAAGAGGCATTCCAGCCCTCTTGTCTTTATACGCTTCCCTGCAGTTACCCATCTCCACGTCCTAGAAGGCTGAGATACATTTCAAATGTAGTGCATGTCCGAGTCGCGTACCACCTGGATAGCCGAGCTTTGCGGCTAGTGCTAACAGACGGAGCTCTGGGGGGGGGGGGGGGGGGGGGGGTCTGACCAGTAGGCCTTGGGCTATTGGAGAAGCTTGGGGTACTACTGATCATCCATTGTCTTACTTCCAGCTATTGTAAATAGTCCCAACTATTGGTTAAATAAATACAGGTCAGGTCAGGTCAGGCGACTTGCTACTGGTACCCTGATGCTCAGTACTACCTGTCAGGGTCGGATCGTTGGCGACTAAACCGGCTCCTCACCAGATTCCTTGGAACCTAGTGAGGAGGGTGTTTGGACACCCTAACTTAAACTAAAAACAAGATTCAAGTACAAGGGCGGACGAGTTCTATGTGTGCCAACGGCCATCCAGACACTGGTAGAGATTGGCGACTCGCCAGTGTAGACTGTTTCAATGCAACATGTTGCATAAATTTGTGAGCTAGCCACAGTAAGAAACAGTATAATATTATAATAATATTTTTATTCTGCAATGTGTACATCATCAGTATACAGTAATGTCCATGCCTCTGACAACATGTATTCGAATTTGTTACGTTTAAATGATTTATAAAGGGTGGCCAAATATATTTGCGAGCTCTGCTCTGATTTTGGTCAGCCCACCAATGTATTTACTTAAAATTATTGTATATGTATTATTGGTAAATAAAACTGAAACTGAAACTGAAACTGAAACTGAAACCATGATGAAGGCACCAGGGTTAAAGCCCCCGATAACTCTGACTTGAAGAATTCCACCGGCGTAATTGATACGCAGTATGACGCTGCGACCTTAAACCTCTCGAGGAGGGCCACAGCTGATAAACAGTGGAGGACCGAGTCGACACTAATGAAGTGTAAGAAAGAAGTATTATGTCAACATTCAATGTAAGAACACTGAAAGCTACATCTAAGACTGAAGAACTAGTGGCACTGGCATCATTGTACAGCATATCAGTCATTGCACTACAAGAACACGGAATGTATTACGAATATGTTGAAGTACAATATCAGAACTTGGCTGATGGATGGCAACTAGTTACACTGTCATCAACTCGCAACACCATAGGAGCTTCTGTCGGAGGAGTTGGCTTTCTACTCAACCAACTTGCTTCCAAATCACTCTGCAGTGTTCATAAAATCTCATCCAGGATCATTGTTGCTAACTTTGAAGAAAATCCAGCTACCACATCACAGTGATATGCTGCTGTAGTCCAACAAATTGTGCAGACAACTCTGAGTTTATCCAATTCTACGATGATCTGCGCCAGACTACCAAAAATACACCACGTCACAATGTTCTGGTTGTATTGGGAGACCTAAATCAGTGGCGGGGCTTTGGGGGCGGGCGCCCTCCGTAACATTTTACAATATACCGTTTTTGTGTACGCGCCCCCCGTAAAATTTGACAATATACCTTTTTTGTGTACCACTTTACCTTTTTCAGAGACATACGTAGGTTCCGTCGGTACATTTACCACTTGTATCGTGCGATTATTTTTGCCGGTTGTGGGACAACCGCATCGCTACCCCCCCCCCCCCCCCCCCCCCCCCCCCCCCCCCCACTTAGCAGAATTTCACGAGCTGACGGCAAAAAAAAAATTGGGGCCCTTTACGATTTTGTTTTGGTGTCCGCCCCCCGTAAAGTTTAATCCTGGATCCGCCACTGTAAATGCACAAGTTGGTAAAGGGGACAAGAATTTCACATACAACAAAATGACAAATAGAAATGGTAAACATCTGGAAGACTATTTGGAGGAATGTGAAGTGAAAGCAATAAACACACACATGCTGCAGAAGAAGAAAGGAAAACTGGACTTTTCAGTACCCCAACGGCGCAAGATCGCAACTGGACTACATAGCAATCAACAAGAAGTGGAAGAACAGTGCTTGTGACTGCAATGCCTACAATTCTTTTGTCAGTGTTGGTTCAGATCACAGGATCGTCACAGCCAAGCTTAGACTGAGCCTGAGAGCCACAAAGGCTGGGAACAAGAGAACAAGCAAATATGACTGGAAGAAGTTCAGCTCGCTCAGTCACACCCATCTCCACTGTGTGATCAATATCCATCTCATTCCCGGCCATTCAAAGTGCCACGCACAGCATTTTCTCGCCGCTTGTGTCGAACAACTTTCTGAAATCCAGGAGGATGACATCGGTTTGCCCTCAGTATTCAGGAGCGGATGTCCAGTTGTGCACAGATGTTAGTAGTTATGTGACTGGTGATATTGATAAGCGTTCTCTGAAGCCATGCTGGGAGTCGAGGAGATGCTTGGCAACGTGACTTAGTACAAACAAATGCTCCTGGGTTTTGCAACATATGATATAGGCAGCTTTAATACTAATATTGGCCTGTAGTTTGCAGGGTCGGATTTAGTGCCTTTTTTGTAAATCCCTGTGACTAACGCTTGCTTCCACTGTGAGGTACGGTTCCTTGTCGATGGACTGCTGAAAAAGGAAGTCTGTTATACACCCATCAAAATATGTAAGTTCCCCCCTATCAGTATCATATACTAGAATATTTCCACAAATATTTGATGGATTTAACAAATTAAATAATGGAGAAAACCAGCCATAGCCAGTGAGATTTAGTGCCACTTTTTTTTCTGTATAAAAATTGATAAATGGCACAATTTCTTATCGTTGCATTGTCTCAAGGCCAACAAATTTGGTATCAAAATGTGCCTAACAATTGGGTGCATCTTTCTAGCTGAAAATTATTTAAATCCATCAAATATTATTGGAAATATTCTAGTATATGGCAATATGCTAGGGGGGAACTTACATATTTTGATGGGTGTATTAATATTAGGCCTAATAAAAATAACTTGTTGTTTCCGGTAACCCGACCGACCCTCTTAAAACCTGCCGACCGTAAAACATTTTGAAAAAATAAAATTTATTTTCTACACGTGCCGTTCATATTTTTTCAGTCCAAATTTACGGAAATGTTACATTCCTATTTAGTTTTACACTCCCATTTTGCCGAAGGTCCAATTTGAATGTACCCATTTCCATGAATTCTGCAACAATTCCGAACTTTACTTTCCGTTCGTCCCTACGAATCTAAATAAAAAATTAAATAAATTAAATCCCCAGTTTTACGTTGCTCCACTGCAGCTGCTGCGGATTATCCCCTATCCCCTACACAGAAGAGATTGGATCGGGTTTCAGCAAAGAATCGTGAGATTTTACCGCACGTGTGATGGTTCGGGGAATTCCCTTCCTCCAATGTAAACCTATGTACACTCTGGGCGTGAATTTGCATGATTTAAACAGTGTAAAACGCTGAGCGAATCTTGACCATGAGGTCGGTCGAGACCACACCGCTATCGCAAACTTAAATGGGTTTCTCTACAAACCCAAAATAATGATTTAATATTCTAGATTTAATATATAATTTCAGGGTAATTATTTTTGTTCATGATTTGCGCATTACGTATGTTGTGTAAATCTAAAATAAGATATGTTAAATTTAGCTCCTTCAAGTATGCTACATTGACTCGTACTAACAAATTGTATGTGTGGATTTGAATATGATTAACTAGAAACACTAAAAAACAAAATTGTACGGGGGTGGAGTGGCAATTTCGTGTGAAAATTGTGCACCAAATGGTGGCGTCATTCGTGAGTTGATTTTTCAAAAATCTTCAAAACTCTGAGGGGGGCGCACCCACCCTTAGACTCCCCCCTGTGCGGACCATCGAAATCTTGTTCCACATTTCCCAAAAAGTTGCACGTTTTCATGAAATTTGCCTCGAAAGTTGGCGTTCAGATTGCGATGTCGTTAAAATTCGGAACCTTTGCAATTAATTTACATGGTGAATCTAATTTTTTTTTTTTTTTTGTAAAATAAAAAAAATTCCCAACCGACCGACCCTCTTTTTTGTCAGCATGTTACCGGAAACACACCTTTTTTTTTGATTAGGCCTTAGGCAGGAGCTAGTACAACAAATCATACTTAGTGATATTTGTCATCAGTTGGTATTATTCATCATAGGGTATTTTGCATGTTTCACTATCTGTCCCCATGGGGAAAAAAACACAAAAAACACACCAACGTATGGGTTCCTGTACTAGGCAGGAGCTATTCCTTTCCACAGTTTTGAGTAGTCTTAGCAGGATTTAATCTGGACCGCAGGCTTTTACTTGTTATAGTTGTTTGAGAAAACCATCTTGGTGGATTGACAGATGTCTGATATCATGATATAGGGTATGGGTGAAGTACGATTATGTAATGTCTGATGATGAATCAACCAAATACAAGTCAAATTCAAACAAATCAAATGTATAAAATAATGTCATCTTGATCTTTTGGGGTTTTTTTACGGTTCGGTAGACGGTAGGCTTCACGATTACATGGATTTTACTAGTATACCTAGTTAGTAGTCCCTATAGCCTATTATCCCTATAGCCTACTCATGCTAAACACCTGCTAAACTAGGCTAATAATATTAGAATGATACCGTATTATATTATAATTATAGTAGTAAAGCTTACCTTTCAAATTTCGATCAAGTCATGACGTTGTCATCTAATTTGCCACTCAACTTCGCGAACGATTGCGTGAAATATTAACAAATCTTTTAAAAACTAAGTCCAAAGTTGTTAGTTGTATCAATAACTCCTTGGTTGTATGTCAGATGTCAAAGTTGTCAAAAGGTTTTTTCACAAATCTCGGAAATCTCGCGCGCGGGAATCTGGTATTTACAGCCCGTCTGCCGATCTAAGACTTTTAAGGCTACATGATACGTTTGAGTTTGCATAATCGTAGGCAATGTCTACAGCAGTGGCGCGGCGTATCCAGGGGGACAGGCCGTGCCCCCACCCCCATAGAGTAAAACAAAAAAAGAGGAAGAGGAGGAAAAGGAGAAGGCCCGGGACTGAGGTAGTAGTGGAGGAAGAAATTAGGGGGCATGGGCCGCAATGGAGGGCGGTTACAGGGCCGTCGCGTTTTTAATGGGGACGTTAAAACGTTATAAAAACTGGACCTTTTTAGTGTTAATAATGCCAATTTTGCGCGCTTTGCACGTATTTTCGATGATTCATTTCAAGCTTAACTTGCAATTTGGCGTCAGGAACGTTTTTAAACGTTAAAACTTCTGGACCATTTTAGTTCAAAAACTGAATTTGTTTGCTCTACTAATCGCGCTCATGTTTCAACCGTATATTCTAAATATTATGTGGGGCCCGGGACGTCAAAAACGTATGATACTGGACCTTTTACTACTAAGTGTTAAAAATGCCAATGGCGCGCTTTGCGCGTATTACTATATTAGTTTCAATATTTCATTCAACGTTAAAACTTCTGGACCATTTTAGTTCAAAAACTGAATTTGTTTGCTCTACTAATCGCGCTCATGTTTCAACCGTATATTATTCTAATGTGGGGCCCGGGACGTCAAAAACGTATGATCAGATACTGGACCTTTTACTAAGTGTTAAAAATTCCAATTTTGGCGCGCGTATTACTATATTAGTTTCAATATTTCATTCAACCTGAACAGATGACTTCAGGAAAGTTTCCCATGACCGTTTTAGTTTAAAAACTGAACATTTTGCGCATTCTTTCTACAGGTTTCAAACATAAGTGGGTATCGAACCACACCAAATATTACGAGGGGGACGTTAAAAACGTCATACTTGACCATTTAAGTGTTAGAAATGCCATGTTGCACGCTTCGCGCGTATTAGTTTTATGTTTCATTATTCAAGTTGAACAAGATTGACTTCAGGAAAGTTTCCCGTGAACCATTTTAGTTTCAAAACTGAATCTTTGCGCGCTTCTACAGGTTTCAACATAAGTGGGTGGCGTGAGACCATTTTAAGTGTAAGAAATGCTAAATTATGCGCGCTTTCATTCTTCAAGCTTAACAAGACGGCTTCAGGAAAGATTTCCATGACCATTTAGTTCACAAACTGATGAATTATTTTGCGCACTTCGCGCGAGTCCTTTTTTCTGCACGTTTCAACATCAAAGGGCTCTGAACCACACCAAATGTTTTAACTTGAGAGGACGTTTAAAACGTCATACTGTAGGCCTACTGTTTTAAGTGTTAATTAAGGTGTTTTTTTTAAATTGCGCGCAAGTTCAATCAACAAGATGGCTTCAGGGAATTTGTCAGGACCATTTGCGTTCCTCAACTGAATTTGTTTGCGCGCTTCGTGCACATTTTATATACAGGTTTCAACATTAAACCTAATTGATGTCGAACCACCTTAATTGCTTCAGAATGCTGAATCTTGCCTTAAAAATGCCAAAAGATTACCCCATGAGCTTCAAGGGGCTTCGCCCTTGGACCACCATGGGGCCCTAAGGCGGCCCTGGACCCCACCCGCTGGTCGCTCCACAAGAATGACCCCCACATCCATCAAAACAGTCCTGGATACGCCATGTGTCTAGGAGTTGGCGTATTTTCTTTTATATGCAATTACAGGATGCATAGACGACACGTACATGATGTGCTTACAACTTTTATGGGTGGCCCGGGCTCCCGAGGAGATATATTATATTTTGATGAGAAGGATGGTCTATAAATGCAATCATGCCGAGCCGAGCCGACCACCACCCCCCCCCCCCCAAAAAAAAAGAAGAAGAAAGAAACGGGTGGAAAAAAAGAATCTCAAAATGCGCCAGTTTGCATCAGATCGGAAGAGTTGGTCTTCAGCTTCCATATAGCAAAACAAAATTCGTCCTTTTCTAATTATGTTTGCCGCAAGATGTTACATTTAGATGTTACAGGCCAACATGCAGTGAATTTGCCAAAGGTGGTTAACCAGTTATGCAACTCAAACTTTGGAATTCATGTATAGGCCTACTATACTATAGAAAACATAAAGTGGAAAATCGGGCCAGTCGGAACACCTTGTTCAAGATTTTCGTACTACCGGGTTCATCATTGGCTATATTACCTATTACACTCAGCCAGTATTTGGCCAACAAACAAACGAAACAAGACACAATGGCTGTTCAAATCTATATTGTCCAGTCTTTGCTCTTCAACTTGTTTTTCACCTCCCGTTTTATAATGCAATTCTTGTTCAAAACAAATGGAGCATAAAAACTGTACCGCTTGTAAAGTTCTTTCAAAATTGCCTTCATCGAGTGTGATCCACACCTCAAAACAGTGACAAAAGACCCGCCCGCTATAATCCAATCGCTGCACATCAGCCTGCACTCTATTCGCGGTTATAAATTTCTTGGAAGATTTATTATAAAGATTTATGTAAATGAACTTAATCGCTCGTGCTATTGTTGCTATTGATCTATAAAGTGATAAAGATGAGCAGAAAACTTGTGTGTTGCTAATAGTAATAGTTGATTAGTGTTGTCATCAAACTCTCCCTCGCTAGATCAAATCAGTTGTCGTTTGACATGGGAACACGAGGCGATCTCTGGAATTCCACATAGTTTTGGCGGTTATAATGAGACGAAATGTTTGATATCTAGGATCCCTAATGGTTTTTGATGACTGTCTTCTAATTTCTATACGAGTTGATGCAATACACGGGGCAATACAATCCATCGGAATAAAACAGGTAAGTCGGTTGCGGATTGTTTCACTCAGATTTGGGTTTAATTAAAAATGGAACCTGTTTCGCCGATGTTTGCAAAACACGTATCACATCATCATCATGATCCGCAATAGACCGGATTTTCAGCATGTTATCCGACCAGTAGGCCCGTTGTTCACTGTGACAATTCATCTTTTCGGGAAGCATTACAAAAAACATGAATGGAACAAAATTGAAAAACAAAACAAAACATTATTTTACAACAAAATTCACTTAATAATACATCATTTTATACGCCTAGCCTACACTCTAGAAAAAGGGTGCTTCAGGGCTTCTTGGCTGTCCCGTATGGAACCCTTTAGAGCACCTTAAAAGGTTCCAAAAAGAACCATTTTAAGGTTCAAAATAGGCACAAAAAAAGGGCAGAATTGGGTCTTTAGCCTTGGGGTCCAATTAAAGAACCTTACCCTTACTTAGGGTTCCATATACTTTCATGCATATACGGACAGCCAAGAACCCCAGGCGATTGAATATCTGTGCATTGTTTAGATTTGGCCCATACATAGCGCACTCTATAACAGTTGCGACACGCGATTAAGCAATCATAGTTGGGGCTGTTAGGGCATAGAGAGGTTTGGTTCACATTCGTCTAAAAGCACCAAATTTAGCCCATATGTTGCTCATACCATTCTCTTTTGATTTTTGATGGATGCAAAAATTAAAGCCTTCTGGGACGGCCATATGGTCAATTCCAATATGGGGAATCAAAAATTCAAATTGCTTCAATTTAGCTGAAAATTGTTTGTCTGAGCACTAGGATTCTAAAAATGTATAGTTTGCCCCACTTCCGATGTGTGGTTAGTGAGATATTGAGCAAAACGTGAAAAGGTTGTTGACCTTTGCTTTTGGGCGTATAACTATAAGGCGTATAAAGGGATTGTGACCTTTTGACCCTGTATAAGGCACAAAAAAACGACTCCAGGTGGAAACAACTACCATTTCTTGAACCATTGTGATCTGACGGACAATTTGAGATATCGTTTGTCAAAATCGGAGCATGTTCAAATTTTGACCCCAAAAGCAAAGGTCAATGACCTTTTCACGTTTTGCTCAATATCTCAGTCAGCACATATCAGACAAACAATTTGGTATGCTTGTCAGCTTAATTGAAGCAATTTGAATTTGTTTATCCCCCAGTATGCGGCCATATTGGAATTGGCCAATATAGCCGACCCGTCCCTCTCAGAAGGCTCCAATCCATTTTTGGCATCAATCAAAAATCAAAAGAGTGTGGTATGAGCAACATATGGGTCCAATTTGGTACTTTTAGAAGAATGTGAACCAAATAATCCCTTAGCCCCCAACTATTTGGAAATTATAGCGCGCCACCTATACCAGTTGCGACAAACTATTAAGGTCAAGAGAATCAGGGTTTTGTCTTGGACGTTTCTTATCCCATAATTATTATAATCTCTGAGAACCCCTAAAGCACCATTTTTTCTAACTGTGTACATTGCCCAGGAGCGCCAATTTTGCATACATTTAAAAAAATGTTTGAAAAATGTTTTCTATTTTTACAATTTTGTGAAAATGTTTCTATTTTTGCAATAATATTTTCAGTGTCAGTGATGGTATAAATGTCAGTGTCTGTCGACACCGTCATTGACGCAGACACTGACATCAAACCGAAGGCCTAACCCCAACCCTCGCCTCCAACCCCCTACCTAACCCAACCACCTAACCCACTAACCCTTGGTACTTGATTAAGGATAATCAATGGATTTTTTCTGATTGGCGATAAGGCTTGTGGTGAACTTTGCACTAATCATAACAAATGCTTCATACTTCTGAGCTGTTAAATATTTGACCTTATTACATTCGTGAAATAAACTTGAACGTATAAACTAGCTATTCCACTAGTTTGAAATGAAATGTTTGCTGGTATTAACTGACACTATCTAGGAAAATTTAGAAGTTCACCGTTCATTATATTGCAGTAAAAGTATGAGATTGTATGTTTATCGGCGTGACATCGAGTATGTCTCCCTCTTTGACATGAAATCGCCAATTTCGAAAATTCCCTATCCCTAGTTTATGGCCTGTATGAGCAAAGATTTGACAGGAAGCCAGATTGTGAAAATGCACTGCATGGTATACTAAAATAGTAGCAATGTAATAATCTCCGTCTTTACCATTTCTATAGGTGCAACCAAATTTGGAGATTGCTTTTTGCTTTTGATTAAACCCGAAGTCATCGACAATGTCTGTATCCATACCTGATGTGCATTTATCGGATCCCTCCCATCCAACAGTCTCCACATTTGATATGGAGGTTATGTCCCCAACAGCCATGGCTTATCTCTTAGAGGTTATCTCTGCTGACATCAACAAAGCGGAAGACTTTGAGAGATGCAGAAGAAACAGTGGGACGAAGGGCAGACTTCCATCCGTTGAAGTGTTCTCCAACAACGTTGCTAGTCCGGCAACGAATGACGTCAATCGTCTTGCAGTTTTGGCACAGTCCTCTGCATTGGCGGATTCGACAACAGCGGTAAGCACGCGGCCTGCTTCTTCCTACACTGCAATCGCAAATGCGGCAAAGAACATTGTGGCTGCAGCTTCAACTCTTGCGGATGTCACCAATAGTCAGCCGCAAGAGGTCGTAAGCGATCACAATGGCAATGTCAGCAAGCCATTACTATCTCCGTCACCAAAGGTAACAAAGACAACATCTCAAAGAAAGAGGGCTGCGATGGATGATGATGTCGAGGGTAATGATGGTGGTGTTGAAACACTGAGGTCAAAAAAGAAGAGTCGCAGCAGCACATCTGGTGGAGGTGAGATGTAATTTAAGGCAAAAATGAGTGCCATTGGCGCCAAATGCCCCTTCATATCAAGTTCACAGTACCGATCTCAACCGACAATTACCGACGGGCTAAAATATTGCACCCTTGCCTCCTCCTCTGGCTACGCCACGGGCACAACGCATGGGTCAAATGTTTCATTTTCATTTTTCCTCACTGGTAAAAGTCATCAGTCGAAAATATTTATATAATATTCCTCCACCTTATTAGTACAAACAATGTCGACGAGCAGGGGTCGCATTCTGACACGTCTGCGCGTCCTAGACCTCTCACTTTATAATAGTGATGCGTCAGGTTTCAAATTGGAAAGACTTGCGGGTCCCGATCAAAATTGAAGGGACCCCTTAAATTTGACGATGTATGGAAATGGAAGCCTTAAGAAATTCTGTAAATTACATATCCATCCTTTGCTCGCAATCTAAATTCATAAAAACTCCCCGTAAAAAAGTAAATTTGTCAAATACCCAAACTTCAGGACCCCTCAATTTATTGGGGGACCCCTTAAATTTGTTTTTTGAAGTCCTACGGGGTCCTGAAAAATGTCATGGGACCTCTCACATTTTTGATCCAGTGCTATCCCTGTCGACGAGCATACAATGTAGGTATTGCCTCATAAGCCTTTTACAGTTTATCAATATATATCCGATTTAAATCATGCCACTGAAAAAAAATATTGTATTACTTTCTTTTGAAAATATTCAATTTGCTTTCAACAGAAACCGTCTCATCGCACTCTAAAAGGCGGAAATCATCAACACGCTCGTTGATGGCGTCTCCAAAATCACCGATTCCCTTGTTGGAACTAACTGCAGTCACACCACCAACGGTCGGTAAAACAACTTGCACCAATCCTGAAACATCAAGCGTGGACGAAGATACAGGAAAGTCAAAGAAATCGCGCTCGAGACGCTTCAAGGAAGACGAGTTGTTGTTCTTGGATGCGGTCTACAAAACCGAACCATACCCTGACCCAATGATAACAGACCGGTTATCCATACAGTTGGATGTCACAGAGCATAGAATTAAGGTATGCAATTTCTGTCCTTTTTCACTATCAAGTTTCAGTACCGTATTATCCCTATTAAGCGCCCATGCCCTTATAAGCGCCCACCCCTCTTTTCCCCAATGACTACCAAAAAGTAACACCTAATAAGCACCCATCTTTTAAGCCACTGCAGCTCAAAATAAAGCATGAAAGTAGCGTCCGAAAGTCCCGACATCAACATGTTGGCGATCCACGTATCAGCGGGCTGTGCACATTTTCCAAATAAATGTGCATCAAATTTGGAAACAATTTGATAGTTTCCACGATAAACGACTTTAAAAAAGGTAACTTAATAAGCGCCCATCCGAAATGACTTTGCTAAGAGCCCTGGGCGCTTGCTTAATAGGGATAATACGGTACTTGATAAGGTGACATTGTAGGGTAAAGTGGTGTAATGATCACACAGATGACGCAGGGAATTCTATTATGGATTGTCAAATTGAATGTACAAAGTGCCCCAACAGAACTTTTGTGATACGTTTTGAAGCTTTATATCTCTGTTGAAATAATATGCAGCATAGAACTGAAAGCATTGGATAAGGCTAACAATTTGTTTTTGTGTTTTTTGTCCACGTCCGACCGATCATGTACCCAGGTGCGGACCGTATTACTTTTTATTTTTCGATAATTTTTTTGAAACAACTTTTTGAGCAATTTGAATGGCCAATAGAATAGGACCATTTTTATTCCTGAATTCGTATGACATCGTCAGTCTGGTATTTATAACACCATCCCCAATGCGCAATCCCATGTAACATGATGTTTAATGCATGAAATCCCGCGGGACTATTAAAAGGACTAAATGAAAATTGATCACACATGCAAGAGATGTCATTTTTATACTAAAAACGCAGTGTGAGAAAATATGAAAAAATCTAGTTACGGTTAATATTTGTTCCCAAAATGTTGCTCAATGGCATGAATATTAATTTTAACATAGTATAACACAATCTGGGAGGGGGGTATTTTTGGCAGAAATTGCTAAAAAAAAGCCCTCGTAGCCAAGAAGGTATTTTAACCCCCCGATAACATGCTTATGTATGAAGGGAACGAGAGAGGGGAGAGAAGGTGTAGAGTAAGGTTTTCTAAAGTGATTTTTAAACATTTCAGATTAAAACTATCCCTAATACAAACTAATATCAATTGAAATAGACAGTAGGCCTAGATACAAGAAAATCTTTTAATAGCCAACTCTTTTCCCAAGCCTACATATCACATGTTTACAACTACGCACCATGGTGTCCTGAAAGCTAGTGAACAATGGTAATGGTATTGCCAGTTATGTGACCCGAGTTTCAGTTCATGTTATAATAGGGCCCTCGGATTTGGGGGGTGGGGTGTAATTTAAATAATTGACAAAAAAATCCAAGTTTTCTCTATCAAAACATATTTTTATTCTTATACTGCAAATTATTTTACTGTAGATGTAAGGCTTAAAAAGGTATTGACACTTTTGGGACACCCTGTAGTCCTACCTTTTAGTTAACATGAGGCATTTAATTATGTATTCAATCTTGAATGTACATGTACTAATGTAGTTCGGATGACTATTGTGACTCAATATAAACTCCATGTAATCATAATGTAGTGCTGGGAAAAGTAACTTTGCAAAAAAAGTGGAACATGTATACATTTTGAATTTGAAAACTCCGTTTATAGAAATCATTAAATGGGAGGGCTTTTACATAGAGGGTGTCTAAAAAAAAGTGCCCCATGTGAAACATTATTTTTTTGGCCATGATAAATATAAACATTGTTTGCGAAATTGTAGATTAAAACTATCCCTAATACAAACTAATATCAATTGAAATAGACAGTAGGCCTAGACACAAGAAAATCTTTTAATAGCCAACTCTTTTCCCAAGCCTACATATCACATGTTTACAACTACGCACCATGGTGTCCTGAAAGCTAGTGAACAATGGTAATGGTATTGCCAGTTATGTGACCCGAGTTTCAGTTCATGTTATAATAGGGCCCTCAGATTGGGGGGGGGGGGGGTGTAATTTAAATAATTGACAAAAAAATCCAAGTTTTCTCTATCAAAACATATTTTTATTCTTATACTGCAAATTATTTTACTGTAGATGTAAGGCTTTGAGGCTGTAAGACACCCTGTAGTCCTACCTTTTAGTTGACATGAGGCATTTAATTATGTATTCAATCTTGAATGTACATGTACTAATGTAGTTCGGATGACTATTGTGACTCAATATAAACTCCATGTAATCATAATGTAGTGCTGGGAAAAGTAACTTTGCAAAAAAAGTGGAACATGTATACATTTTGAATTTGAAAACTCCGTTTATAGAAATCATTAAATGGGAGGGCTTTTACATAGAGGGTGTCTAAAAAAAAGTGCCCCATGTGAAACATTATTTTTTTGGCCATGATAAATATAAACATTGTTTGCGAAATTGTAGTAATCATGTTCAGCAATCTTTATAATATAATAACAAAATTCATCTGTTACTTTGTACCATCATTATTCCATGATTCATTGGTGGGGGGGGGCAGGCAAGGGACAAGGGTTCCAAGTGGGGGGGGGGGGGGGGCTCCAGCCCCCCCCCCCCCCCCTGAATTGATCAGTTATCTTGGTAGTTAGGTGGTAAAATTCAATAGGATATAGTGTATTTGATATAGGGCTTACCAACAGTCAGTTTGTTTAAAACAAAAAGACATGGGATGTATTTTGAATTAATTTTCTAACTCATGGGGGCATTTTTTTGAGACGTTCTGTATTATCCAAACAAACAATCATTTCATTTTCTAGATGTATAGAATACATCCTCCTGACCACCAGCCCAGTGACCAGCCTTACATTTATCCATTTAGAGTTGTTGGTCCTGTCACTGGCTGGCTCCGCTCACTCGATGGACTGGATTGGGGCAATCGGAGATGGGGTGTGCTAGCTTCATGATTGGGGTAAACCGAGGATTTAAATTTAGATCTATTCATTTTCGTGAACTCTCTTTGGACCCCTTTCAAGACCTGGCAAGCTACTTCCTCTAGAATTCCAAGACAAATATATAGTTAGTGCCCTACCAATTCATCACTCAATTAAAACTGTGGGCAGTGGTATATAATTGTAATACCAGTATATAGTATCACATGGTTTATTTAGGCTCCATTACTCATTCTCCCATGGGAATGTTCAATTGGAAAAACAAATTAATCAAAACATACTAGACACGTACATGTATACTGTTTTATTGCTGGTCTCTATATAATACAGGATGTCCCAAAATGAAATCCATTCTCTAATGTGAAAATGAAATCTAAGCCACTGGTATTTCACCAAATACCACTTCATTTATAAGTCTCTAAACACTTGTCAAATAAAACAATGCATGGGGTCACTCAGATGTGACAAACTTCTTTTACCCCGTTAAATTGAATAATAAGGAGAATTATTAATGATTTGAACACCTATAATTAATAACAGTTCCAATAGAAAGACACAAGATTATATTGAGTAGACAAGAGATTATGAGAATACACAAGTGTCTTTCAAACAAGCTGTAATACTAGCACACACATTTTTAGCACTTTGTCAAAAAGGTGAAATCGCCATGTTTTACATAATGGAGTGTATCTTGAGTTTGATAAATCCGATATTCGTGATCTAAAATTCTAATAAAAAAGTACAGTATGACAAAGATGATGTACAAACAACGGACCTAATTTCATCGATTTTGATGATGAAAAGAAAATGATTGAACTATGGGCATCGATGGGTACTAATCATTTTGGGACAGCCTGTATACATATCACAACTTGAAAAAGTTGATCTTATAGTTTAGCTCATGGTTTGAAATGTTGCAGGTATTAAAGAATGGCTAACAAAAACAATTTTGGGTGTGCATAATAAAATAATATTCAGTGATGAATATAAGGGGGCACAGCACTAAATAAACCGCCCATTGGATTACATGTAAATTGGGGCTAAAAGAGTCGCTATTTTGGGCCCTTAGTAACCATTTTTGGAATGTCTCGAATGCTTTATTCTAATAAACAAACATTCAAATTTCATAAAATCGTCAAGAAGTGTTACACCTTCCAATTAGATTTTACGATACGGTCATTTAAACAGCGCCACCCCTATTTTCAGCCCGGACGCTCGCCTTCTAACCGCCTCCGATCACGTGTGTTCATCCACGTGATAAATTGTCAATACAATCGAAAATCAATATTTTGCAATATCCTGATCAAAGTACAAGAGATTATCTTTCATTTTAATTATGAAATGCTACCCTCACGCCAAACTGATTCCCAAAGGACCCCATTAATCACAAAATCGTTTTTTGTTTTTGCCGGAACTTACTACCATTACACAAAACGAGGAGTGATTTAGTGCTGTGCGCCCATAAGCAGGGTTCCTTTATTAGTATACCCTACCACTGCATGTCTTCAATATGGCATGTCATACTTCCATGAATATGGGAACCATACACTTATATTACGCGCTACGCGCACATAGAAATAAGAATATGGCAGTGCATTCCAGGGCCGTAAGACACTTTTTTCAAAGGGGGGGGCGTTTGAAGGAAAAAAATCAGCGGAAGATTTTTGCGAGTCAAATCTGCGCGCGTAGCGCGCGAAAAATTTCGAATTTGCACCTATTTTGTGCACGATCGAGGTACATTTTGGCTCTAAACAAGCTTGTAGCAAAGAATATTGCATTTTGGGAAGACAAATGCGCGCGTAGCGCGCGAATTTTTTTCATCTGTGTACAAATTTTCCGGGGAAGATTTTCAAAGGGGGGCGATCGCCACCATCGCCCCCCCCCTTCTTACGGGCCTGCATTCTAAATCTTAAATTAACCAGCCAGGTCTGAATAAATATTCTAAACAATTGTTAGTCTGAAAGAAATGAAAGAAAATGAGTAAACCTTACCTGTTTTGCAGCTGTGTTTTCTGTTCTGTCTATTTGCTCCTATACACTCAAGCAGTGACTCTCACCATGCTCACTGTCACTGACTCCAGAGATTCTTTTTGGTTTGTGATGAAATAGTATGGGTTATTAATAACCTATAGACTACCATTACTACACCCTGATCTCACTTTATGGAAGCATTGATCCAAAAGCGAATCAGAGTTTGTGATTTTAATAGTGAATGGAAGACTTGATGAAGATGCAAATTGGCTTTAAAACATCTTTTAAACAAACAGATAAGATGATGTATAGTCAGGGAAGTTGTGTATAATGGTAAAGCCACAAGTGTCTGGTTGTGCTGCCAGCCTGGTTGACTTGTTGTGGCAGTGTTGCCAACTTACTATCAACTGACATTTCTTCTCCCAAACTATGGCACAAGTCAAAACCTACTCATGTGTATTGTCTATTATGGGAGGCTGCTAAAAGTTCTTGTGTATTTTCTATGAGCCAACAAAAACTGTTATAGGTTTTGGACTTGCCTACACTGCAGTTTAATATTGTTCACCCCTTTTTCCCTGCTACCCAAGAGCCCAAAGTAGTACAATTCTACATCTTAACCATGAATATGGCAACACTGTAATGATTTTCCCCTGCTGCCCAAGGGTCAAAACAAGCCATGGATTGTATGCCTTGGTGAAAAGTATCACAATTTCCTGTTTTAGGGACGCACCATTTGATTAAATATATTCATTCATATTGAGTTGGGTGGGGTAGAAATTTAAAAAACAAGGTCTTCTAAAAAACTGGGTGGACAAGTGTTTTTAGTGTCAAAAGGATAATGAGAAGACTTGGAATGGATCTGTTGAATTTTGTGGAAGTCGGCAAGAGGATCACTAGTGTGTTGTTTCTGGAAGGAAATCACCGAGACGTTATGTGAGCGATAGGCCCTATGTGGTGAAGTTTATGGAGAGAAAAAAAATTGAAAGAAAATATATCATAATTTATAATTTAATTTAAATTCCAATGTTTATTAATTACGAGAAAAACGTAATTTATGACAAATTCAAAAATGCAACAAAATAACTTGGATTTCCCGGGGCGCCAGGATAATTATTATAATACTAATAGTCAATCGTTTTGTAACAAGGTCTTCTAAAAAACTGGGGGGGGGGGGGGGGGGACTTGGAATGGATCTGTTGAATTTTGTGGAAGTTGGCAAGAGGATCACAGTGTGTTGTTTCTGGAAGGAAATCACCGAGACGTTTGTGAGCTAGGCCTATATCATTATGGTGAAGTTATAAAGAAAAAGAATTGAAAGAAAAAATATCATTATTTATAATTTAATTTTAAATTCCAATGACAAATTTAAAAGTGCACAAAATAACTTGGATTTCCCAAGGCGCGAACTTGGGACCGCCAGGATAATTTGTAGTCAATCGTTTTGTAAAGATAAATCACGAATAAATACACTGTATAAGTTCATGAAGTTCATAACAACAGCCGAATAAAAAAAAAGAAAATCGTGATATTCATGACATATTCATTGAACCAAAAAAGTAAAAAATAATAATAGATAAAAAAAAGAGTCTCATTAATAAACAAATTAATGATATTGTAAGTAAATAATATAATGGAACATCAAAAAGTACCAATATTATACAAAAAGATATGTGGTCCCCAGCAGAATTGAACCCAGGTTCAATGCACCACAGCGGAGGAAACAACCGCTACACCACCGGGGTGTCATTACATATATTTGGAAGTCATAAGTTAAAATAATATTGAGACTGTCTGGTTTATCCACTCAATAAACTATTAAAATGTGATATTTGAACTACATGTCCATCAAAACACCATTTTATTTATTGTAATAGACACATTATTATAAAATATCATTAAAATACTAATTTTGCCTTGAAAATCTGAATTTGGCGGCGATTGGCGATATTTAGCATTTTATACCAAAAGTCTACTGCCGGCTGTATTAAAAAGCTCAAATTGCATGAAACCACAGATAAGATTAGTTTTTCTATCAATACTTCTTCCTTTATGTATAATACAATTTACATTATTTAGTAAATACAATAATTGTAACGTTTAACGTCACCACTAGCTAATTGAAACAATAATAATGACCCATGACCTTTCATCTGAAAGCTAAGGTGGCCAAGTTAACTTGTCCACCAAAAATTACCGTCAAGGGGGGGGGGGGATTTTTTGGTTGTTGCCTGCATAGAGGGGTGGGGGGGATGATTTTCTCAAAACTTCCTACCCCCCCCCCCCCCCCCCCCCTGAAAATCTAATGGTGCGTCCCTTAGCCATGAATATGGGTAATGTATGCTTGGTAAAAAGTAGCACAATTCCATGTCTTGGCCATGAATATGGCAACACTGTGAAATTATGTTTATTAGTTGGGATGCTGAATTCACTCACTGGTCAATCCCACCACATCAGTTTACTAATGTATTCACTACAATTCCTAACAATGGTTGAATAATGAGTGCTTGCGCACAAGGTGGTATTCAAGATGGAGTGATGTTTTTCTAAAGCCTCATTTGGCAACTAATGATGAATGGCTATGAATGCTTTGCTTGACACAGAATCATTGTATTTGCTAGCATTAAAGCGCAAGATGATAAAAGTTCCACAAAACAGGACTTGGGGGTAACTATAAACATCTATTTTCTATAAACAAGGATAGGATGTGAGAGCTTGTTACATTTGTGAGAGTAACTGTTGAATGCAACAAGTTATGGAAACGATGCTAGACTTTAATTGAGTCCACTACAGAATAGAGCATAACAACACTATTTAAGCAAGATTTGTATCTAGTATATATGTATGTTACATTTGTATGCCCTCTCCATCAGACCCAGTGCCCCCACCCAGTGCAGCCCCTCATATCAGCGACACGCTACACCCCTGTGTGTTGGTATCGTTATACCTCCACAGCATCGTTATGGCACCCAGTGCAGCCCCTCATATCAGCGACACGCTACACCCCTGTGTGTTGGCATCGTTATACCTCCACGGCATCGTTATGGCCATGTGTTTTGAACTCGCCACCCTTCCCGTTGCATGTCTAGGTTTTTACATTACACCATCTGAGAATCGAATTCGCAATAACTACCGTACTTGTTCTATCCTATAAAAAGTATATATTTTCTGAACGTTAATCTCACAAGGAATCCAAATATGATATTGGAATTTAGATAGGACCTAATGGTGACATGTTGTGATGAAGAATGTTTAAAAAAATATTGATTTTGTTTTTTCTTCATATTTTGATTCAAGCTCAATAATATTTGTATACTTATCCGAATTTATTTTCCTGTGCATATTAGTTCCTCATGTAATTACTTATCAGAACACAATGATTGTCAAGGGTAACTTGTTGAAATGTACTATATCGGAAAGTGAATGAGCACAAACGTTTAAATTTCATATTTATTAGAGTTTATAAATATATTTGTTTGGGTATACACCCTATCCTGATTTAAACGTCATTTTTGTATTACCCCATTTGAGAGCTATCCAAAAATGTATAATTGTACTATCATCGGTTAAATACTTTTGTTGTTATAGTCATGTAGGGTAAAGTCTCCAGTTTTCGGTCAGCGCCTATTTTCGATCACTTTCGCAAAATCATGTAATTGCATCGGTCGTCGCCATTTAAAGCAATACCGGGCATGGACTATGCGGTGTTTTTTTAGCCGTTGGTTTATAACGACGAGGTCAATTTCATTACACAATTTGACCGATGTGACCGAAAATAGGCGCTGACAGAAAAACTGGCGACTTTACCCGATATAAAACTGAAGATTTGGGGCAAGTGCACTGTGTAGGGAATAGGGAGAAAGCCAAGGACAATGCAATCGATTCATGATTACAATTGTTACATAATAGTTGACACATTTGTTGAAAATCTATAAAATGAGAACAAAATCATGTTTGTACCATACGGGGGATGAGGAGTTATTGTAAATTGAACGTAGAATTGGGAACATTTTCTTTATTCCCCGTAGAGATTGTACACAGCGCCACCGCTGCCGCCGCTACCCATAACTTTCGTATCATAATCAGTCATATCTCGGCCAAACAGCTATAGAAATTACTGATTTATTCACGCAATGTAGCTAGATAAATAGGCTTTCAAATGACACCTAAATCATACCTCTACTACATAGTTGTTGAGTTAATAGAGAGATACCTCCACAGTGAGTATTTTGAAGGGGCACAGAGAGATTGGCGATAAAAATTAAATTTGACGAAGAAAAATTAATTTCAATAGATAAGGTATAAAAGGAACCCTGAAATGTAATATTTCATGGGAAAAACTTGAAAGTGATGGGGTTAGATAGACATTCTGCTGGTAAAGCCATATGTGCCTTTGTATTGAGAGTCCAGTGCGATATCCACAGCGCAATGCACAGATTTAGGCAGATATTCATGGGGAAAAAAGAAAGGAAAAAAATGTCGCATTTAAATGAACCACATTGACGCATGCTTCTGCAATCAACATAAAGCCATTTGGTGACCTGGCCGATGTTTGGGGACAGCTTTTTAAGAATTGTGTGTTTGTATATGTATCGAGACGATGAGGTGGGAGCTTGTAAATTTGAATTTCCCAAATCATGCTGCTTCCTCATCCCCATGCTCAATTTTCAATCTCTAACATTAAAAATCTCCAATATTTTTACATTTTATAAAAACGCTTTCTCAATTGCAAACAAATTTCAAAATGTATTCTCATCAATGCAATCAATTTATAGTACACATTCATGGCTTATATTATTGATATGGCTTTTTCTTTTCCATGACTGTTTAGGTCTGGTTTGCAAACCGCAGACATCGGCAGGCTCGTGATCGTGAACAAAGAATGACAAATCTGATGGAGAAGAAAGATCAACTAGTTACTGAAACGGCTGCACTGCCAGCAGAGAGTAGCCACGCATCTGCTGCATTTCCAATCATTGCCCTCGGTATTGGGCGCACCCAGCACCCTCTCGGCATTACCAAACATCCCGTCCGCATTACCGAGTAGTACCCCATCTGCAATTCCAAGCATTACATCATCCGGATTGCTGAGTAGTACCCCATCCGCATTAATGAGTACCCCGACTGCATTTCAAAGCACGCCCACTGCATTTCATAATGCCACAATGCCATACCCGAGCTCGCCTTCGCCATTTCACAGCGCACATCGCCATTTCCAAGCTTGCCATCCTTTGTTCCACCTCATGGCATCATACCATCTGGCTATAGTTATGTGCATCCCTCCACCATTCCATCTGCAGTACCAAGATATGCACAGGACTTCTCGTTTTCTGCAGAGGCACACATACGAGCTCAGATAGCATCCACAATCCAGACACGCTTCCCGTTCTCTTCTCCCGCCTTGCTGCAGTTAGCCAATCAGACGATGCTATCTAGATCTGGATTGAATCCAGCTTCTCCTGCCTTGTTGCAACTAGCCAATCAGACCATGTTATCAGCAGGATACATGCATGGAATGAACCCATGTCCACCTGTTGCAAATCCCATGGGGCCACAGTCTACAGGGACGAACTTAACATCTACTGGAGATGACTCCAGTGACCTACCCAGAATGCCAAGAAGGTCATCATCGTCAAGTCCTAACTACTACATTGAGCCGCCAATTCTGCCCCCATTACCAGCCGAGTCCACTAGTTACACTGAGGGGAATCGCTCTCGCCCGCCATTGAAGAAAAAGACCTAGTCCATGGCATTGGATGCCCTGATTTTACTATGTGTTTGTTATGTAAATGTAGATATATTATTATGGTTATCCTGGTCCACATCTTGTTCCCATTTTACCTTAAAGGTAGATGACCCGATCACATTTCCGATTTTCAACTTGAAGTTTTCTATTCTACATGAAAGGTCATCCTTAAAAAAGTCGTGTTCCAAAGTTTGAGTTGCATAGCTCTAATGGTTCTTATTTTAGACGCACAAGATGCTGTGAACTGTACCCATTGAGTAGTACACAAAACTATATCGGTGGTTACCACCATTCGCGGTAATTCGACGTTATTTCATCAATTTCTCCGTAATTATACCGATTTAGGCCGTCAAATTTCAGTATGATGATGAAAAAAATACGAGCTTTCATATGATATGAAAATCTCCGTATGTTTGAAATAATTCTGTGTTACGAAAATGTGATCGGGTCATCTACCTTTAAATGCAAATGCAATGCTTATTCCACTGATATTGAAACCACATCATTTACGTGGCAATGATGGGAATAGTCTTTGATCATGCTAGTACATAAACCAGCACATGCATGTATATGCCTAGTTCACTGGAAAACGCCCGGACCTCGCATTTGCATTTCAGGTTGAATTGAGTGTTTGCACACTTTTTCTTGATGTATTAGTATAGAGTATCAAAGGGTGGGGTAGGGGTAATATATCATATTTTTTGAGGGGTGTGCCACTGGAGGTTTCAAATCCTGACCTACTTTAAGGGTTGTTTGCCTAAAAAATGGTTAAGTTGATTTTTTGAAATTTATGATCTATGTTTGGATTTTTTTCGTGATTTGGTACCCATGTTTTGGGAATTTCCCCCCCAAAAAATGTGAACCATTAGAGGCACATACATGTATACCTCGGATATGGGAGTACCCCCCCCCCCCCCCCCACACCCTCATTATCAAGTATCGACCAGTATGAATAAATGCTTGTCCAACTACCTCTAAAATTGTTTTTTAAAAATTGGGGAGGGGGGGGGGGGGGGGCATTTCTGTTCTCAATAATGTTGAAATGCATAAATTAGAGAGAAATTGATGAAATGGGAGAGAGTTTTTGTTCAATGTTTAAAATATTAGATCCTTCCAGCTGAAAGTTGATGTTTGAGGAAAATTATTGTTTTGCCATATGCAATTGTGCATGAAAATAGAAAATATCTTCCCGATAAATGTTTGATGTCTGGAGGAAAAATTATTGAAACAGTCCCGATCCTTCCCCCCCCCCCCCCCCCCCCCACCCGAGCTTAATCTCCACCCCAAGCTTAATCATGTAAACTAAGTTTTTGACGGTAAAACAGTGGCTATAAAAACCCAGTGAGCAGGAATTGCCAGTATGAAGTTTCCAGTGTGGTAACTCTGTACAATGTTTTTATTATACTCCATATGGAAAAAAGGTGTCGATTACCTGTCCGTTGTACATGCTATGCATTGTTGTTACCTTACAGTGTTCCCTTTATGAGCGTGTGCACAGAGGCCATACCATCTTTGATATATTGAGACATTTTAGTCAATATAACCTTAATTTAATGGCATAGGGTACCCCTGAAAGAAGTAAGTCATTGAGTATCTATTTTGGTTTTATGTAGAGAAACTTGCAAGGATCTTG
Organism: Ophiura sarsii; assembly: GCA_035610835.1. Taxonomy (NCBI): domain Eukaryota; kingdom Metazoa; phylum Echinodermata; class Ophiuroidea; order Amphilepidida; family Ophiuridae; genus Ophiura; species Ophiura sarsii. The sequence continues at coordinate 12,486,258 of CM069453.1, forward strand.
TAACATTTCTCATGTAGTACACCGCTTTTAATACACGTCCACGGGAATGATGGATTTATCACTTGTATTTGTGCATAGTAGTTATTTTTATTGATATTGATGCTTATTTTTAAATGAATGATTAAAAAGATTATTTTTAAGAACAATTTGTTTGTCTAATTTGTTGAGTATTGATTAGTTTTGACGTCCATTATATAAATCACTCGAAAAGTTTGGAAATTGTTTTTCGCTAGCAAATATTTCCATAGGTAACCTTTCTGAATGTGCCAAAATCATATAAGGCTAAATTAAAAAAATACTGCAAGTCACGACTTGCGAATCCCCCTGGCTGGGAGATCAACTAAATGAGGTCAACGGTCATATGTGGGTCATGTTCCCCCGGTGTTCATGTTTCTTTTCTCCAAGTTTGAGGTCAATCGGTCAACTTTAACGATTTGACCTCTGGATGACCTTTGACCTTGGATGACCTCTAATTATTTTTTTACATGTTCCCACGGTGTTCATTGCACAAATTAACCCCTTGTTGACCGTTGACCTCTAATGACCGTTGACCTCGGATGACCTTTAATTTATTTTAGACGTGTTCCCCAGTGTTCATGTTTCTTGTCTCCAAGTTTGACGTCAATCGGGCAACTTTTACGATTTGACTTCTGGATGACCTTTGACCTCAGATGACCTCTAATTTATTTTAGACATGTTCACCTGGTGTTCATGTTTCTTGTCTCCAAGTTTGACGTCAATCGGGCAACTTTTACGATTTGACCTCTGGATGACCTTTGACCTCAGATGACCTTGGATGACCTCTAATTTATTTTAGACATGTTCACCCAGTGTTCATGTTTCTTGTCTCCAAGTTTGACGTCGATCGGGCAACTTTTACGATTTGACCTCTGGATGACCTTTTACCTCAGATGACCTTGGATGACCTCTAATTTATTTTAAACATGTTCACCCGGTGTTCATGTTTCTTTTCTCCAAGTTTGAAGTCAATCGGGCAACTTTTACTATTTGACCTCTAAATGACCTTTGACCTCAGATGACTTTTTGCAAATTAGACCCCCAAACAAGCAGCTACTCTGTTTGACCATGGCCTACCTATCACTGAAGGTTTGAAGTCAATCCGTCCATCCTTTCAACAGATACAGCATTCGGGCAACTTTTACGATTTGACCTCTAGATGACCTTTGACCTCAGATGACCTTTGCAAATTAGACCCCCAAACAAGCAGCTACAGTGTTTGACCATGGCCTACCCATCACTGAAGGTTTGAAGTCAATCCGTCCATCCTTTCAACAGATACAGCATTTGGAAAAAAAAGGCTAACCAAAAGGCACATACAAACATCCACCCCTACACACACCCATACGCACGCACATTGACGACAAAATCCCCTTCTGGTTTTACAAACCAGGGGGATAAAAATCATTTGTCTCAAAACTCCCGCGCGCGTTAGTTTATTGAAGAAGAAAAAATCTTTAAAAAAAATATTTAAAAAATCCAAAAAAAATCAGATTCATTGATCACATCATTTTAAATACAAAAAGTCACTTTTACACGGGATTTCAATATTTTATATTAAAAAAATTAAAAAAATTAAAAAACTCATTCCGCATTAGGTTTTGAAAAACTGAAGAGCTTTGAGACAAAAGATTTGTTTAATTTAGCCTAACTATGATTATATAACTAACTGAATTACGCACCTTTTGGTGTGATGGTTGATGCCATGGACGTTATGTGGCGATCATATCGATCAGGGTTCAGTACTCAAAAGCATGATCCAGTTGACATAGTAATAATCTGATTACATGTAACACTTGGATAGTGAATGGAGCATCACTGTAGTTATCAATGTAACACTTCCCAAACCAGACAACAAGGGTTGTTCTTTAAGCGTAAAATAGTGGCGAATTTAGCACATTTTGGTTGAGACCTTCAACATTCTCTGCTTTTACTTGTAAATCATTTTGGTAAAGTTGGTGATTGAAAAAGAATTCTGAACTGATGCTCATCTCATGCTTTTAACAGACTTGTGCCTTGTTGATTTGAGAAAGTAAAGAATGAAAAAAAAACATGAAAAATACAAGAATTTCCACCTAATCTTAATATTTCGTGCAAAATCTGCATGCATTGACCATTTGTATCAAGCAAAGTATTGTATTTGTTATCTTTTATATTTATTATCCTCCATTCAAATATATACAATATACATTCAATATACATACTGTTATTGTCGCATACAATCAACATCTTGGTGTAAGTTCATCAGGATTGTTCAGTAATTATAATAAGAAATTGTTTTTTCAACTAATTTTGGATTTGTCATGATGAAAAAACAATTTCTTATTATAAATCAACATGTTATCTTTTAATAGCATTGCATACGTTTTATACTTTTTAACATCAGATATCTGCATTTGTATCCCAGGGGGGCCAGTCAACCATAATGGTGTACACACGCGTGACCAATTTTTTTCCAGACACCCCCTAAACAAGTTTTACCCTGCAAGCAAAATTACCCCCTAAACAAGTTTTTAGCGCGCTTTCCTTGCAAATTTTGACCCCTAAACAAGTTCTTGCCAGAATATGACCCCTAAACAAGTTTTGTCTATTTGCGATTATGACGCTGTAGAGACGAGTGACACACATGCATTCTCAAATTGGAAATGAGACGCTCAAAAGAAATCGCAAACACGGGGATAACATTCTTCTGGGAACGGAGAACAAAACAAGTTACCCTAAACACGTTCGACAGGTATTTTAAGCCACCCTTTTTCTTGAAAATCAAGGTTTTTGATACCCTTAACGCGTCACTCGCGTGACGCGTCCAACACTGAAAAAACACCCCTTTTTACACGTTTTTTTGGTCACGCCTGTGTACACTATTATGTTTGACTGGGCCCCCCGGGATTTGTATGATAATCCTAAAAAATACAGACGTCACTTGTATTGGAAATTGATACAACACATTCGTTAATATTTAAATTATGCATCAATACAATAGCTTTAAATTACAAATCGTCGAAAACTGCAATATATGTTATACAAATATGTGACATGTTCTACCGAAACCAGACGGAATTGGGCAGAGCTTCAAACTGAGAAATAGCCCAAAACATAATTGGGGGTGATTTTTTGGGAATTTGAGTTTCTTGTAAGTAATTAATCTCTTAAGTTTTATAACATTATTGTGAAAGTTTCAGATTAAAAAATCAAACCAAAAAAAAAAGCAATCTTTTTTTATATTTAATTTTTTAAAGTACATTTGTAAGGACAAAAAAAAGGTACCATTGTAAAAAAGTAACATTGTAAAGCTGAAGATCTCTACTTTAATAATCAATTACTAACTCAATGTTGGTATCTTGCCCAATTGTGTCTGGTTTCGGTAGAATACGTCACATACAATCATCATCATACATAGAGTATTATTCTATGACAGTTTATCATGAAAATTAAATAACCATACGCATTCTTAATTCTGAATCGAAGAGAAATAGCAAATTTGAATTTACTTAAACAAAGTTTAGCAATAGCTTCTACATAGTTGATGAATTTGTTATCCGTATTCTTGAAGTTATGTACTCCCCAAAATAGTATTTTCAACATTTTATAAATTTAAAACAAAGTTTTTTTGGGCAGAAATGAAGATTTCTGCATGATTCCAAATAACCCTTTCACTGAAGTACAAGAAATGTTCTGTATAGTCAATTTTATTAGATGGCTCTTTACCGATTTTGTGTAGCAATATTTTTGTTGGGTAGATGTTAGGGGTCGTCCATAATTTTCGCCATTTTCAATTGCGTACAAAGCGTATGTAACCGGGGGAGGGGGTCAAAATATACCCCAACCGTACGTAACTTAAATGGCGATCTTGAGAGGCTGATTTTTTTTTTAAAGTACAAAATTAAAGAATATATCAATAAGAAAAAAGAAAAAAGATAGGCCTAATAGATTTTTTTTAAAAATAAAAATAGGAGTAGAAAATAATTTTATCTCGTAATACATTCGAGATAACCTGACAACCCGTTTGCGCATGCGTATTCAGTAACGTTTGTGATTGCGAAAGCGATAACTCGCTTATTATTTTCGTAAACGGAACTTCACTAAGGTGACAATATAACAAATATTTAGACGAAATATCGTTATAAATATGGCTGAACGGCTAAGCCCGTCAGTGAACAGTGAAACGAGGCCTAAGGGGCCGTCAGTAACAGCTTCTAAAGAAGTGAAAATCGGTACCACGTTAGACTTGAAAACTGTAACAGTAGAGTCGAATTCGGCAGACAAGAACGTGTCTACCGTAAAAACCACGGCGCTGAAAACATCGAAGGGAAAGTCGGTGAAGAAAGGGAAAACAAAGGACGCCCTTAGAGATGATGTTACAAAATTAGCGGAGGCGGTACAAAAGCAACGGCAACAGCAGGCTGCATTCCAGCAAATGATGCAAAATGGGATGCCTGCTGACAATATGGCTGATAATAACATGCCGATGCCCGATATGGCCGGCGATGATGAGGAAGAAGATGGCGACTATAATTATGGTCCTCAAGCCAAAGTGGACATGCCAAGTACTAGCTATGACCACCAAGTTTCGGATGGTGAAGAATCGGTAGCAAGTGCAAATGCTTTGGTAAAACCTGCGGCTGTAGCAGGTATGGCAGGCAGCCAGGATGCTGCCACAGTTGGACAAGCAAAACTGTCTAAAGACATGGGTTTTGCAAAAAGATACTGTGCAAGTGAGAAGGGGGCACCCATCCTCCAGGAGACGGCGAACTCTCTAGAGATACTTATGGTATCTAATATGGACATGCAACTAAGGGAGGACGCTTTCAAGAGCCATCGGACTCCTAGTAACTGTCCAGTGTTGATAGTCCCAAAGGTAAATCAGACCATTTGGGATAACTTGACACCAAGCACCAGGTCTAGGGATGTGAAAATGCAGAAAGCTATCAAACCAATGGTTACAGGTTTAATTGCCATAGCCAAAACAAAGAACCCTAACAAGGACCAAGAAGATGCTATGGCACTGGTAGCGAATGCATGCTATGAGCTCAATACCTTGAGAAAAGACCTGATTAAACCTGAAATCAATAAAAGGTATGTGCACCTATGTAAGCCAGAGGTGAAACCCACAACATTGTTGTTTGGGGACGACCTTACCAAGCAAGTGAAAGACTTGGATGAGCAGCAGAAAACGGCAGGGGGCCTAGTGCAAAGATATCATCGTGGTGGTAGAGGAAGGTCTAATAGACAATCATATGCGCCATACAATATTGTGTTCTACCAAATGGTTTAACTTCAGGACCACGTATTTTCACCAAAATATTGAAGCCTCCATTTGCAAAGATAAGAGCCCTGGGCCATTGCATTAATGGGATATATTGATGACACATTGATACTAGCTAGATCAAAAGGGCAAGCTAAGAATGCAGTTGAACTAACAACAAGAATGTTGACAGAATTGGGTTTTACCATTCACCCTGAGACATCGGTTTTTATTCCCGATCAAGAAATCACATTTTTTGGATTTATTATTAACTCGCAAGATGTGACAGTTAAGCTACCACTGCATAAGAAAGAAGAAATACAACAAATTTGTTCAAATTTATTGGACCCACAGAAACCGAGCATAAGATATGTAGCTACGGTTATTGGTAAATTAGTGGCAGCATTACCAGCTGTGCAGTACGGTGCAATTTATTATAGAGAATTGGAAAGAGAGAAAACAAAAGCCTTAAAGTCAAATTGTGGTCATTTTGATAGCAAAATGCAGCTTACTGAAAAAGCCAACAAAGAGTTACAGTGGTGGATTGATAATGTCGCACAGGCTTACAATACCATTGGTAAAGATAACCCACAATTCATAATAGATTCTGACGCATCTGGCTTAGGCTGGGGAGCTACTGATGGTAAAGTTGAAATTGGTGGTAAATGGAACCAAGAAGAATCAATCAAGGCTGAAAGTAATGAAATCAATTACCTTGAAATGTTGGCAGCATTTTTAGCTGCGAAATCATTTTGTACACAGAAACGAAATGTACATGTAAGACTGAGAATAGACAATACAACAGCTGTAGCCTACATATCAAATATGGGTGGCAGTAAATCCCGAACATGTAATGATATGGCAAAATTGATATGGGAATGGTGCATGGTGAGAAATATTTGGTTGTCAGAACATTTGCCTGGGGTTCAGAATGTGGCGGCAGATTTCAAATCTAGGCATTTTAACGAACAGACAGAATGGCAATTAAATAAAGAAGTGTTCAAACAAATTTGTGGGAAGTTTGGTACACCACAGATAGATCTGTTTGCATGCAGGTTGAATAAACAGCTGCCCAGATATATAGCTTGGAAGCCAGATCCAGAAGCAGAATCAGTAGATGCGTTTAGAGCAAATTGGAAGGAAGGATATATTTATGCATTTCCGCCATTCTGTCTCATCAGTAGATGTTTACAGAAAATTGAACAAGACCAAGCACAAGGAATGATTATTGTTCCAAAATGGCGAACACAATCATGGTTTACCAGATAGCTGCATATGTTGACTGACAACCCAATTATTTTACCACAGCAACGCAATTTGCTGACACAGCCAATTTCAGGTAAATGTCACCCACTAATATTAAATAAATCTCTTTCTCTTATGGTTTGTAGATTGTCAGGAGAGCGTACGAGAGCATGGGAATTCCAGGAAGGGCTGTTGAAATTTTCATGGTGTTCCTGGAGAGAGTCGACACAAAAACAGTACCACTGCTACATCCAGAAGTGGATCCATTTTTTGCAATAGACGGGAGACAAATCCACTGCATACATCTGTAGCTATAGTCATAGAATTTTTAACAGAGCTTCATTTGGATAAGAAAGTTAAATACAGTGCCTTAAACTCTGCACGTTCAGCACTGTCATCGTTTGTTCAGATAGATGGGAACATGTCTGTAGGTTCACATCCTATTATTTGCAGATTTTTAAAAGGGGTATTTAATAGAGCACCCCCCAATGCAGAGATATAGCTCCACATGGGATGCTGGTATAGTGTTAACCTATTTGAGAAAGCTATCGCCTGCCAGCAAATTGGGTCTCGGAGATCTTACTCTTAAAACTTGTATGCTTGTGGCACTACTGTCTGCTCAAAGGCAGCAGACAATACAGTTGTTACGTGTGGACAAAATGGACATTAATGCAAAGTCCATAATTTTTTATGTTGAGGATTTAATCAAACAATCTCGCCCTGGTAACGAGGGGAAAAAAGTTGAGATTAATGTATACACAGAAGATAAGAAACTTTGCTGTTACAGGTATTTGTTAAAATATTTGGAGGCAACAAAATCTCTGCGGGGCTGTGAGAAACGGTTATTTATTAGTTACCGAAAACCATACCATAAAGTAGAAAGAGACACTATTGCTCGTTGGATTAAAAAGGTTATGGAAACTTCGGGAGTGAACACACAGGTGATTAAACCACACTCTACAAGGAGTGCAGCAACATCTAAAGCTAACTTGGCATCAGTCCCGGTTTCTGAAATTCTGTCTGTTGCAGGATGGAGTAATGAAAAAACATTTGCAACATATTACAATAAACCAGTGCATGCCGGAAGCTCAAAATTTGCAAAAGCAGTTCTTAAGAAATGAATGACTTAAAGAACAATATGGTTTTTGCTTACTGCAGGATATTATAAACAAAAACGGATTACAGAGGTTAACAAGTGTGTTACTATCCTCCAAACGGTGTTCAGGAGGAAATGTTTGTTCTTGTAACTGAAACAGTTACATATATTAATGTCATGGTAAATAAGAGTTAACATTGACATAATCAAGTGACATGAACAGGTCACATGAATGACAGCTAGTTGCTGTACAAATTGTATGGTCAGGCTATTTACTGTGATAAAGAGTTAAACTGTACATATCAGTTGTGTTTGACAGTTTAAAAATATTAACTTGGGAATAATTCCCTTTTATGTGATGACATGTATTACAACATGGTTATTGGTTCTGATAATACAAAACGTATTGAAAACGAAAAAGTTTGAAATAGTTTGTAGTTGTGATATTTCCTTGTTATATGAGACCAGAGTTGCTTTGAAGTCTCAGGTTATCTCGAATGTATTACGAGATAAAATAAGAAGATTAAATGAGAACTTACCTGTTTGAAGTTTAATCGTAATTTTATGAGTAATAGTGAGTGAGAGATAAACTGCCCATCCTCGTCCACCCTCATATTAGATCGAAAAATTAAGGAAAGTTCTCAATATGGGATACAAATCAGTATCTATTGTAAGAGTAATTGTGTACTCTGGCCTCATATAAATGTGAAGACTGAATACGCATGCGCAAACGGGTTCTCAGTTTATCTCTCACTCACCATTACTCATAAAATTACGATTAAACTTCAAACAGGTAAGTTCTCGTTTAATCTTCTTATTATCAAAGATACACTTAACACCAAGTTCCTTACAAGGTTAAGAGCAGGTACAAGTTAATGTTAGCATATTCAAAACCAATGATCGGTTCCAAAAATCAGAGGACAGTATTGAGGGCTTAGAAGTAGAACTGACTATGTCCATTTTGCACTTACGGACATACACCTGCTGGACATGGCCCGTTTTGCAACAAAACTAAAAACACCTTCACGGACATAATCAAAAGGGGGGTACATAGACATGGACACTTTTTTCCACAGAAAGAAAGTTCATATCCATGTTACTTGTACAATTATCTCATTTTAAGCAAAATGGTCATAGTCAGTTCTACTTTTAAGCCCTCGGATATACATTTTTTTTCGTGTGCAAATTCCTTCCTCTGAAGTTCACCTCTTTGATAAAAATTGAATGGATACTAAGTTATGATGGCTTAAAGGTAGATGTTCCGATTTTCAACTATAGAAGTTTTCTATTCTACATGAAAGGTCATCCTTAAAAAAGTTCTAATGGTTCTTAGCTCTAATGGTTCTTATTTTAGACGCACAAGATGCTGTGAACTGTACCCATTGAGTAGTACACAAACTATATCGGTGGTTACCACCCTTCGCGGTAATTCGACGTTATTTCATCGATTTCTCCGTAATTATACCGATTTAGGCCGTCAAATTTTAGTATGATGATGAGAAAAATACGAGCTTTCATATGATATGAAAATCTCCGTATGTCTGAAATAATTCTGTGTTACGAAAATGTGATCGGGTCATCTACCTTTAAGTGACCAGACCCACTTATTTTCCTATGGGATATCATTGCTGTTACGCTTCATCAATGTGCATAATTAAATCACAGCTAATCATCCATCCATGCCCAACTGCTTACAAATCGCTACAACTCATTTGTCATTGGGTCTACATGTAGTCACTTGGAGCCCCCATAACCGTATAAGTATCCACAGAATGTTTATGAATACACCGTCAAGTTCTCCGGTTCTTCAACGAAGAGGAATTCCATGGGATAGCTTACAGCGCATGCGCCAAACCAAAAGCACGAAATCTGGGCTTTCTCGAAAAGTTAGTCATTAAATTTGACAGTATTTCGCCGAAATACTTAAAAATCATCAAATATATACATTTAGAATAGTTATAGAATATACTGGTGACGATGTCATCAAAGAAACGTGGTAAATCCCATAAAAAAGCAAAAACTGCTGCCGTTGGCGAGCAGACGAGTAAAGAAAAATCAGATGATGGCACGCCGTGCGCTTCATCTAGTACCAGTACTGTCAGTACGGGTCCAAAGAAAAAATGTTGCGCTGCAACAAAAAACAAAGGCTGCTACAGTAACTACCAGGAGTAGAACAAGCCAGCAGGCCGATAATGCTGCAAATAAGAGGGGGTATGTTGTGATAGTTGTTTACATTACGAACTATCTTATTACGTGACCGCATCACCGCTAGGTCAGGTCACTTCGCAACAAGCTAGGCGAGCCCGCACTAGCAGACGATCTCACAAGATCGAGAATCAGAAACAGTTAATAAAGAAACAGTTAATAAATAACACGTTTGAACGAATCGTATATTATTACCCTGGTGTGGAATCACTTCATGGTGGCAGCGGTTCAGGAATTCATCGTGTAATGTATAAAATACATAACATTTGCAAGATTTGTAAGTGACGTTTCTACTGACGACTGATTTTACGGTGCCGAATTCTGCAACCGTATTACGAGGACAAGGATACCTCGGACCGAAGTTAAACGTGTAGGATCGACATTTCGACTGTATTTGCATTGCCATTGACTTGGAGATTGTTTTAAGTACGGTCATGTGATCCACGTTAACGTTTTTAAAGAAAAACTAATGCCATTTTCATGATCATAAAATGATGTGAAATTGAAAGCCAGCCGCTCGAACATTGAAACATTGTCTTTGAATAAACTGCTGTCTTATAAACGACAGGGACAAGGACATATGAATATTGCATCACGTTGCATAAAAGGAACATTTTCGTGTCTTCGATTGATTGTTGTTTGAAACGAGCTGTCAAGAACTGTTAGCTGTTTGTCTGCAACTTTACGACCAACGGGGACAAGGACATATATATGAATATCGCACCATGTCGCATAAAAGGAACATTTTCGTGTCTTCGATTGATTGTTGTTTGAAACGAGCTGTCAAGAACTGTTAGCTGTTTGTCTGCAACTTTACGACCAACGGGGACAAGGAATATTAAATCACGATATGGTATGTTGGATTCACCATTGACTTATGATTATTGTGATCTCGACGGATAAATTGTAACTGTGCTTTGTGCCGGAACTATATCCATGCAAGCCGAACAATTAGTAGCAGTATTGGATTACTACGCCTGTTGCCATGCCGGAACTGTATCCATGTAAGCCGAACAATTAGTAGCAGTATTACTACGCCTGTTGCCGGAACTTTCCATTGCCGATCAGTTGTTAATCGATCAGCTGTTTGTTTGAATAGATCAGCTGTTTAACAATAACAGTACCGATACGCGGTGCCGAGATTAATGAAATAGACAATTGGTCGCCCAGAGTATAACTCTGGTATTTTTTGGATTTCCTGATAAATAAAAATTCAAATCAAATTGGGAAAATATTTTCGGATTTTGTTTATAGATTTTGCCCATATAGACATGCCAAATAGCAATTAATTAAGGTGTTACTTGCTAGTTTTCAATAGACTACATTCAAACAACATAATACATACATTGCACATCATTTGGGGTTACTTAGTTGTTCCAACTAACTTGTACCTTTATACCCTGTATACATTGTATCCTGTGTATGTAATGTAACTATATAACTCTGTTGTATATGTATTGTCTGTACTGTCTGTGATTGCTTGTATTTTGTCAAGGTAACACTTTGCTTTTGCAGCAACTATGGCAAAATTACCCGAAATGCAATGGAATGCCCAAGACACTGCGGAAGAGTTCAAGCTTTTCCACCAACGCATGGACTTGTACATTTCAGACATTGGGTTGGACACTGACACCCAGAAAGCGAAAATCGCTGTTAAGATAAAGATCGCAGTTGGAAATGACGGATTGCGAAAAATCAATGCATCGGGACTGAGCGATGAGGACAAGAAAGAACCAGATAAACTATGGGAATTGTTCGAGGATCAACTGAAGATTAAGGTAAATTTCAGAATCCATCGCTTGGAGATTATGCGCTTCAAACAGAGAAAAGACGAGACAATCGACGAATTTGTTAACCGATGCAGAGTTAAGGGTGCAGAGTGCGATTTTACGAAAGAAGAGTTAGCTGAAAGAATAATAGAATTAGTAATCAGCTCTACTACAATTGCAGCATTCCAAAAGGACCTTCTGGAAAAACAGAAGGGATATACAGTCGACGACTTAGTGAAGGACGGTCGAAAATATGAAGCGATAACTGCTGGAGGGCGACGCCTCCAGGAGATGGACAACCCTGTTGGGGTGGGTGCCATCAATAAGGATTACTCGGACAGAAAGCCGTGCATGCGATGTGGACTCAACCATCACCCAAAGAAGTGCCCAGCTTTCCGCGACAAGTGTAAGTCATGTGGTCAACTTGGCCACTGGGCAAAAATGTGCCGTTCAAAAGGGCGACAAAACAACAGTCACCGACAGCACAATGGTAACAATAACCACCGACGCGACCAGGGTAAACCCCGTGGCGAGTCACGTGATCGTAATCGACACAGAAGATCCCGTAGTAGACGGCGCAAAGTCGACCAGATCACAGAGAGTGATGAAGATGGAGAACCAGACAATATTGAGTTTTACACCATCACAGTATCCAATATATACACAGAAGTGAATGACAAGGGTGTTCACACGACATTGGATATTGTCTGTCCACAAAAGCCAGGACAGCACAGGCTGCGGTTGAAGGTTGATTCGGGAGCTGAAGGTAACACCATCCCTCTACGGATAGTGGATAAAATGTATCCTCACTCCTCATGGAAAGATGTCGCGCAATCAACAACCACAAAGCTAACGGCCTACAATGGGACACCCATACCATGTGTAGGATACATGCAGATCGCATGCCGCTTCAACGCCCAAGATTGGACAACCCACAAATTCTTTATAGTTGACGTTGAAGGGCCAGCAGTCCTGGGTTGGAAATCCTCAAGTGACCTTGAAGTAATATCGGTGAATCAACTTTCGACAGTTGACGTCACTCGCATAACCAACAAGGAAGAACTAATAGGAAAGTACCCCGATCAGTTTGATAAGATAGGTGATTTTAAGGGACGCGCTAAGATACACCTTAAACCAGGAGCGGAACCGCATATCGACGCTCCGAGAAAGTGTAGTGTACACGTCAAACCAAAGTTGAAAGAGGAACTCGACAAAATGGAGGATATGGGTGTCATCCGTAAAATCACCAAACACACAGACTGGTGTAGTAGCATAACAACGAGCATAAAAAAAGATGGCTCCCTCAGAATATGTTTGGACCCAAAGAAGCTTAACGAAGCAGTGAAGAGGTGTCCACATAAGATTCCAACGCTTGAGGAATTAAACCCTGAATTCTCGCAGGCGAAATACTTCTCCAAGTTAGACGCTAAAGCGGGATACTGGTCCGTACACTTGAGTGATTCTTCGCAGGAACTCACAACGTTCAGGACACCATTTGGCAGATATTGCTACACGCGTCTACCATTTGGCTTGGCAATAAGCCAAGATATATTCCAGCAATGTATGGATTCCATACTGGAACAAGCACCTGGCTGTGTGGGAATAGCGGAGGATGTCGCCGTCATCGGAAAAACCGAAGAAGAGCATGACCGAAACCTAACCCACTTGATGGAAACAGCTAGAAGAGAAGGGCTTGTATTCAACAGCACAAAATGCATTATCAAGGCTAAGAAGATCGACTTCTTTGGATCAGTATACTCCGAGAAGGGCATCAGCCCAGACCCTGCAAAAGTCCGTGACATCCACGAGATGCCAACGCCTCAAGATAAAGACGACCTGCAGCGGTTCCTGGGCATGATAAATTACCTTGCAAGCTATGTGCCTAATTTTTCTGAACGCGCGAAGCCACTACGTGATCTTCTAAAGAAAGACGCCATGTACGTATGGGAGGACTTCCACCAGAAGACATTTGATGAGTTAAAACAAACATTAACCACAGAGTCATGCCTGAGATACTACAACCCAAACAAACACACTACGGTAGAAGTAGATGCATCGCAGAAGGGACTCGGTGCATGTTTGATTCAGGATGACAAACCAATAGCTTTTGCGTCAAAAAGTCTATCGCAAGCTCAAAGTAATTACTCCAACATCGAACGCGAGACCTTGGCGGTAGTGTTCGGTGTGACACGTTTTCACACCTATCTCTTCGGGAAGCGCTTTACCTTATTCACAGATCATAAGCCCCTCGAAATGATTTGGGTGAAACCCTTGCGTAGTGCGCCGCCCAGGTTACAACGATTACTTGTAAAGCTACAAGGGTACGATATGGAGATAATATACAAGCCAGGAACCAAGATGATCTTAGCTGATGCACTCAGTAGGCTTCCTAACCCAAACAACAGGGAAGAAGTGCCGCTGGACATCGGTGTATATGGCATAGCAACAGATGATGTTGAAACGGACATTCGCGTTGACCTTGTAAACTTCGGCAGCACGAAGCAGGAGGAAATTAAGAAGGAAACTACAAGAGATCCTATCCTCCGTACACTAAGCCAGATCATCAATGAAGGATGGCCAGATGAAATAAAAGAATTACCGCAGGACATACGCCCGTACTGGGGTTGTCGAGACGAACTTGGTGTCTCCAACGGCGTAGTCTTCAAGGGACGACAAGTTTTGATCCCCGAGAAACTGCAGGCTGACATACTAGACCAGCTGCACGGAGCACATATGGGGATAGAAAAAACAAGAAGATTGGCAAGAGAGTCCGTATACTGGCCTGGTATAAATAAGGACATCGACAAGATCATCAAAGCATGTGATGTATGCCAAGAATCCCAGCCCAGTCAGCAGAAAGAGCCATTGCAGCCACACGAGATCCCATCCACTCCATGGACAAAACTGGGATCAGACTTATTCGAAGTAGATGGTGAAGATTATCTTCTGATCACAGATTACTACTCCAAATATCCGGTTGTCAACAAACTAACCAGCACCAAGAGTGAGATGGTAGCTAAGACAACTTCAGCATTGTTCAGTTTATTTGGAGCACCGGTAGAGATCATATCAGATAATGGGCCACAGTACATTGGTAAACCATACCAGGACATGTGCCAGAAGTGGGGAATAAACCACAAAACTTCATCACCAAGATACCCGCGAAGTAACGGTTTCGCGGAGCGGAATGTAAGGACTGTCAAGTCGCTGATAAAGAAGTGTAAGAAGACCAAGCAAGATCTCCAGGTGGCCTTACTTAACCTCCGTGCCACCCCCATTGACTCAGGTCTACCATCACCTGCAGAGATATTATTTGGACGACCTGTGAGGACAACTCTCCCAAGTCATCACCATCCAGATACTCTGCAGAAAGCAGCTGAAATCCACAGCAAGCTGAATGAAAAGAGAGGAAAGATGAAAGTGGACCATGACAAGCATGCAGGATCAGATCTGCCTCCACTGCATGTAGGACAGAAAGTGAGAGTACAAAATCATGATACCAAGGCTTGGGAACCAGCCGAAATATCAAAAGTTTGTGAGGAGAAGAAGTCGTACATGGTCACATCACCAAATGGATCATCGAAGAGACGAAACCGTGTGCATATTCGTGAAATGCCAGGTATACTCTCACCGAGGAAAGACAGAGAAAAGAAAAGATATGATAGCAAAGCATGTTAGGTTTGAACCTAAACAACAGTATCAGACCACTGAGAACCACCCAGATAGAGTACTACAGAAAGTGGATACAACAGAGCAACCAGCAAATCAGACTACCACTAAATCTGGACGTGTCATCAGAAAACCTGCGCGTTTTAGAGATCAGCCAAAGTGAATACAACAAGAAAAGTGTTACCTTGTGCACCATACAAGCATCACTGTTCTGTGTTGTTATTGTATAAATGTTACTAATCAGTCTAATAACCAATTGTTGTTATTTGTTCCACAATACCCATTAATTGAGTAACTCCTAGACACCACATTCAATCACACAATACAAAATATTCTATTTGTACTTTGTCAATTTATTCATGTTGTCAGACATAAAAGCACACAACATTATCCTACATATTAATGCTATTAAAGTGCATGTCATTTACCACACATTCTGATTGTTAACAATAACCAAAATTATCTTGTATATCACCTTTTAGTGTAAATGATGTGTGGTACTGAGTTTATTACAAATTATTATAAGTTTGGCATGTCTAGTTGGGATACACATCCTTTGACCTAAATATTCTAAATTCATAAAATCAAGATTTTATATCTTGTCAAAGAGAGGGGGATGTTGTGATAGTTGTTTACATTACGAACTATCTTATTACGTGACCGCATCACCGCTAGGTCAGGTCACTTCGCAACAAGCTAGGCGAGCCCGCACTAGCAGACGATCTCACAAGATCGAGAATCAGAAACAGTTAATAAATAACACGTTTGAACGAATCGTATATTATTACCCTGGTGTGGAATCACTTCAGGGTAAACTCCCGCAAAATCAGTTAATGACCCAGTAATGGCCATGCTAACAAAAATGGACAAAAATCAGGGAGACATGAAACAAAAAGTGACCACGATGTGGACTGACATGTATGAACTAGACCAAGATCTAGGCATGCAGTACGATTTTGAGCCATACGTGAATGGAGTGGAATCGGGCGATTACGAGTTTGATGATCAAGATCCCTTTGCCGGCCCAGCTCCAAATTGGCAAAAATTGAAACCAAACACTGAAAAAATGATTCTCTTGAGGAATTTCAATCTAGAAATACCGGAACAAAGGAAAACGAAAAGGGAGATGACCCAGCCACTGACCCGGAAGTTGAACAGGTCGATGGAAACAGAGACGAAAATGTCTTCTGCATTTTGCAAAGAAGAAGTAAAAGAACCTCATCTGAATTGGATGAACACTTGGCCAGATTGATCAACAATGTCTTTGGCAAGGGCATATAAAAAGAGAAGTATGAGGCGTTAATGGACAAGATCGAACGTCCGGCCAACGCACTAGGATTGCGATCTGTACAAGTTGATCCACTGATTTGAAACATGATGCAAAGAAATACCCGATCTGTGATGAGAAGATACAAATAGTCCAATCGCCTATGGCAAAAGTGGGGGTTAACACACAGAACCTCTCTTCCGAGGTAACTTGCAGGGAAAGATTTCACAGATTGGTGTGGAAAAAAAACCCACTAACATGATGAAACCGAGACAAGGATTCAACCCACACTTTCGTCGTGGCCAGCAGTGAAATGATTATCATTACCAGCCATACAGCTATGATGGATATGGCCTACAGAGCCAGAGGCAGACCGCTCCAGAGAGGCAGAGGAAGAGGCACGAGGGCTGCTAGAAATGCCAAAAATAAGGGTAAGGAGGGTAAGCTTACATGTAGCGCCTGCCTACCAAAACTTGGCTGAATCTAGGCCTAATGATATTAGCCCTTCATTCACAGCTGGTAGATTGTAACAGTTCTCATATAACTGGGAGAAAATTACCCACGATGTTGATAAAGAAATTAACTCTTTGTTAGCGAAAAAGGTCCTTGAGGAGACTGACCATTCTGAGGGAGAATACTAATATCCAGCATTTTCCTGAGGAAAAAGAAAAGTGGTGAATATTGCATGATTCTAAATCTAAAAGGTCTAAATGAAGGCAGCATTGAACACCACCACTGAAAACATTTAATCGCAGCAAATTGCAAGATGGCATCTATTGACCTTAAAGATGCATATTACTCTGTACCAGTACACCCAGAGTTCAGAAAATTCCTTCGCTTTGAATGGCGACATTCGCCGTTGCAATTTACGGTCGTGCACCCCGTACATATACGAAAATGATGAAACCTGTGTATTCTACTTTAGGTCTAAAAGGGCATATTATCACTGGGTTCATAAATGATAAATTGATAATTGCAGTTTGCAGACTCAGATTCACAATTACGTGATTCAGTACAAACGACAATCGAGTTGTTCGAAAGACTCGGTTTTGTAATAAACAGGGACAAATCTGCTATTCAACCCACAACTAAGATCAAAATCTAGGCTTTCTCATTGACTCGGAAAAAATGGAAGTCGACCTTCCTGATGAAAAAATTGATAAATTGGTAGAAGACACAGAAGACACAATCCAAAAGGTGGCAAAGGTCATGGGGGATTGGTAGCATCCTTTCCGGCAATAGAAAAAAAAAGAAAAAATAGAGACGGAACCGTTGCATTATAGATTGCTGGAAGCAGCAAAAACAGAGGCTCTTAAAAAATTTTTGGGAAATTATGATTACATGATGCATATCTCCCATGAAAAGAAGGAGGAGCTTGCTTGGTTGATTGAAAATGTAGGATCACAACAATGTAAGATTTTGCATGTGAATCCCTGTGTAACAGTAGAAACAGATGCTTCCCGGGAAAAAACGGGGGAGGTGTGTAATGATATCAGGTCTTGCCCATGTAATGATATCAGGTCTTGCCCATGACTAGCACTCATACAGTACGGTAAGCCTGTGGCCTTCGCGAGTAAAGCACTCACTGATGCAGAGAGACGGTACGCGAATATTGAGCGTGAACTACTAGCGGTAGTATTCGGATGTACGAGATTCTACACGTTTATGGGTCAAAATTCACGGTTAAATCAGACCATAAACCGCTTGAGAACATTCAACACAAGAGCCTGGCAAGTACCCCACCCAGACTGCAGCTTATGATGTTGAGGATCCAGCCATACGACTACGAGATAATATACAAACCAGGTCGCGAAATGTTGCTAGTGGACGCGATGTTTAGGTTGAATCCGTCGAAAGTACCTCAAATAGATGTCGATAAGGCGATATACACTGTGCAATTCACTACGGATCGGCTCGAGGACCTGAAGAAGAAGACGGGAGAAGATCCTATTCTGAATCCGCTGATGGAGACCATTGTAAACGGATGGCCGCAAGAACCTAAGCAGCTACCAAAGTGTATTCGTACCTTTTTGTCGTGCAAAGACGAACTATCTGTGGATGACGAACTGGTCATTAAAGGTGATCGAATCATGATCCCTGCAGCCTTACAGAAAAAAACTCTGCAGAGATCCACAGTGCACATCAAGGAGTCAGTAAATGTCAACTGCGCGCTAAAGCATGTGTTTTATTGGACCGACATAAACAAAGACATCGAGCTGATGGTAAATAACTGTAGCGCATGCCAGGAACACCAGCGTAGCTAGACGGCAGAGCCACTTATGCCGCATGATATTCCGCAACGCGCATGGCATACAGTAGGAATGGACCTA
This sequence comes from Ophiura sarsii, assembly GCA_035610835.1. Classification (NCBI taxonomy): domain Eukaryota; kingdom Metazoa; phylum Echinodermata; class Ophiuroidea; order Amphilepidida; family Ophiuridae; genus Ophiura; species Ophiura sarsii. Next base: position 12,505,102 of record CM069453.1, read on the forward strand.
TTCCACTATGAGAACTCGGAGTATCTGATAATTGCAGATTACTATGCCAAGTTTCCGGTAGTCAGAAAAATAAGTGGAAAGACTGCTAGTACAGCGGTAATTACCCTGATAAAGCAGGACTTCAGCGAATATGGCATCCCGGTGAAGGTAATGAGCGATAATGGACCGCAATTCGCGAGCGAGGAATTCCGCAAATTTGCCAAAGAGTGGTGTTTTGACCACACTACATCAAGCCCGCAATATCATCAGAGCAATGGATTTATCGAGCAAACTATAGTCTGTGAAAGCGACGCAAAAATGTTTCTGTAGTTATAGATTTTTTGACTGTTTTGTACAATGAGGGTCTGAGTTATAGTGCAATTAACACTGCAAGATGCGCACTATCTCAGATCATTATTTGGAAGGCATTCTCCACCATAGGTGCCCATCCATGGGTTACTAAATTCATGTGAGGGTACTTCAATTTGAGACCTCCTGTACCCAGTACTCAGAAACTTGGGATGTTGGCAAGTTATTGATTCTATGCCGCCCCCTGGTGGCAATTCGGAATTCCATGGGAGACGATCGCGCATGCGTATATCCAGATTGCGATCGACTTTTAGCATTGTAAGTCGGACTCTAGAATTCGTGCAATAGAAAATTAATAAATTCGGGTTTATTCGCTGAATAAACTTACTAAACCTAATGCCAGTATGGCTAAAGGTGACAAAGAATGCAAGGGTGTTGATGATACCCCAAAGACAAAAAGGGTAAGGGTAAACCCGATGGTAATCCCGCTGGAAAATTACCAAATAAAACTGCCAATGGCGGTAATGCTAGTAAAGAACAAGTCAAGCGTGGTCCTATTATACTGAGCGCTGCTGGTGCTCCGCCAAAGAGCGATAATTTGCGGGCCAGCTTTAGCTCAAAGTATGGAAAAACTTGTTAAGGAGGTTGTTAGCCTCAAGCAGGGTCAACCACCCTCTGTCCCAGTTGACCAGTACCCTCCAGTTGAAGGGGACTATTTTTACCCCGCGCAATATTATGATGAACCCTATGGGTATCATGAGGCAGCGGCGGACTACCAACATTATTTTGGTGAAGCGGTCGAGGGCAGTGCCCCGGATGTGGATCGCGACCCGGGGGGGCCAGTCAAACATAATGTTGTACACATGCGTGACCAAAAAAACGCGTAAAAAGGGGTGTTTTTTCAATGTTGGACGCGTGACGCGTTAAGGGTATCAAAAACGCTGATTTTCAAGAAAAAAGGGTGGCTTAAAATGCCGGCTTAAAATACAGGTCGAACGTGTTTAGGGTAACTTATTTTGTTCCCCGTTAAATAGACAAAACTTGTTTAGGGGTCATATTCTGGCAAGAACTTGTTTAGGGGTCATATTCTGGCAAGAACTTGTTTAGGGGTCAAAATTTGCAAGGAAACGCGCTAAAAACTTGTTTAGGGGGTCATTTTGCTTGCAGTGTAAAACTTGTTTAGGGGGTGTCTGGAAAAAATTTGGTCACACATGTGTACACCATTATGTTTGACTGCCCCCCCCCCCCCCCCCCCCCCCCCCCCCCCCCCCCCCGGGATCGCGACCCTGACCCGGCGGAGGTCATGGACATTAGCGAGGATGTCAACAAGACGGTCTCGGAATCCGGGAATGATGATATCGTGAGCAAATTCGACAAGTTTTTGGAGGATTTAAATGTGAAAGATAAAGTAGAATTTGGCCCAAATGTAGAGCCAGGTTTGGCAAGAGGTGTGAACAAGATGTTTGCAAAAGGGATGGAGATGGAAACATTTAAACAGATGACGGAGCAAATAAAAAGACCGGCAAATTGCGATGCAATTACACCAGTGAAGGTGGATAGTATAGTGTGGAACTTACTAAAGCAACCTACAAGAAAATTTGACGAGCGTCTTCAAGTGGTGGAAAACGCCATGAGCAAATGTGCTTGTAATATGTTTTTATAATGTGCTGTTTTAATAAGGACCCCAATGGAAATAAGCCCTTTTTAGAGCTTTCTTGGGCTATCCTTGGCATTATATGTTTTATTGTATTTAATATGTTGTGTTAATTTTGTAAGTTTTTAAAATTTGTATATTTGATCTGATGTATTGTATCTCTGTGTCTTGATATGCCAAATAAAACTAATTAACTAATTAACTAATAACTAATGACCAGCATGGTCAATAAAATGCAGAATGAGTTGTCCACGTCTGCTGTAGACCAGTCTCAATCTGATAAGATAGAGGAATTGACAAGACTCTCCATGCAGAGCCTGGCCCTGCTAGGGCATGGGTACCACACATTGTGCCTTCGCAGACGTGAGCTGCAGAAGCCTGAAGTAGCATGGAAATATGCAAACCAGTTCTCTCCGAACATTGAACACAATGAATGGTTATATAGTGGCAATGATAACGTGGAAAAGATGGTAAAGGACATTGGCACGTCAAGTCAGGTAGCGAGTCGTTTACGTACAGGTCATGATGCAGGGTTTCCTGCAGCTAATGCTAGAGGTAGGCGAGGTGGTTACTACTCAGCACAATACCAACATCAGAGCCACTTTGGTCCGATGCGGAGGGGTTTCACCCGTCCACGAGGTGCCAGATTTTCTAACCCATACCCTGTCGGAGATAGAGGACAATTAATGAGAGCACGTGGTGCTAGCAGAGGAAGGAGAGGCTCAGATAACAGAGGTGAGGTGAGCTTTAAGCTTAAACAAGTGAATAGTAAAGAGGCAAATGTGATAGTGATTGAACACGAACCGTTCCAAGCAGGTAGAATAAAAGATTTTGTCCAGAATTGGCAGAAAATTACATCAGATGAAGAGATATTGCAAACAGTGGTTGGTTGCAAAATTGAACTTTCCAAAGCACCTCCGCTGCAGACATATAGACCAAAATCCTGTTTCAATTCTAAAGAGAAAGATTATTAACTTAACGAGTGGGTGAGAGTCAAACGTCCCCAACAGGGCCTCAAGCTGAAGACAACTCTCTCTGCATCCAAACCCTTGCGATTACGAACTCGATGACGGGTCGCGATGGAAAAGTCTATGAATTGTTTCTACGCGACAAAGACGTAACCCTGATGACGCACAGGATGACATTGATCCAGGTCGCAGATCCCGGTGATCATCCAGCTCCGGATCTCCGTCGCTCACAAAGGAATAGACAGCCTCCGCGCTACCTTGAGGATTACGCATAGACTTGAATCACAAAACCCTGAGGGGGGGAAATATGTTGTGTTCCAATCGAGGGCACTATTACGTCGGGTGACGCGCTGTTGTTAGTGACTTTCTGATATGAACATTTTGCTTACGTTTTCCACTCACATGTATGAATAAAACAAAGTGGTACAGATTTCACAATCTTCTGAGTTTGTTTACATTTTATTTCGTACATATACTACAATGGTGTCACCAATAGACGATAAGGTAAAAATGCAAACGTTTGATAAACATATCAGACCACAAAACTGTAAGTCGCTTCAAGTGCCAAAAGTAAACCCAGTTATCTGGAGTAACCTGGGGGCTATGACTCGTTCACGAGATCTTAAAATCCAAAAAGCTCAAAAACCTCTTGTGAAAGGGATCACAGCCATGGCAAAACAGAATGCTGAGTCAAATGACTATCAAGAAGGAATTGCGCTTCTTGCTAATGCTCATTTTGAGTTGAATAACTTAAGGAAAGAATTGATCAAACCAGAAATGAATCAAAAGTACATGCTTTTGTGCAAACCTACTGTCAAGCCAACAGAATGGCTCTTTGGTAATGACTTATCACAACAAGTGAAAGAACTAGATCTTCAGAAAACGGCGGGTGTGATGCGCTTTCGTAGGGGGCGTTTCAACAAGGGGTTCCCCCAGAAATGCTTACAACATGTACCAACAGGCAGGTTGGAATAGGCATCAGCCTAGTAATAGGAACAGAAGAGGGTCTTTTTTAGGCCAAAAGCCGGGATTCCAACGGTCCTTCCACAGGGGGAGGGGCAGGGGGTACAACAACACTGCCCAGCTGCAGCAGCAGGACATGCCACAGACACAGCACAAGAAGATGTAGCACCCAAAGCTGAAGGGGTAGGTGAGTGTACTCACAAGTTTAAGGATGATAACAGTACCCAAGGTCAATTGAAAACATGTATGGAAGCATGGAAGAAAATTACTTCCGATAAAGTAATTTTACAAGCCATAACTGGCTATAAGCTGGAATTTGTAGAAATTCCACCAACTCAAAATCGCATACCCTTTCCATACAAGCTAAGACCTGATGAAATTCAGGCAGTAAATTCAGAGATCAAGCGCCTATGTGAAAAAAGGGTTATTGAAAAAACAAACTCTGAACAGGGCCAATTTATATCTAATGTATTCACAAGGCCAAAGAAAAACGGAGGTAACCATATGATATTAGACTTATCCGAACTGAATAAGTTCATTCAATATCACCATTTTAAAATGGACACATTTGAAACGGCACTAACTCTGGTTTCGCAAAATTGCTTCATGTCATCAATTGACCTCCGGGATGCATATTATCATATACCTTTAATGTTAGAGCATAGGAAATACTTGAGATTTGTGTGGAATGGTCAGTTGTACCAGTACTGTGTTTACCAAATGGCCTAACATCAGGGCCCCGCATATTCACAAAAATATTGAAACCCCCGTTTGCCACGATACGGGCAAAAGGGCACTGCATTATGGGTTATATCGATGATACCCTAATATTATCAAATTCACAAGAAGATACAGAACTAGCTACAGAAGTGACTGTGAATCAGTTATCTGAAAAGTCCATATTTAAGGGGGCTGTCAAGTGTCATTTTGTATTTTCCAGGAATTTCACTTTTCTTCATTTTTCAAAACTTCAGAGTGTTATCTTTCAGTACATGCAAAGAAATTTTCAATTTTGAAATTCCAAAAGCCTATTTAGAAGGATTTAAATCCCTTATTGTGATCATTGACAAAGTAGAATGGAAAAGTCTGCCCGCAGGGGATCAGCGAAACTCCCACGCGCCGCGTAACCCGTGTTTTGTTTTTCACGCACATTGGCACGCGCCAGTTCGCTTAAAATACGCGACGCTGTTATTTCGAAAGCCGTCAGTGCGTGCTGCGTTACCCGCTATGTTTTTGCCGCGTTTGAGGGCTTGTTCATACGCATTGTTTACGCATCGGAGGCCCGACTTATCAAACCGTCATTTTTGCCGGGGTGGGTGTGGCTGAGCCTGAAAGTAAGTAGGCCTATTAGTAAAACAAGGCTTTAGCACAAGCGTTAGTGTCAAGGAGTTTGGAAAGAGAGAAGGAAAAAAGATAAAAAATAAAGGACAGAGAAAGATTTTGAATCCATGATCGGAGTGAAACATTGTAAGGAGATCAAAAAGACTTACACCGGGTTTTATCCGAAGACGTTAATGTTTTGTTTTTGTTTGGCCTTTCGATGTTGTACAAGTCCGTTCCACCCGGCCGTCCATCCAATAGGCCTACCTGTTTATCTATTTATTGTCATTACTGAATATGGTAGGCCTATTACTTCGTATCGTTGTTAAGTTAGCTAGTTCTCAGTTAGTTCAACTCGGTGTACTAATTTGTCATTCAGTTATATCAAACATAATATCAATTATAAGTGCCGTTTTACCTAGGCCTACATGGGCATGATCGGAGAAGCATCCTCGGGCCGATGAGCCGATGCTATCAAATGGTTCACATGGTTATCTCATGGTCTAACTTTGTATAGTACATGTATTTGCACACGCGGCAATCAAACACACGACATGTGGAGTTGGGGGGGGGGGGGGGGGGTGTATAGGGCCATGGAGAGCAGGGATGGACAGCCTCTCCTGGCATGTATTTTAATATACTATCCATTATAAGCTCATTTATTCAGTTGCGTTCGGGTCTAAGGCCCCGCTGTTAGGCCTACGGTTTGGTTGGTGACATGCCATATAAGACAAAATAAGTTCCAAGATAACCAGAAGTAGGCCTATAATGTACGGCCAAACAAGTCATGTTTCTATAAAATCCTCCCAAAATGTCATAGTTAAATTAAATAATATAAAATTCTGGAACATTCCAAATGAAATTCGGACTGAACAAAGAACAGAGATCTTCCCATTTCGATCGCTAAATGCCCATCATTCATATTTTGAATCAATGAAACGTCCGAATGTTCTAGACTGAAAGCAAAGGTGGAAGGGATGGGATTATGGTGGGAGAGGATGCTCTATATTTCTGCCCCTCGGACCCACCCCAATAAAAAATAGGGTAACATCGGTTTGGTTTATCACGAAGTTATGAGATGTAAACAATAGGCCTGATTAATTAAATGTGTGGTTGCACCTTTGATATCCTTGTACTTTTGTGTCCTCTCAATAAAAAAAATTCAATCTAGGTATAGGTGACAAGGCAATTCATAGGGATAGCCAATAAATAATAAAACCATGCAGTAATGGAAATACCGAATACTGTATATAGGCCTAGCACTAGAGCGAATTGTTAAATAATGACCGTGTTTTCAACGTTATCATTGTTATCTTCAGTAGATAGCAAACTACTTTTATAAGAGATCCAACCGAAATGCTTAATAGAGCTATTGTTATAACACTGAACAATCACTATTTAATAATTATCTTTGGTAGATAGCAATTAAAATCAATTTTAAAAGGATCCAAGTCCATTCTAATGGAAAATACTCATCATTTAACTACTGTGAAATGTGCTCCATTACCCGCCAGTGGCGTATCTGATGAGATCGCTTGTCAGAGGGGGAAATGGTATCTTCCCGGTAGGCTTTAACTTTACAGGCTGAGGATTGCCGCCGCCGCCGAGTCCGACATTTGAAAACGGGGAGGGTGGGGGTGGGGGTGTTCTCAAAATCCACCCCATCCGATTCAAATTGGGGCCCTTGCTCCCCCAACCCACTGTATTTACAGAAAATAAAACCTTTTAGCCCGGTAGTTTGAGCTGTTCTACCCGGTCAAATCCGTCGAGGGGGGACACTCTGCTGATACGCTACTGTTACTCGTTCGCTTGACAGTTTACCCATAGACAATTCATATAGTCATTTTACAAACCGTTAAATTTATTTTCCTGCTTCATTAAACATTAGACCTATCGGACATATATTTTAGTTTCTTTTTCGGTGGCGCTGGCATAACGAGGATCAAGTTCAGGTGGCATGTTGTGGCCTTTTACTATTTATGATGAAATTACAATTCGTGACGTGACTCATATTAATCATGTTAATCAGAAGCTTACCCGATTCCGTCTCTTTAAATATCTGAGGTACATGTATAGAAGAAGAGAAAACATGTAGGCCTAGAGCCTACCAAACGACAGGTCTTAAATTAAATCTTCATCCCATTTCTTGCTTTCTCTCTGTTTCCAATTTTTCTCTCTCCTTTACTAAGTCCTTTATCTAGGATAGGTGTTGATTTTTACACCCAGACTACTCACTAATCCCGCCACGGTGCATTTTTAAATGATCACATTGATAAAGACTCGACTACACTGGCCTATTGATAAACTCTGATGATTAGCCGCAGAGTGTTGCGCACAGAAATTAACAGCGTCTAAATCTTTGTCAACCGGTTCAACGCGCACGCGTCACCATTTATTTTGCCAACTCAAAACATTCCGCGCGCGTCTGCGCTCATTGTCGATTAACGCACGCGCTTGAATGCGTTACGCTTCCCGGAAATTGTGAACGCACTTCGAATGCGCATAAAATGGTATGGCTTCTTTTTCAAACTCGACATCATGAAAAAGGTGTTTTTTAACACACATTTGAGGTTATTTTGATACCAAGAAAAGAACGGTTTGTAACGAAACTTTGCACGAAGTTGGGGATTTATATGTTTCCCACAATATCTAAAGAACAGGATTTGAAATACGTGTATTTCCCGTAAACCATGATCAAACGGCGGTATTGTCACTTTTCACATTCATCGGTTGATTTCTTTATGTTCATTTTTGAGTAAAAATACGATTTACAGACACGATAACTCAATACAAACTGCATATAATGGACAGCAAGTAAGTTTAACGCAACAACCATGATCTTCCCCAGGTTCCATTTTTTTTTTTTTTGTTTTAGGCCTATTTCCCGATTTTTCGGATCATTTTGTGGAAATTCACGTTTGTTGTATTTAAAAATCCCATTTTGTTGCCTTATTTGGTCAATAAATAAAAAAATATCTCAGATATCAAAAAACAAAAAAAATGGAACCCGGGTAATTTTATTAAGATTACAAATATCGTAAAAGGACAGATTTTCAGAAAATATTTTTTTTATGATTTTCTCCAAAATGGTTCTTTTTAGAGCAATTTTATGTTCATGGTTAGATTTATTGAACCCTTTCCTTCAAAAAAATGTATACTTGTATATGGAATATATGAATAATTACGTAGTTACGGCAGTTTTACGGAAGCTATTTCTGACACTTGACAGCCCCCTTAAACCTACACAGGAAATAGAGTTTTTAGGGTTTGTTATCAATTCTAAAGAGATGACCGTTAAGTTACCAGTGCAGAAAAAAGTAGAAATTGGACTAATTTGCCAAAAATTATTGGGCATGCAGTTTCCTAGTATTAGATTTGTTGCAACAGTAATTGGTAAACTGGTTGCATCCCTACCCGCTGTGCAATATGGAGCATTGTATTACAGGGAGCTTGAGAAAGAGAAATCATTGGCACTGAAACAAAATTACGGGCATTTTGATAGACAAGTGACTATTTCAAACTTAGCAAAAGCAGAACTATGCTGGTGGATTGAAAATATTGAATCAGCTTATTGTGCAATTGACAAAGGAAACCCACTTCTAGTTCTAGATAGTGATGCTTCTGGTGCGGGATGGGGCGCCACCAATAGTCAAACCAATATTGGTGGAATAAAGATGAATAAATGATAGCCAATGATAATGGAATAAATTATCTTGAAATGCTGGCAGCTTATTTAGCATTAAATCATTCTGTAAACATGAACAAAACACGAATAGATAATACCACAGCAGTGGCCTATATAAGACACATTGGCGGAATAAAGTCTGCGAAATGTAACGCCATGGCCAAAAAGATCTGGGAATGGGCTATAGTGAGAAACATCTGGTTAACGGTAGAACATTTGCCAGGAGTAAAAAATGTGGTTGCAGACTATAAATCAAGACATTTCAATGAAGGAACAGAATGGATGCTGAATAAAGTTGTTTTCGCAAAGATTTGTGGATATTTTGGCATGCCACAGATAGATCTTGTACATTGTATCAAAGAAAGATACGTTGACCCCCAGTGCTTTCCTGAACTTAAAGGACAGCTATTAACAATTACTGTATAGAAGACCTGAATCTCCGACGGCAAAAAAAGAACTTTTTTCCTCAACCCAATCTGTATCTGCTTTCCCAGAATGGCTGAACTTTCAGGAGTTACTCCCCCACATCTAGACTGGCAGTCCAGCGATATGCCGATGGCATTTGACAATTTTAGTCAATATGTTGAACTGATATTCAAGGGGCCGTTTGCGAAAAAAGAGGCTGCTGAGAAGGTGACATATGTACTCCTCTGGCTAGGTCAAGAAGGAATAACAATATACAACAGTTGGGAGCTTACTGAAGATGAAAAGAAGGACTATAAAAAGGTCTTGGCCAAATTCGAGAGTTACTTTGAACCAAAAACCAATTTCAGAGTAAATGTGAACCTTTACAATCAGCATACAGGGCTTTGCATAGCACTGAGTCAGCGCTTCTAAAAGTTAAGGATGACATAATGCAGAACTTATCTCAATGGAAAGGTGTTTTCCTCGTCCTTCTAGACCTGAGCGCAGCATTTGATACTGTGAATCACTCTATCTTGCTCGACCGACTTTCCCATAACGTAGGGATTAAAGGAGTTGCACTGAAGTGGATAGAGTCATACCTTACTGGCAGAACAACTAGCGTTTGCATCAATGGAGTCTCCTCTGATACCCACAGATTAAGATATGGGTTACCACAGGGATCTATAGTTGGTCCCCAGTCATTCGCCATTTACTCCATTTCAATTGGCCGCATCATTAGGAAGCATAACCTGCAATATCACCTGTACGCAGATGACATCCAACTGTATGTACCTTTTGATATACATGACGAGGAATCCATATCTACCGCCCTGTCTCGGCTTTCTTCATGCATATCCGACATCAAATCATGGATGACTCTCAACATGTTGAAGCTCAATGAACAGAAAACCGAGTTCTTTATCGCCGTGCCAGAACATCTCATTAGCAAGGTACCTTCTGTTTCTCTTCAGGTCGGCGACAAAGTTATCAAGCCATCTGACAGCGTCCGCAACCTCGGTGTTGTGTTTGACAGCTCTATGTCCATGCATTCTCACATTAAAACCTTATGTTCTAGCCTGACTTACCAACTCAGAAACATAACCCGGATCCGTAAATTTATGGACCACGATACTTGTCACCTTATTGTGCGTGCGTTGATCTTATCACATTTAGATTACGAAAATGGGTTGCTCCTCGGTTCAAACGCCTGCGACATTCAACGTCTACAAAGAACCCAAAACTGGGCGGCTAAGCTCATTTGTATGGCTAAGAAATTTGATCATGCAACGCCTTGTCTCCAGGAGCTGCATTGGTTCAATCGGTTGCCGGTCAGAGAACGTGTGACTTTTAAAATCTTAGTTACTGTGTTTAAGTGCCTCTCATGCGTAGCACCGGGCTACCTATCATCTTGCCTTTCTCTGAATAAACCACGACGTGTCAACCTGCGATCGGCTTCGGATACTACACAACTAACTCAGCATTCAACCATCAAAACTCTTACATCAGCCAGTAATCGGACTTTCACCTATGTCGCTCCAGCAATATGGAATCACCTTCCTGCTCTCATAAGAAATCAGGACTCTCTACACATGTTCAAGAAATCTGTCAAAACATATTTGTATCCAAATGTCGGGTAACTTGTATCATATTGTACTTTATATGATGTTTGTTTGTTCATTATCCTTTTGTTCCATTGGGTTTGCTTTTCTCACGCGCTTTGATCTTGATGAAAAGGCGCTTTATAAATGCTCATTTGTATTGTAGGTATAACTTGCAAAAATTCACACAAGTCAATTCAGAATCTTCAGATGAATTTCTTACGCGTTGTAAAACGCAGGCCAAAAAATGCAAATTTGACCCCAACAAGGAATAATTTAGTGAAAGATTAATTGAGCAGTTAATCATTGGAACCAAGCATAAAAAAGTGCAGAAAGCCTTATTAGGCAAAGATGACAAATTAACCTTAGATGCAGCCATGGATGTCGCACGCACGCATGAGGCTACGATCACGCACATGTTGCAGCTCAATAGCGCCAGTGCGCATAATAGTACGCATACGAATGTTGACGCAATGCGACACTTTGGTGGTAAGCATAAAAGTGATAAGTGTGGTAGGTGTGGTTTCAGCTCACACAAAAAGGGTGACAAATGTCCCGCTCATGGTACTCAATGTAAAAATTGTGGAATATGGAATCATTGGGAGAGTGTTTGCAGACAGCCCAAGAAAACTGGCAAACCAGACCAGAAAAACAAAAATGGTAGTGGTAAGTCAGGTAAGCCTAAACACAAGAGTAAGTTTAAAAAAAAGGTTTACGCTAATACACAGCAGGAGGAGAAAGATACCGACAGTGACGACGAGCAAGTACGATTTGAAGAAATAAAAATACACGTAGACGGTACAAAATCAGATACCGAAAGAGACGAAATTTTTGCAGACATTCAAGTCAAGCTCGAGGATAGGCCTAAACCTGCAACACTCAAGGTCAAGGTTGATACCGGCGCCCAAGGTAATGTCCTCCCGTTCAGGATAAACAAACAAATGTATCCGGACAAGATAAACAACAATGGTACACCACATGAGAATGCACCGACAAAGAAAAAGACAAAAATTTGTGCTTACAATGACACTGATATACACCACTATGGTGCATGTGAATTCCCATGTACATACAATGGGATAAATACAACCGCTGAATTTTACGTAGCAGACGTAAATAGTTCAGCTATATTAGTAGGCATAGCACACATAACATTCAAATGATTGAGACATGTACAAAATTGGATTTAAATGAAAGATTGCAATGAAAGATTCATTTTCCAAAAAGAATTATGACAATCGGTCAATGCATTCTTGTTGTACGGTGTTATGAGATACTCGGAAAATGGCCGAAAACCTGCCAAAAACAGTAACAATGCCCACAAATATAATTTATCAGGATTTAGAGAGCTCAATTTGTTAATAATGTAACATTCAAAACACCATTTACACATATTTCTTTAACAATTGAATATCTATATACCATGTTAAATTTAAAAATATGGTAAAATCATATTGCATTAAGCTAAAATAAGCTAGTGAAATTGGTCCATTTTGACCAGTTTTACTGACCGCAATCAAAAAAGTGACTAAGTCCAGCTAATTAATATGCGTAAATGTTATAAATCCAGATGTGAATGGTGTATTGCAATCAAACTTGGTATTATGGCTAACTGTACGATACCCAATCTTTTAAACTATAATTTAGTTTCATAAGCTCATTAAATATGCAAATTAGCTAATTATCTATTCAAGTCATTAATATGCAAATGAGCAATGTCCGACAATTTTTTTCCCATCATAAGAGTGATCGGTAATAGATATATAACATGTATACCCAATTTGATTGACAAATATTGATGGATTTAGATATTAAACAAGCTTTTCCATTTCTTAAATACCCATATTTAAATTCTCAGTCTTTTCCTCACATTGGGCACTCAAAGGATGCAAAATCTGAGCATATCACTAAATGGATTGAAGTGTTTAGTACAATATCTCAGGTTAGGTTTATTTAAATTGGCCCAATATATTCAAGTTCAGAGCAAATTTCGAAAATTGGTAAAAACAGTCATAACTAAAAAACCTGATGATAAGTATTTATACCTGGATCAAGGTTATATAGTCCAAGGTCATGACTACCATATATGGCAAGCTCCCTGCCCTACAGGGAGTGCCCAATGTGAGGATAATTAATTTTATATAGGGGTGTTTTTCAAAGTGGAGCTGCAAACATTATATGAAAAGATTGTTTTGCATAAGGGCTTACAGACCACTCCTACATGTTACTCATTTTGCATGATTAATTAATCCAAATATTCCATGGCTGTCTTCATGACTTGGATTAGTGCATCCATGCACGCCAATTGAGGCAACAATACAAACCACATTCCACATCGTGAATAGCCATCCATTCAATAATGCAAAATGAGTAACAGGTACAAGTGGATGTAGGCCTTTATGCAACACAGCTCTACATAATCATATGTTGTTGTTCACTGGTGTAATGCTCCCAGTGGCAGACTCTGTGTGTGTGCATTGTGCTATGCCTAATATTAGGCCTACAGTCTAGTCTGAAATTGAAGTTAGTAGAACTCAATTGTAATATAGGCCTGACAGAAGTCAATAGGCCTACAGTAGTTAACAAGGAAGAACTATGAACAATGTACCCTGATAGATTCGACGGTATCGGTAAGTTCAAGGGTAAGTATCACATTGTGATAGATCCAAATGTTCCACACTGCTAGACGATGTCCTCTGCCAATAAAGGATGACATCAAAAAAGAGCTGGATGACATGGTGGACGTCATTACACCTGTGATTAAACCAACCGATTTGGTCTCCAGTCTAGCGTACACTCAAAAACCTAACGGCAGATGGCGCATCTGTCTGGATCCAAAGGACTTTAATAAGGCTATCAAATGTACTCATCATCACACGCCAACTCTTGAAGAGATCACCCACCAGTTCGCTGGTAGTACAGTGTTCTCTAAAGTAGACGCTCGCCACGGGTATTGGTCCGTACAATTAGATGAAGAGTCAAGTTTCCTGACAACGTTCAATAGTCCTGGATTTGGTAGGTACCGTTTCAAACCATTACCATTTGGTCTTTGTGTCTGCCAAGACATATTTCAACACCGCATGGACCAAATATTAGAGAAATGCCCTGGGACCATTGGTATCGCAGACGACGTAGCAGTGTTTGGCGCCACAGACGACGAACATGACAGAAACCTATGTCAACTCATGGAAGTTGCACGAGATGAAGGGCTCGTTTTCAACTTTGAAAAATGTGAAATAAAGCAGAACAGCATAAGCTTCTTTGGTCTTATCTACGACAAGGATGGAGCACGACCGAATCCCAAGAGGATAGAAGCAATCGAGGCCATAAATGCCCCGCAATCACCTAAGGAACTGCAGTCCTAGGAATAGCCACATACATGGCACCCTTCATACCTCAATTATCTACTGTTACAGCACTATTGAGAGAGCTGCTGAAAAAAGACGTGATATATGATTGGACATCATCGCACCAAACTACGTTTGAAGAGGTCAAGAAAATGATGGCCAAAGAAGTAACATTAGCTTACTTTGATGTAAACAAACCAAGTGTGCTTGAAGTAGACGCATCCCTGAAAAGAGTGGGAGCTGCCCTTACGCAAGAGGGGCGAGTCATCGCATTCGCGTCAAAATCGCTGACTGAACCAGAACAACGATACACAAACATGGAAAGAGAAATGTTAGCAGTGGTTTTAGCATGCGAAAAATTCCACATGTACGTCTATGGCAAGCCATTTGTGGTCGAAAGTGACCATAAACCACTTGAGATGATTCATCTCAAAAACCTAATGTCAGCGCCACCAAGACTCCAGCGTATGCTATTGAGACTACAAGATCATGACGTCACAATTCGCTATAAGCCCGGAAAAGAGATGCTACTCTCTGATGGACTCTCGTGCCTGAACCCCTTGAAGGAGCAATCCTTTGAGAAAGAAAATGTACAAATCAAGTTCGTACAATTCTCAGACAACAAGATTGAGACACTCAAGGAAGCGACGAGCAGTGACCCAGAACTAGCAGCACTACGTGACATAGTAGTCGATGGATGGCCTGAAAAACGACACATGGTACCCAAGCCTATTCAACCTTACTGGGCATTTCGAGACGAATTATCAATAGAAAACGGTCTCGTCCTGAAAGGTGGTAGGATTGTAATACCTACAACCCAGCAAAACAACATCCTGGAAAAAATCCATGAAGCGCATCAAGGCATCACAAGGTGTCAACTTCGCGCCAAGAGTTGTGTTTTCTGGAAGAATCTCAACAAAGACATAGAAGAGTTGATCAGACAATGTCCCATTTGTCAAGAATATCAAAAGTCCAACCCTCCAGAGCCTTTGATGCCTCATGAAATCCCTACGAGAGCATGGCAGATTATTGGAACCGACTTATTCTACTTGAACGGTGACGAATACCTGATCACCGCAGATTACTACTCCAAATTCCAGATGGTCCGTCCCATTCCAAAAGGACGTTCAAATAGCGGAACTATCATCAACATCATGAAGGAAATCTTCTCAGAACAAGGTGTTGTAGACACCGTCATCTCAGACAATGGAAGTCAGTACAGCTGCCGGCAATTCAAACAGTTTGCAACGGAATGGAATTTCAAACACATCACTTCAAGCCCCCGGTATGCACAATCTAATGGTTTCATTGAACGGCAAGTACAAACAGTCAAAGCTACAATGAAAAAAGCAAAGCAATCTAACGGTGATCTACAGAAAGAGTTGTTGTGTTTACGGACAACACCGATTGACAACCACCTGCCTTCACCTGCAGAATTGTTATACAACAGGAAGATAAAAGCTAACCTTCCTGTAAAGATAACCAACGCACTACCCAACAAAGACAACGTAACAGAAAGACTCCAAACGAGACAAGAAAAAGAGAAAGACTACTATGACCGAAAGGCACATGAGCAACCGCCATTGCACATAGGGCAGAAGATCCGCGTACAAAACCAAGACACCAAGAAATGGGTACCCGCGACAATAAAAGCCAAACGAGCAGAACCGCGTTCATATGACGTTCACATACAAAACAAAGTGCTACGAAAAAACAGATGCCACATCCGCGAAACTGGCGAGAAAACACATAACGATGAAAACAACCAAGACAATGAAGTTGTTGACATAACGCAAAGTCACACACAACAAAATGACACAGCACAGATACAACAAGCAAACACAAACACTGAAAATGCTGAAAACGTCTATCACACTAGATCAGGACGAGCTAGCATTAAACCAACGAAATTGGACCTTTAAAGCAAGCGCATTTAAGTTCGCTGCTCGCACCAGCGTCAATCAAGCTGCACGCTGCTGCAATTCATGTGCTGTATCTATTTGCCAATTTAGACAGAGTTGGCTTTTCTTTTCATATTATTGTTTCACCTATTTAGCATCTTATAAGAAATGCTTATCTCCAGTCAATAACTTGATCTATCAAACCTGAACTTTAAATATGATATTTCAGATCAAGTGACCCATTGACAATTTGATACAAGTCATTATCATCTGAAGAAGAGGGATGTCATATTATCATGAACTACTTTAATATGTGCAACCACATCACATCAATAATGTTATATGTGATACATCTCACTTAATACGATCTTAACAGTATCACTGCGCATTCTATCATCTCAGCTAAACATGAATAAAGATGTTGTCAACTGTCGTTACTTCTGTTTCCTTTGAGTGAGTTCCTTTACTACAAACTAAAGAATATTACAGATACTCATGGCATCGACGAGAGGATCAACAAAGAAACAATATCACTGCTATATCCAAAAATGGATTAACTGTTGCAGTAAATGGAAAACAGATCCATTGCATACAACTGTAATACAAGTTCTGAAATTTTTAACAGAGCTGCATTTGGACAAAAGGTTAAATTATAGTTCATTAAAAACCGCAAGATCTGCTTTATCATCATTTGTTATGGTTCAAGATAATGTGCCACACCACTATATTCCGCTGTATGGGATGCCAGTATTGTACCGTAAAACGGGGTGAATAGGGACATGGGGTGAATAGGGACAAAAATGGGAACAGTTTTTTAAATATCACCCGTTTAGTTTGTGTACCGTAAAACAGGGTGAATAGGAACATGGGGCCCATATCCCAAGTGACCACTGGGATTACTAAAGGTATAGAATTATACATGGTATTAAAACTGTGTAATTGTTGAGCTTTTAATCGGAGCTTTTGTCATACTATTGTTGTTAACCTGTTTGAGAAAGGAATTGTGGAAAGTTGAAGAATTATAACATGTTATTGTTTAATAAAACATTGTTTCTATTGATTATGATTATTGTTATGAGACCAGAGTGCTCTGAAGTCTCGCGTTATCTCTAACATATTACGAGATAAAATATAAAGATTAAACGAGAACTTGAAGTTTAATCTAGATTTTATGAGTAATGGTGAGTGAGAGTTAACGTGCCCATCCTCGCCCACCCAGAAATTACTTTCTGGCCTCATAAATTTAAAGGCTGACTATGCATGCGCAGGCGGGTTCTAACATTAACTCTCACTCACCATTACACATAAAATCTAGATTAAACTTTAAACAGAAACAGGTAAGTTCTCGTTTAAACTTTATATTATATTACAGTGAAGAAATTTGCTCACTTAATCCTAACCCCATCTCCCACTTTTTTCAGACATTTTTTCCCGGTAGGGAAAAGTGACCAAAAATATCGCCACGACCCCCCCAGGATTTGAACTACAGACCTCCAGTTACACCACGGGTGTCAAGGCTACTTGGCGCAGTATACTGTGCCAAGTATATAGGCTGGGTCCAGGTTTTCCTCGAAAAACTTCCACGTCAGGTTATACAAACAGGCTGGGTTGTTGGATTTGGTGGGGTTAGGGTTATTGTATATCTTAGATTTTGAATTAGCTAACATATAAGCCACTGGTCAGGAACTTTTTCGTGTTATGGGTATAATAACTTTGTAAACGGATTTTAGTAGACTCATTGAGGAAATTACATTACAGGAGACAATAGAACTCTATGATTAGACCATTTCTATTACACTCGCCCATGCACCATATGCAAAAACATAAATATAAACACAATATTTACGAGTTTCATAATATTTCTGAGCATCCTCATATTCTCCCCCCCCCCCCCTCCCTCCAACTTTACCAACGGTACTAACCTGGCCTTAAACTCAAAACCTTGCATGTTTTTCCGGCCATTCAGCATGTATATAAAGTAAAACTGCCCAAAGGTTTTGCATAAAAAGTGTTGCATTATACTGTACATGATTTTGGGAAAGAGCACTAACAAGGTTTTGATAGATGAGTTATTGGCCCTTGAACATGTTTAGAGCAGACTGCCCAAAGGTTATACATAGGAAGTATTACTTTATACATGCTGAAGGGCTGGATGGAGATACAAGGTTTTTGACAGAACAGGGACGATATCAATCCTGATACAGGTGACGTAGTCTCTGAAAGATCTGGGAATACTCGATGGACCTCTCTCCTTCCTATTCCATCATTCACATAAAAGGTTCAGCACTATTATAGGTAGCAGTACTGATGGTGGAGTGGATAACTAACTAGCTGTGATTGGAAACAACTGCAATGGCTGAGGAAAAGGGTCCGACAGTCCACTATTGTTCCAGGTTCACTACACGAGAGCTGTATTCATTAATGATGCAAAACTGACCTCTGCGCCAGTTCTTTAATCGCACCCATCTGTCCTAAGCGTGTCTAAAGACATGCCTGTTTCTATGGTGTGAAAACTGAAACACATCTCCTACACATCTCAATGGTGTTTGTTCAAACCCAGAGTCTTGGAATCAGTATAGTTTCAAATACTAGAATAGAAAATACAAATATAATATGATTAATATCAATTAGTTTCACATAAAAGTAAACATATTTCTATATTTATTTGTTTCCTTTAAAAAAACCTGAGAACTACCGGCCGATTGGTCAGAAAAATGGATACATCATTTATTGCATCAATGAGAGACATTGTTAGAATAATTGTATCCCTTATGAAATATGGGAGTGAAACATTTTCTAGCTGCATTTGAATTGGCTATTCATAGGAGTACATCTTGTAATAAACCAATCAAAACCACTGTAAGATAGACAGGTAGACCCCAGGGGTTAGCCCGAACCTTTCCTATCACTGCCCTGCTATCTTGTGGCACAATCCAACAGGCTATCAAATGGCAAAGAAAAAGTTATCTTTTTTGAGCTGACCCGTTAGCGCAGGCTTTCCCAACTAGATTTACTGATGCGCCACATTTTAGTAACCAACTTGTTGAAGCTCCACTTGGTCATATTTTTTAGAATTTACAATGGCAAAATTTCCGTCACAAAATATTTTAACATATATATGTAGGCAACGTAATAACTAATATTACTCTTTTGAAGACACATGCGCGTGAAAAATTGCTGTCTTTATACATCTGGCCGTCATAGGCCTATGAAATCTGGCTATATCATGATATGATTTATTTTTAAAACAAATTTTAACCAATCTCGCGCCACTTAGGATGCCTTGTTGCGCCACAAGTGGCACGTTCGCCACCATTTGAGAATGCCTGCGTTAGCGCAATCAGTTAGGTGTTGGACCGCCACGCCGGTAGCCCAGGTTCAATCAGGGGTGTGCCACTGAGCTTGCCGATCGGGTCCACTTTTAAATTGAACTTAGCCAGCATAGAATTGGTGGCGCTGTTCTACCGATAAGGCGTAATTGTAGCAGACGACGCGACGCTGGCCACGCGTCTCTCAGACGACCCAATATGGCAACGGGAGTGCACCATTTTGAATTATTTTTAACAGTCATCGCCCGGTTAATGATAAAAATTCTTCTAATTATGATGAATTTGTCAAAATGATAAGTTTAATATTCGCGATTACGTGTTATTCACTACGAATTCAAAATGTAGGTTTCGCGTGGCCACCGTCGTCTGTGTAAATCTACAGTGCCCCAAACCTATGCTGACTAACAATTCCGTTAAACCTGGTTAAACATTGTTAAACGCGTTAAACGCCGGTCACGGACGCATTCCGGACGATTACCATAATTTATTCAAATATGCAAAAGGGTTCGTTTTCGCTACGTACGTTAGTATAGGACTTTCCTATCCCAAAATTAATGGTATCCCTGGTTCAATCCCCCGCACTAGCGCAGTCTGATGTTTAAAAAAAAGTTGATCCATTTTTCTCCCTTGATAGTTTTATTCTCAAAAACAAGCCCAGGGAGTTTGAAACATCACTATCTTCTGTTTGTTGTTGTTGTTTTATTAGTTGCCTCTTTTCGTGTATCATTTCCTTAGGTGTAATAAAAACACGTGCACTCAGTAGATTTGTATGTGCATACATGTAGCTTTCACAAATGTTATTATCTGATAATAGGAAATGGACATGGGTAGGTTCTATCCCCCGTCAAGGGATTACTTATATCACTGCTCAAGAAATGCTTTCAAGTAAAGGATAACATTCCATTAAATCTCTTATTGTTGTATTTAATATTTAATTATAACACCCCTTAATCCCAACTCCCCGGGCATGTTTTTTTGTGAATGTTTATAGTTTATATCAGGGGAGAAAAACGGGTCAAATTTGAGGAGAAAATCAGTCTCCGCACGTGCCGCGAACCGAATGCACTGAGCGTGGCACGAGATTGATAGGGCCGCCGCGCGGTACAAGATTGTAGCACTGTCATGTTTTGCAGTGTCCAGGAGGGTTAGGGTTAATAGTGATTATATTTCAAAAGATCCCATGACCATTATCGATTGATATCAACATTTTTTTCATAATGGCGTATGTTACACAATAGCAGTCAAGTCTGAATCCCACCTCTGTTGTACAAAAGCAAAATTCTGTCATGGGAATAGACTAACAATGCCCATAATGTTCACCTGCGCTTTTCATACATGTTATCAAATTTTCAGAAATTACAATACAGATGATTATCCAAGTGTTATAATATCCATGATTGGACTAAGAAAGTTAACATCAGACAAGACCACATCAATAAACTTACCTACAGATAATGTAATGCATTGTGGGATAGCTGCATTTACTTATGGGATAAATCACACAGCATCAACACTGACATCGCCTGTAATGTCTGAACAGTCATGGTGGAAAATGAGGTCTCCATCACATGGGCCTGATGGGATACATCATGTGACATAATATTGAATGATATCATCGAAACCACTGCATCCGTTACGTTGGGGGTCATAAGGTCATTGGTATTGGGGTTAAAAAGACATTGGAGGTTTGGTACTGCTACTGCCATCACTAGCATCTATGGTCACATTCAACAAGGAGGCCACCTGAAGAGGAATTAGAAAAAACAATTATTTTTTATTAATTGCATATATTGTATTGTACTCAGATACGATTGACATTACTCCTCCAATCTTGATCAATTTATCAAGTGATAAAGAAAAACCCAAATATCCATAGCAAAATATTCTTTCATGTCCACAGAAAAGTATTTCCAACTGTCAGTTCCATCTATAGAATTATTTCAAGGTCTAATCTATATACTGTAACTCGATCAGTTCAGCGTGTTCATTGGCCGCGCTTTATAGCCTAATGAACTAAAATAATATAATGTATTTAAGCTCTTAAAATGTGCATTTTTCTATGGATATATAGATTTTAGTCACATGCAAATGATCTAATTAAACATGTGGCATGTTTACCCTTAGTTTTGAAGCAAATTCAAAACTTTTCCCACTGCCCCAAACATCCCTCAATATTTTTAAACACAAAAAGACTCTTCCTGGTCTTACAACATCACAAATAAAATAACACTAAACTTGATGATTATTATCTGCACTCAATTCAAACAGAAAATATATGTGATGTCAATACATATTCCAGTGATAGATGTCATATTTAAATAGTAGGATTCATCTTTGATCGCACATGATGTATACACACCAGCATATTATTCGGTTCATATATATATTGCAAAACACTTTAATTTGTGAGTAACTTACTCAAAAAATGTTGCCATGATTTACCAAGTCGGCCAAATTTTATTTTGAGGGACTTCATTTCGCGAACTAATGGTATTATTAGTTATCCCCTGCATGTTCACACAATACGGACAAATACCTATGGTTTGGCATGTCAAATGTGATATGGCACAAACCATAGGAATTTTTCCGTATTGTGTGAACATGCAGGGGATAACGAATTTATCCAAAGGCCCCAATAAAAATGGTATTTAAACACTCGCGGAAAACTAAACTTCAAACAATTAGAGCAAAGGCGCTGAATTCTCTTCCCTTCCTTACCTCCGTAAAATTCAACCCTTTTACAGGCTCTGAGCCGTCATCAATCTCCATAAAATCATCGCGAAAAACATGTCTGGTTATGTTAAATGCAGATCATTTATTTTTCGGTGTGTGGTAGACCTTTCTGCGGTCTATTTCGCCCTCAGAATGTAACAGAAATCGACTCGGTTGCATTTAAATCATCCGCCATTTTATTTGTTGTCATATTTTAAGCAACTCTTCCACAGACCTGCACAGACGCAAATCAATCGCTTTACACGTAATATCTTTCCCGGTCATACCGCGCCATCTGGTGACGCGGTTAATCGACGATATGGAATATATCGTGTGGTTTGACCAGGTTTGATATTCTAGTTTACACGATATGGATCAGATTTCATACGTGTTAACCAATGAAATTGAAGTATGTGCATCTACTAAACGATAATTATACTACTATACTCTGATATCACATTCATGGACCTACTTCAAATGCAATGGCCGTCCTGGGTTCAAGTTCTGGTTTAGGAAATCATTTTTCATTTCTCATGTACTACAAGAAATCAATCATTTCTTATTTCACAAGCATCACAAGGGAAAGATAAATTATTTACAGTTTACCAACCTGTTTGAATTTAGCTCTTATTTTCTTTAGATCTTCCCATAATGCCTCATAATGTGGGTTGTCAACAGGAAACGACTGCAGCATTGACAGTAGAGATTCCAACGCTTTGGTCACCCTGTATGATAGGAAACAATAGGTTTATCACTTTCAATGTTAGGAAAGAGTACAAGTTGATCAGGAGCTGTATGATTAAAACTTTATACTATACTAACCTTGTACTAGAAAAGAACGTGATCCACAGGATTTTGCAAATCGCGGTTCAGTGAAAAGTATTTTGCTGTTCAAACGCAATTGTCTTTCTTGCTTGTATGGAGTTAGAAGATTTGAGATATACAATGGTGACATATTAATAGTTGATCTATAAACATAAATAAGTATTTTGAAGATAATTCTGTCCTTTATTGGAAGCCAATGTAGATCGCTTATGGAATAAGCTTCCGGAGTCTGTAAAAACTGCAGAATCTGTGGATTAATTCAAAACATTGTTATAGACTTTAATTATGAAATCTGAGAGTGATTTCTTTGATTAGTGTTTTTGTAAATTCAGTATCATGTTCTTAATGTGTATGTTATTATTTATGGCTTTGTTCAGATTGTGAATGAGGATTGTCATATATATAGTTCAACCATGTCAACGCTACCACTTTTGTTTTGTTGTGTTGAAGTGATGACAGTTCTCCTTCATTCTCATTCTTTTGTACCATTTTTGTTTTGCAATGTTTGTGTCGATGCGCCTGGAGCAACAGTTTTGTTGAATGTTGGCGCATTATTATTATTATTACTAAGCAAAATTCCTGCATGGCTTGCACAAACACACATGACTCTAACTTTTATAGCTGCCTTGCCCGTCCCAAATCAAATTGTCAATATACAAAATCTCAGCTGCCTTGCCCGTCCCAAATCAAATTGTCAATATACAAAATCTCAGCTGCCTTGCCCGTCCAAATCAAATTGTCAATAATCCTCAGTCAATCAGATGGTTGGGAACCGGGGGTTGCCCTAGTGAAATAAACCATGCAGATGACGCGAACGCTGTTGTAGATTGGTGATACACATACGCTGAAACATGATTTAATCCATAATTAAACTATGTCGTACAAGAACTTTGCATCATTTTTTCATGATATAATATGATAATATGGTTTATGAATGTTATTAACCCTAACCTACCAGGACCTTACAAAACCCTACAGTGCTACAATCAGGTACCGCGCGGCGGCCCCATCACTCTCGTGCCACACTCAGCGCGTGGTTCAACTTGTTAAAAAAAACTGACAATTTTTGAACATCCCCCGTGTAGCTCAGTCGGTAGAGCATCGGACTTGCACACACGCACGCGGCACGAGTTCGATTCGCAGCTTATGCGGCGACCGATTTTCCCCTCGAATTTGACCCGTTTTTCTCCCCTGATAGTTCAATTTACAAAAAACACGCCCGGGAGTTGGGGTTAAGCCAATTCTACTTCCCCCTGCAGTACCTTGGAACCATCTTCCTCCCCACATACAAGTATGTCCTTCTTGGTGCCATCCCTTTTTCATAATTGGTAACCATTGTTAAATTTGTGCCATAAACATTGAAAAATAAAATGGAAAATGTATGGATTATGTTACCATTTCTTGAGTCTTTTGGTATATTTTTCATTATTTTCCCCTTAAAAAGTTTGAAAAACAGCTATATGGGTCAGTTTAAAGCTGGTTACTGGGCCCCAGTATTGAATTCGCCTGATCAGCTCATGCCGGAAGAAATGTCCCAACATACTCGTTCATTTGACTAAGGTCACTATCACTGCACTGTCAAGTGTGCTATGGTTGATCGATAGAGAACTTTATTAGACAGACGCGATTATGACAAAGCTGTAATCCGTATATAAGTTCGTATCGTTGGGACTTTAATCAAGAAATGCCGGGAAAATATTGTCATCTCCTCTATTACACGTCGCTGTGCGTGCGTTAAGGTATGCCGAAGGTGAACTTTGGCTGTTAGTTTCGAGGTCATCATAAAACAGGCATCGACCTTGAAGCTGAGAATTTGCGCAGTCCAATAATATTGTAATCTCCTCTATTACACGTCGCTGTGTGTGCGTTAAGGTATGCCGAAGGTGAACTTTGGCTGTTAGTTTCGAGGTCATCATAAAACAGGCATCGACCTTGAAGCTGAGAATTTGCGTAGTCCAATAACTCTAAACACAGGGGGTGTGACCTATATTAACCTCGGTACCAGGCCCCGGTATACACTATATTAGGGATTCACCATTATTCTAAGTTGTGGGACTGTTGGATGTTGGGTTCAGGTGGAATTTTTATTAGCCTCAAGGCGAGTCTAATATCCATTCCCCGGTCCATTCCATGGCAGGTTGTACATGTAGTAAGAATTGCGAGCTTACTACCTGCCATGGTACATGTATATCTTTTGGGTTGGGTGGGCAAAGTTTGGGGGTTTTTTATCGGTATTTATGCGAAGTTTTTTGCTGGTATTTTATTCTACAACCATCACCCCCTTAAAGTCTAATGGAATATTCAGCTTTACAAATAAATTACATGGAATGTTAAAAGCCATAAAGCAAATAAACACTTGAAGTTGAAGACAATAGCGGCATGTTAGCCCATTCATAGTTACGTGAGAATATTGACCAAGTGCGGTCATTATCGTCGGCGAAATATGCACTTGCTTGAGCGGTTTTATTGTGGCTAAGGGACCGTTCAGTATTTATGGTGGAGGGGGGGTTGGGATAAATTTGAGACTCGTATGTTAAAATTACCTAACCCCCCCTACAGCTGAAACTGAAAATTACATGACCCCCCTGCTAACCAGTAGCTTTTTACACAACCCCCCCCCCCCCCCCCCCCCCGAAAAAAATCAACTTGTCACATACTTAAGGGGCTGTCTTTACCTTTGGAATTTTGTTCATGGATACCTTGGCAAATTTTGTTTGTGCCCTATCTGAACGGCCAATAATTTTATGCCGGATGCCCCTTCTTTTTATTGTGTGAAATTAGTAATGGCGAGCGTAGCGAGTTGGAATTTTTTTCTTCATATTTATACATTTTGGGTGGTTTTGTGAGTCTTTAAAACCCGAACAATTTAACATTCTTAGCAGAAACGTATAATCCAGTGAGCATTTGTAAGCATTGGTGCAAAGCAGAGATGAGGTGAAAAGCATGCAATAAATCTCATTTTTAAATCATGAAATTGGATTTTGTAACATTATACACCCTGTGGCTCTAATGTCTCAACCGTTGATGATTATATAGCTGTTTTTCCACCATATCGTCGATTTGCTGTCCAGAAATCGTCTCATAGTAAAAGTGTTTGAAGTCGATAGGTTTTAAGAAAATATGCGCGAAGCGCAGAAAAAAATGGCATTTACACTCCAAAATAGCCACTAAAATCACTCCAATCACCACCATCTTTATAGTTTAAACAAATGTACACAACCCCCCTGTTCAAGAATAAAAAGTTACATAACCCCCCCTATTTCAACATATGAAAGTTACATGACCCCCCCTATAGTTTACCCAACCCCCCCTCCACCATAAATAATGAACGGTCCCTAATCAATTGACGGGTAAATCTAGCTGGCGAATCGGTATGGCTTACCGAATTTACTACGCACCAGAAAATGCGCCCAATACCGCGGGAAAGCGGGTCTGCATGCGGCAGAGATGGGCTGCTCTGCACGCACAGCTATCATATTTAATTTAGGTATGTATGATTCTAAAATAATATTGCATATTTTATCATTTATTTCATTTTTCATAATTGTATTTTATACCCGAATTCGCTAAGTTTAGCGTACAGTTGGGCGCATGAGTATAGCAACACTGATTGTATCGATTGTAGTCAATAGTCTGACGATATTTACTCTTACACAAAACGCGCCCAACATAGAGGAAAAACGGTTTGCATGCGTTCTTGAAACAGTAATTTCGATCTTTATGATTGTTATTAACATTTACAACTCTGTATACTTCTGTGTATTGTTTCCGTATTTTATGATGTTATATTATTTTACGTTTTTCATAAGTATTTAATATTTTATCGGCCGTATTTGCCAAGTTGGTGTACACTTGGGCGCATGGGTATAGCAACACTGATTCTTGAAATTAATGACTATTGTCATCGCGCACGGGAAGGTACAGCCATTCTTGCCGGGGGGGGGGGGGGGGGTGCACTCATATGCCGTATCTACGTAGTATAGGCCTATTATGTTACAATGTAGCACAGCAATTAATAATTTGAAGGCCTATAGTATAAGCAGAGAGATGTTATTTATACTAATTTTTATTATTACACCTCCCTGGTATAAGAATAATAGTCTTAGAAATTCTGAAATTAACTTAACTGGGTTTTTTATTGATACTCGAGCCGACGAAATTGACTTATACACAAAACGCGCCCACATTAATTTCTATCTTTATGATTGTTATTAATGTTTATATTTCTGTATACTTCTGTATATTGTTTCCATATTTTATGATTTTACTTTTATTTTTCATAATTGTAAATATTTTATCGGCTGAAATCGCCAAGTTGGCGTACAGTTGGGCGCATGGATATAGCAACACTGAATGTATCTATTTGTAAAGTACTTACAATTATCATGATTATGAACATTGTCACGCGCGAGAAGCTATCACCATTTTGGCCGGGGGGGGTACTTAATTAATGACTAGATTGTCATCGCGCACGGGAAGCTACAGCCATTCTTGCCGGAGTGGGGCACTCATATGCCGTATCTACGAAGGCTTATATGTTAGCACAGCAAATATTTGAAGGTCTATAAGAATAGTCTTAGAAATTCGGAACTTAGCTGGTATTTTTTATTGATTGGCAACAAACAAAAAACAATATACGAAACCAGTCCTTTTACTTAATTAATGACTAGATTGTCATCGCGCACGGGAAGCTACAGCCATTCTTGCCGGGGGTGGGGCACTCATATGCCGTATCTACGAAGGCTTATATGTTAGCACAGCAAATATTTGAAGGTCTATAAGATTAAGAATAGTCTTAGAAATTCGGAACTTAGCTGGTATTTTTTATTGATTGGCAAAAAAAACCACCAATATACGAAACCAGTCCCAATTGAATGGCAAACAATAGGTTAAAGGCTGTTTTTCTCAAGAAAAAAATATATAGGTCTCAAGAACTGGGTTTTTTTCCTCCTCAATCCAGTCATTCATTGTTGTCAAGGCCTAACAGTTATGGGTATAGTTCACAGCATCTTGTGCGTCTAAAATAAGACTAACCATTAGAGCTATGCAACTCAAACTTTATAAGGATGACCTTTCATGTAGAATAGAAAACAGTTTCAAGTTGAAAATCGGAACATCTACCTTTAAGATAAGAAGGCGCGCTATCATTGAATCATTGAATTAGTTGTTATCACTTAATTTTGAGAACAAAATCCAATTCAAATTTTGCTGTCTATTCAGCTGTATATGGTCATATTTTTTAACCAGAGCTCAATTGTGTTGCAGACGGGAGTATGGGAGTATGCAGAACTGAATTCTACCTTAACTTTTTGGTAAAGATCGTTAGTGTCAATTCCACGTGGTTTATAGAACCGGAGATGTATCTTTAATAGTGACATTAGAACACTTTAGACCCCGTGCCTACCGAGAGAGAGAGAGAGGGGGGGGGCGGAAGTTTGCAGAACTAAATTCAACCTTAAATATCATTAGTGTCCGTTTAACACTTTCCACGCGGCATGCGTCTGTAGACGACATTCCAAAAGTTTTAAAAAATGTCTAAAAAATAACATATTGTATCACTTTTCCACGTGGAGATGTATCTTTACTAAAAGACATTTTAGAACATTGGAGACCCCAAGTGCCTTATTGAGAGAGGGGGGGGGGGGGCGGAAGTATGCAGAATTAATTCAACCTTAAATCATGTAAATATTTAGTAAAGATCATTAGTACAGTGTCAACACTTTTCCACGCGGCATGCGTCTAGACGACATTCCAAAAGTTCACAAAATGTCTAAAAACGACATATTGTATCAATTCCACGTGGAGATGTATCTTTACTAATGACATTTTAGAACATTGTAGACCCCATGCCGTACCGAGAAGGGGGGCGGAAGTATGCAGAACTTAATTCAACGTTGAATATTTAGTAAAGATCATTAGTGTCATTAACACTTTCTACGCGGCATGCGTCTGTAGACGACATTCCAAAAGTTCACAAAATGTCTAAAAATGACATATTGTATCAATTCCACGTGGAGATGTATCTATACTAATGACATTTTAGAACATTGTAGACCCCGTGCCGTACCGAGAAGGGGGGGGGGGGGGACGGAAGTATGCAGAACTTAATTCAACGTTAAATATTTAGTAAAGATCATTAGTGTCATTCACACTTTCTACGCGGCATGCGTCTGTAGACGACATTCCAAAAGTTCACAAAATGTCTAAAAAGGACATCATCTACGGTATTGTATCAATTCGATCCACGTGAAGATGCATCTTTTACTAATGACATTTTAGAACATTGTAGACCCCGTGCCGTACCGAGAAGGGGGGGGGGGCGGGGAAGTATGCAGAACTTAATTCAACGTTAAATATTTAGTAAAGATCATTAGTGTCATTAGCACTTTCTACGCGGTATGCGTCTGTAGACGACATTCCAAAATTTCTCAAAATGTCTAAAAATTAACATATTGTATCACTTTTCCACGTGGAGATGTATCTTTACTAATGACATTTTACTTAGAACATTAACCCCAAGTGCATTATTGAGAGAGAGAGGGGGGGGGGCGGAAGTATGCAGAATTAATTCAACCTTAAATCATGTAAATATTTAGTAAAGATCATTAGTGTCATTAACACTTCCACACGGCATGCGTCTGTAGACGACATTCCAAAAATTCACAAAATGTCTAAAAATGACATATTGTATCAATTCCACGTGGAGATGTATCTGTACTAATGACATTTTAGAACATTGTAGACCCCGTGCCGTACCGAGAAGGGGGGGGGCGGAAGTATGCAGAACTTAATTCAACGTTAAATATTTAGTAAAGATCATTAGTGTCATTAACACTTTCTACGTGGCATGCGTCTGTAGACGACATTCCAAAAGTTCACAAAATGTTTAAAAAGGACATTGTATCAATTCGATCCACGTGAAGATGCATCTTTACTAATGACATTTTAGAACAGTATAGACCCCGTGCCATACCGAGAGGGGATGTGGGGCTAGAAGTATGCAGAACTTAATTCAACCTGAACTATTTAGTAAAGATCATTAGTGTCAATTCCACGTGGTTAACTACCGGTTCTGGCATGTAATAACAATGTAACAAACCACCTTTATGGAAACTGAAGTAATAAAACATGACCATTTACAAATACAAACCAACATTCGATCTAAACAGTACTTACCTTTCAAACGGTGTTATGCATATGACTGTGGTCCATCATGACAATTAGACAAAAATATTGACATTTGTTTTACTTGTAGCACACACAAATTCCTTAATTGCAATATTGTTCTTGTAAACAGATTTAGAATATAGTTATAAGCTATAGTTTAATTAGCTCCATCATAGCAAGATATATTCAGCTCATTATCAATCCGCGCACAAAATTTATCCAAGCCTATAAGAACGATTTTTGCAAACAAAACAACAAAAATGCAAGTATTTGAATTGCCTACTCTTCCAAATTCAATCATATGTAAACAGTTTTCGCCAATTTGGAACTAAGTAAACTATAGCACTCAACAATAATCGCAGAAGGAATATATCCTAGAAATTTCGTTTTTAATGAACAAACTACAAATGTTTTTATAGTAAAGATATTGTATGTGTGCATAATAAACATTGTTCGGCAAACAAATAGCATACACTTTGTTTATATCCTACAAATATTGTCCCACTTTCACTTTACATAACCCACATCCATGTAAATGCGCCAATTAAAAATACATCTACAAAAATTGAAAATAATATTAGCTTTGTAAATATGTCATATCCATCAATTCAATGTTTTAATAACCATGTTTATGCACCAAATTCAGTAAAACAGCATACCCCACGGTAACCTTAATATTTCAATGGGGACATTATCACTCATCTCATTATATCAGTTCGTCTGAAATCTGATAAAGACTGTTCCCCTTACAAATATACAACTCTATTAACTAACAGGGACCAGTCAGGTTTTGTTCAAAATCTCAAACCACAAACCCCGAGAACCGCAAAAACCGAGAACCGCGAAAGCCGAGAACCGCTCTAGTTGCATTTTGTTTTGCCAAATCAGGATATGTATGCTTTTTTTAAATAGCAATGATTCATAAATGTCCATATGAACATATTTGACACAAAATTGTTGCCTCTCGCTATTAACTCAAAGCTTACACCCCATTCAATCCAGATATATGTAAAGCTAATTTTTTGAATTAAAGAAATATTACAAGAAGTACAATCTTTTTGAAGTCATGTATCATCTTTATCTTTTAACCATAAGGGAGCACAGCACAAAGACGCTCTCCATAGACTTTACTGTTAGGAAAGGCTTTCTTAAATGGCTCTAGTTTCTATATTAGTGCGTTTGGTTCAATGAAATTTTGATATGTTTTACTCACAAGGGTATTCTACAACATATCTGAATATGAAGTAGAGATCACCGTGCACTTTTTTTGATATAAGCCGCCGCATAACAACGTAGTGATATGCCTACCTAAATTCGGTCTCCGGTCTGGATATTACCGCATGTGTAAATCGGTCCGTGAAATTAAAATTGACCTCAAATCACCTAGTTGAAATGTCAGAACATCAACTACACATTTCAAACACAACATATTAGTGAA
Source organism: Ophiura sarsii (assembly GCA_035610835.1). NCBI lineage: Eukaryota > Metazoa > Echinodermata > Ophiuroidea > Amphilepidida > Ophiuridae > Ophiura > Ophiura sarsii. The sequence goes on from CM069453.1 coordinate 12,536,702, forward strand.
AAATTATATCATAAACCGTCAAAAAATAACTCTCTTTCCCGCCAAATAGGAACTATTGTCGTACTCAACTTTGATTGATCGCGACGATAGCGTGTCGCGATACCTATTTAGGTATGTGCTCCCTTATAGAGCACAAATTTGCTCAAAATCATTCAAAATTGATATCAACTTTTTCAGCGTGAAATTTTGAACAAACTAGCCAAATAAAATGACAATTGAACAATCCGTTTTTGAAATATGATCTGATCACGGAGGCCGCATCTTCCGTAAAATCACTATTATTTTCCGGTTTTTGACTCTAGACGCGGCACGCGTTGACTTGTTAGGCCTACGCTCACGAAATTCAAACTTTTTGACTCAAATCCAACTGATTTTGATTTTGATCAGTCTCTGATTTTGTCGACCTAACCCACCTATAACACATCAACTGAAATAACGCCGTGTTTTTGTTTAAAAAAGAGCAACCACACGCCCCCCCCCCTGTTTTTTAAGCGGACAAAGTTGGCCTATGCCATAAATACACTGCCCAGTAGATATCAAAACGCATAGATTTGGGTGAAACCCGACTTTTATTTATTGCATTGTGTAATACACCTACACTGGATCGGAGCACGCTGGAGATCGGGAACCTGGTGCTATAAGGGAGGACAGCACAAAGACGCTCTCCATAGACTTTACTGTTAGGAAAGGCTTTCTTAAATGGCTCTAGTTTCTATATTAGTGCGTTTGGTTCAATGAAATTTTGATATGTTTTACTCACAAGGGTATTCTACAACATATCTGAATATGAAGTAGAGATCACCGTGCACTTTTTTTGATATAAGCCGCCGCATAACAACGTAGTGATATGCCTACCTAAATTCGGTCTCCGGTCTGGATATTACCGCATGTGTAAATCGGTCCGTGAAATTAAAATTGACCTCAAATCACCTAGTTGAAATGTCAGAACATCAACTACACATTTCAAACACAACATATTAGTGAAAAATTATATCATAAACCGTCAAAAAATAACTCTCTTTCCCGCCAAATAGGAACTATTGTCGTACTCAACTTTGATTGATCGCGACGATAGCGTGTCGCGATACCTATTTAGGTATGTGCTCCCATAACTTCCCAGGCGATTTTGGGGAATATAACTTATTAAAATATCAGTGGGAGAAAAACAGGTCAAATTGGGGGGGGGGGGGGTGGTCAAGATGCACCAGTGATCGAACATGGGGCGTCCGCTCGAAAATCTTCTTTGCTATGCCATTTGATTGGGGGGAAGCATGCCCTACCAGCACCTAGTACTGTAGTGTTTTGCAGTGATGAGGAAGGCTAGGGTTAAGCCCTATATTTGGTTTAAACTTGAATTTAATCCCAGGTCAACTTCTGCGCCAAAGGCCCTGAACGTGGTATTTGACTTCTTTTGTTATAAATATTGCAGACATGGAAGGAGTCTCATATTTGAATATGGTACTTGAAATTCAAAGTTAAGATATGTGATCAATACCAAATGCCATAAATATCTGTTAATTTTGATAATCAAGTAAGAGTAATTGAGTTCATAAAAATCAAGTTTATTTTCTTTTCTTTTTTCAACATCAAATGTCTTATTTGAAATGAGTACTGTAAAAGCTGAAATTTTCACGGTGGTTTTATTTTCGCGCTTTTCGCGCAAAATATTTTTAATTATAACACGCGAAAATATTGTTTTCAACATTCATGCAATGCATCCAGAAGGTCACCCGCGAAAAAAAACAATTCGCGAAATGTCTATGATATCAAAATGCGCGAAAATATCTTTACGCACAAATATTGGCTTTTACAGTATACACTGCCGTGCATAAGTATTTGCGCTGCGATTATGTCTTAGAAATTCCATCTTTTATGAACAAACTATTTATTATTTTGACAAAACCCGATAAATCAAGACAAGTCAAAATCTACACACTGAATCCCCATTATACACTCGGCAAAAGAAGTTCTTGGACACTTAAATTAAATTAATATTTAATAGAATATATATAATTATATATATATAATTGTATATCAAAATAAGCAGAAAGTAATCCTCTAACAGCTTAACATGGAATTTAGACATGTTCACTCATGCATGGCAGATCCCATTCACTTGACAATGGCAAGAAGATTGCAAAAAATTGGATAATCCCTCCATTCAAATGACTGTAAATGCTCATTTCTTGCAATTTCCTTTTACGCACCTTACCATTGCTTAGTGAATGTGCTCAGCCAGGCATGAATGCGTACATCTTAATTTCATACAGACATGATAGAGAATTATTGTCTGCTTATTTTGACATGCAATTGTTTAATTTATATTAAATATTTATGTGAAATATTTGAACTTCAATGAGTGTCCAGGAACTTCTTTTGACGAGTGTATATTCATGAGCTCATTATCGCCGTCGTTGCGCTATAGGAAAGTTTTTTGTGTGGATTTTGACTTGTCTCGATTTATCGGGTTTTGTGTGAAATCTGATGATCATAATATGCAACAAACATGAATTTATGAATAATAACTATATAATGCACACATATAAAACATTGTTACTAGTCAAAATAATCAATAGTTTGTTCATAGAAGATGAAATTTCTAGGACATAATCACAGTGCCAGGCGCGTACGCAGGGGGGTTGTTTTGGGTGTGAAACACCCCCCTTGGGTCTTTCCTAAAAAAAATAAAAAGGGGAAAGGAGAGGAAAAGAGAAGTAAAAGGAGAAGGAAAAAGAGAAGGGGGAGAGAGGGGACAGCGGAGACAGGGGAGAGGCAGTGGCGTAACCAGAGGGGGGGGGGGGGGGGGGGGGTTGGGGCGATCGCACCTCTAGTAATGACTGTATGTTGGTTGAGATTGGCATTTGCAACATTTTTGGCAACATGTTCGCGCGCTACACGCGTATATATTTTTGGAATGTTTTGGGAGATGGAGAAGGGAAAGAGTAAGAGAAAAGACTAGTACCGATGGGGGTGTTTTCTACAGGTTTTAAAATTATAATGGCCCTCAAACCATGCCAAATATTCTAAATATTATGTTGGACCAATTTAAGTGTTAGGAATATCAATTTGTGCGTACATCGCACGCATTAGTTTCAATGTTTCATTATACACGCTTGACAAGATGGCTTCAGGATAGTTTTCCATGACCATTTTAATCCAAGAAGTTAAAAAATTTGCGCGCTCCGCGAGGATATTTTATGCAGGTTTTAACATTATATTGGCCCTCAGACCCACCAAATATTCTAAATATGTGGGGGACGTTAAAAACATCATACTGGACCAAAGTTGTAATGCAAAAACCACACCAAAAATGCTAAATACTAGGTGGGGGATGTTATTATCATACTGGACCATAATGTTAAAAATGCAATTTTTGTGCGGTTTGCGCGTATTAATTTCAATATTTTATTATTTAAGCGTAACAAGGTGGCTTCAGGACAGTTTTCCATGACCAATTTTTATTCGAAAACTCAAAAAAAATGTTTTAACATTATTATGACCCTCAAACCACACCAAAAATTCTAAATATTATGTGGGAGACGTTATTATCAAACTGGACCATTAATGTTAGAAATGCAATTTTTTGCGAGCTCCGCGCGCATATTGGTTTCAATATTTCATTTTTCAAGCTTAACAAGATTGCTTCAGGACAGATTTTCATTACCCTTTTAGTTCAAAAACTCCAAATTTTGAGCGCTCCGCGCGCATGTTTTCTAGAGATTTTGATATTATAATGGCGCTCAAACCATACCAAGTTTTCTATACTAAATATTATGTGGGGGACGTTAAAAACGTCATACGTTACATTTTAATGTTAAAATCACAATTTTTGAGCGCTTCGCGCGTATAAGGTTCAACTCTTTAAATATTTAAGATCAACAAGATGGCTTCAGGGTTTTTGTTGGCCCCCATCAAAACAGTCCTGGATACGCCATTGCCCTCAGAGTCACTGAGGGTTACAAACAGGCGGGGACAGCTGGGGTTCAAAGGGTTAACCACATATTAAACACCCCCTCCACGCCGGGGTGAAAAGAAAAATAAGAGAATAGGAAGGGAAAAGACAGGATAAAAATGAAAAGAGAGAAAAATAGATAAACTAAAAGAACTAAATTGAAATGAATATTAGGCGTCGATGCTTTTTCTGTAGCCGTCTGTTAAACTTGAAAGGGAGAATAACACGTGTCATGTGACACACATTGAACCAATGAGATCGCCGGTAAAACCAACTTGTCTGCGGATTACTGTATATATTATTATATACACTATATAATGATGTTTTAAGGGTTGAAACTCAGTCAGTATTAAGATTTGGTGTTAACACATGAGTTACTGGTGAGAAATTGCAACGTCGAACTAAGAATAAACCTGCAATAAGTGTTCAAAAATATGCAAGGAAATGCGTTCTTTTCAACCGTGAATTTCAAAAAAACTCCTGGCGTCGAGGGGGGATACCCCCCTCGAACTCCCCCGGGACACGCAAGCGTGTCCCGGCCAGCGCTTCGCGCAGGCATGGCTAGTGAAATAATTATATCAATATTTCTAAAACACCCCCCTTCACAAAATCCTGCGTACGCACCTGCACAGCGCAATACTTATGAGCGGCAGTGTATTTGATGCAGTCATGGGATTGCTTCATGGTTAAAATTAAAATCGATAAGGCATATTTTAGCCCTATTCCAGCTTGACTTAAAACATGAATATTATTAGTTTAATTCCCAGATATGACTAACTAGAAATAGCTTTCTGAAGATTTTTTGTTGTTGAAAATTACAATGGGGAGTATAGTAACTGTCATAATGCCATGGAAGAAATTCAAGCTATTTCACGCGAGCATGTTTTGTTGTTGTTTACGGAGCTGTGTCCAGATGCATAAATTGAGCGACCACATGCATGCATAACGATTTCATGATTGACCAATCAATACGAGCGATCATTTTTGAAAGCTCAGGTTTATCAAAAAACCTGACAATTGTCTGGTACGCACTTCCGGGTCTACGCACGACGGGTTTACGCACAACGTATTGGTGGAATTATGTCCATAGCATTATGACGCTGACTATAGTAATGAATATATGCACATCATTATAAACAACTTGTCATGCTGGTACCTTGGTTTGATTCCTTGCTGTTTTTCTAGCAACTTTTTCCACATCTGGGCAAACCCCAAGTAGAAACCGACCTCTGATCCAACTTCACAACCTTTGAAATGACCCGTCTCTCTGCCTTGAAGGAATCCAGACCTTTTGCCCTTTGCCAAGCCTTCTTTATACCCATCATCTTGGAACCTATCAAACACAAACACATCATTATGACAATTTTATTAAACAATCATTATTTCACAAATCAAGATTATAATTTCAGTTCACACTACTCCTCATTTCAGATGTTAAACCTTTTTTAACCAAATATATCTAGAGCTAGATAAATCTAATCCAGGATACTTCTGTCCATCCCAAGACATGTATACCGTAGAATGGGGATGATGATGATTGTTATTCATTGCATGGAAGATACTTTTTGTTCATAAACTAGACTAGTTGATAGTATCGCCGTGCGAGTGCACCAACATCGTATCTACATTTGCTATAGTTGCAGGAGGAGCATTTTTATGTTTAACATAATTAATGTGTGTTTGAGTAACCACATAATGTTACATAAACAAAGAATAAAATAAAAAAATCTTTGATAATATAAATAGAAAATCTTGAGTAAAAAATAAGTTATTAAAAAGTTATTGATATGTTTAGATATCGTATCTGCACTAGCAAATCAAGTGAGTGCAATAACATCGTAAGAGGTAATACAAAATGATTGCACTAAGAAAAACTTTAGGAACAGACAACATCATATAAGTGGTAGATACAATGTTATTGCGCTCAGAATGATATGAAAGCAGAGTGCAATACTGGCGTAAGTGGTAGATACAATATTATTGCACTGAGAAAAACTTGAGAACAGACGGGATCGAGAACCGAGTTCAACAACATCGTAATTGGTAGATACGATGTTAATTGCACTCAGAATGTTATGAAAGCAGAGTGCAATACTGACGTAAGTGGTAGATACAATGTTATTGCACGCAACTTCAAAATTGTAGCGCACTTACGGCATTGCTTTTAATGATTAATTAATTTGTTTTAGAACTTCAAAATTAGCTTAAAATGCGCGCAATTACTTTACTCCTTCAAAATACATGTAACAAAGTCAATTTTGTCACAAATGTCACTAACGATGTTGTTGCACTCGCATGGCAATATAAGTAACTTGGCTCTCACATGATTTTTTGTTTTGAAAATTTAAGTATTTCTATTTTTTTCCCCCAATCTATGAGAGGGCCAAAGTTACCACATGGGGGGTAAACCCACATGGGGTTAAATGGGGTAACTTTGGCCTACTTGTGAAAAAAAACTTATTCAAGCATATTTGGATGATCAAACCTTTTTTATAATTAAGGTTTCTTTAAGTTCATTGATCAGCGTTTTAAATTTGTAAGCACATTTTACAGATTAGAATACATTCCACAAGTACCAAAACAAATTAAGACTAGATAACATTCCAAAATAAGCATGGTAAATCATTTTATTTGCATTGAGATTGCTTGTTTTGACTTTTTACAAGCATTAACCTAAATTGGGCTGTAAATGTTGAAAATGTATTGTTTTGAATTTTCTTATTTACTTTAACAACCTGACAACCTGGGCCAAAGTCCCCCCAATTTTCGCCGTAATGAAGAATGAAAATGAATTGGGTATTGTTTTGTCATGGTAAATAGTCTGTGCAACCACAACATAAAAGTTGCCAAAAACACCCACCATGTAGGTGAGGCAGTTGCAATTTGTTGGGGAAAAATTCTCCTTAAAATACATAAAAATAAAGAGAAAATCTTGCAGCTTAGTAGTGTTTAGGTCCAGTTCCAGATACATACATATCGTTATGTAGCAGAGTGATGTTGTAATTGTACCAAATTTTAAAAAAATGTCAATATAAAACTTTTTTCACAATTTGACATAATAAACTCTTTTTTTTTAGGTGGGCCAAAGTTACCCATCAAGGGTAAAAAAATCTCCATTCTACAGTACCTAAGGAGATATGAATAATGATGCACCCATTCATATTAGTTATACTTATAGTTATATGTAACTCAGTTCTAATGACTAATCTAAGATTCAGTAGTTTGATGTCAAGTTTTAATGACAGATGAGATTCGCAGGTCCTAGTTACTACATTGTGGGACTACCATTCATACCAGCTATGTGCAGTGATCCAGGCATTGTTAATGTTTATATTATAGTGTATGGTCAAAATGCACCAATTTTACTGATTTTTTACACTACACTCAGTTCGTAGCTAATTTCAACTTAGATTCATGCTAGCCATGAAAACAAGCATATACAGGGTGTATCAAAAAAAAATGCAACACTTTTTGTCGCGAGCTTTACGATTACGGAAAATCACAAATCACTCTGAAATTTATATATTCTGCTAGGTCTACTTATTGGCTATCACATAGTCAAATTACAGCGATATCAATTATTGATTCGCTAAGATATCAACGATACACGTAGACAAGTGCAAAACACGTTTTACATAGTTTATCCTGTATGCCTGTTTTCTTGTCAGGTGAATATTAGGAAGACACTTTAATAACTCATTGTACTTAAATAATTGGAATCTCATCATTCTGAGAAGAAAATGTCATGTTAAAGGTATCAAATGTCTGGCTATTACAGTATCATATCAATATTAATTAAATCTGGCAATAAATTAGTTGATAGTTAATGACACAACTTGAAATTCCAGATTACAAAGTCTGTTTGCAAATCCTCTCTCTTTTTCTCTTGTTAATGTCATAAATAAAACAGTATGGCACATTATTCAAAATATAAACAAATGGAATAGTCCAGTGAAGGTAGTAACAATTGTCTTGTATGAATCAGTCATTGTTAGTCTGTTGTGAATGGGACATTATGGTGCTGCTCGACCCTCAAAATGCTGTCCTTGTTTTAAGATGCATCGACGAGCACGTTCCTGCATGTGAATCACAGCTCGACGTGTCATCCGAGTGCGCCTAATTCCCTGAATAGCGTTTGTGATGCGGTTCCTAAGATCTTGGAGAGTAGTTGGGGGTGTCTGGAAAACTTGGGACTTAACATAACCCCAAAAGTAAAAGTCTAACGGTGTAAGATCTGGAGAGCGAGCAGGCCACTCCCTAGCATGTCCAATACCAAATAAGGAAATAATTCCTGCAGTCTGTCGTGAACTGCCCGGGACCTATGAGCGGGGGCTCCATCTTGGAACCAATAACATGCCCCTGGAAGCGATCAATTTTGATTGACTTATTCAAATGGTCGAATGATTATCAGATTACACGATTCAATGATTTTATGTAACACCTTACTCAAACAAAGGAAATTAAGATAAACCATTCCAGACATCATAGTTATTAAACTGTTAACCCAAACACTAATCGGACAGGCAAAATCCAAGTTTTTAGCACGAACAATGTAAAACGTGTTTTGCCCTTCTCTACTTATACCTTTAATATCTCAGCGAATAAATAATCGATATCAATGTAATTTGACTATGTGATAGCCAATAAGTAGACCTAACAGAATATATAAGTTTTAGAGTGATTTGTGTTTTACTGTAACCGTACAGCTCTCGACAAAAAGTGTTGCGTTCTTTTTGATACACGCTGTATAGACAGTCGGCATCATTTTTGCACTGTAGCAGGAATAGGCATTTTAGGCATACATATTATTTGAACATTCAACATGATACTGATAGTGATAGCTGAGGCAAAAGTTTTGACTTATTTTATTCAGAAAAGTTAAACTTATACAATATTGATGAAAATATCCGACGCCGACTCAGATGCTTTCATTTCATAGCTCTAACACTAACAATACACTAACAGTAACTGCCAAAAGAAAGAGCTAGCATTCACTATTCAGACTCGGACTCCGGAGAGCGAGCTAGCTAGCCATTTTATTCATAATCATATTCATTGTCATAATATCATGATTAATAAATATTATTATAAAACTAACCCTTCTTCAGCCATAACAATCGCATCAAGAAAATCATCATCATCGTCAACTTCTTTTACCCCAATGCCCGCACCCAAAGCAGTATGACTGTGAGACATGTCAATGATGTCATTCTCATATGGCTTGGTATCAACAGTTGACACAACAGGGTGAGGAATTCGACAGCATTGACGGTCATAATTGCGATTTTCGCCGGGTGTTGAATTCTCCGTACATTGACATTGAGAGCATGCTTTTGGTGATGATAAATCAGTATTAATTTCCTCCATTGTTATTGTTCAAGCGCTTATTAAAACCAATGTTGAATGGACAAACATAGAGTGAAAACGTGATCGATTTTTGTGATCAAAATTAATTTTTTGCAGTAGCAGCAGCAATCTGCTATCAACAGCCTGTGTGCATATGTGCCTCTTACACAAAAATTTCCTTTAAAATGAGATGGCACGGTACGGTATTCAAATTCATCCCTATTCGTATTAATAGTAGTAGGAATAGCACACATAACATTCAAATGATTGAGACATGTACAAAATTGGATTCAAATGAAAGATTGCAATGAAAGATTTATTTTCCAAAAAGAATTATGACAATCGGTCAATGCATTCTTGTGGTACGGTGTTTTGAGATACTCGGAAAATGGCCGAAAACCTGCCAAAAACAAATATAATTTATCAAGATTTAGAGAGCTCAATTTGTTAATAATGTAACATTCAAAACACCATTTACACATATTTCTTTAACAATTGAATATCTATATACCATGTTAAATTAAAAAATATGGTAAAATTATATTGCATTAAGCTAAAATAAGCTAGTGAAATTGGTCATTTTGACCAGTTTTACTGACCGCAATCAAAAAAGTGACTAAGTCCAGCTAATTAATATGCGTAAATGGTATAAATCCAGATGTGAATGGTGTATTGCAATCAAACTTGGTATACTGGCTAACTGTACGATACCCAATCTTTTAAACTATAATTTAGTTTCATAAGCTCATTAAATATGCAAATTAGCTAATTATCTATTCAAGTCATTAATATGCTAATGAGCAATGTCCGACAATTTTTTTCCCATCATAAGAGTGATCGGTAATAGATATATAACATGTATACCCAATTTGATTGACAAATATTGATGGATTTAGAAATTAAACAAGCTTTTCCATTTCTTAAATACCCATATTTGAATTATCAGTCTTTTCCTCACAGTAGGCACTCAAAGGATGCAAAATCTGAGCATATCACTAAATGGATTGAAGTGTTTAGTACAATATCTCAGGTTAGGTTTATTTAAATTGGCCCAATATATTCAAGTTCAGAGCAAATTTCGAAAATTGGTAAAAACAGTCATAACTAAAAAACCGGATGATAAGTATTTATACCTGGATCAAGGTTATATAGTCCAAGGTCATGACTACCCATATATGGCAAGTTCACTGCCCTACATGGAGTGCCTACTGTGAGGATAATTAATTTTATATAGGGGTGTTTTTCAAAGTGGAGCTGCATACATTATATGAAAAGATTGTTTTGAATAAGGGCTTACAGACCACTCCTACATGTTACTCATTTTGCATGATTAATTAATCCAAATATTCCATGGCTGTCTTCATGACTTGGATTAGTGCATCCATGCACGCCAATTGAGGCAACAATACAAACAACATTCCACATTGTGAATAGCCATTCATTCAATAATGCAAAATGAGTAACAGGTAGAAGTGGATGTAGGCTTTTATGCAACACAGCTCTTCATATGTTGTTGTTCACTGGTGTAATGCTCCCAGTGGCAGACTCTGTGTGTGTGCATTGTGCTATGCCTAATAGTAGCTACTACAAAAACAAACAATAATAGATGGAAGATTAATAATAATAGATTGTGACATTATTGTACATATGATAACCTAGAGCCTATACTTGCAGTGGAACATATTACTGTTAGTAAGGTAAACCAGCTCTTCAAATGCCTGATAAATCAAAGTCACAGGGTTGTTTGTTCCTTTCAATTGCTAGGTTGGTTAGGGATTGGGCCATGCTAAGATTAGCCTATGAGTGTGTAGAAACGCCCTAAAAGTAAGGTACACCGGATGACAAAACCGTGCAAGTGGTGCCTGTAAAGGTGGACATTTTTGTGCTTCATTTATCAGTTTCGCGCTTTTCACGCTAAGATCTGCAAGTGCGAAAATAAAAATGCATGAACATATTCCTTTTGTACATGTAGGTTTGTATATGGTCAAAATCGTGAAAATAAAAACAAGCAAAATAATTCAAAATGTGCGAAGCACAAACATTTCCACACACGGAAATTTACACTTTTTCAGTATTAACTCAAGGTAGGTTAGTGCTTTAAAATATTTCAGATAGTAGCATAAAATCGATCGAGGAATACTATAACGTGAACTTAGGGAGCGTTCATAAATACTTGGTGGGGGCTGGACAATTTTAGAGGAGTCAAAGAAGTTGTGAACAAACTCCCAAAAGGGGTCAAAAAAGTTGTAAAAAACACCTAAAGAGGGGGGGGGGGGGGGGGTGGGGTCAAAAAGCCCCAGCCCCCTTCTTACATATGCACATTATTTATTCATGAACGCTCCATTATTGATATAGTTTACCCACGGTAGTGTTGTAGTAGGGTACTGGCTGTGATATCACAACTTAGCTTGATGTGTATGGCTATATTATAGGGGAGAGTGGGGCGTGTTCGCCCTATTTTCATTTGAAGTGGTCTAGAGACGTCCATTTTAAAGAATCATTGTAGGGACCTATTGACATTATGCGGAAGATTTATATTTTGGCCACATACGATCATGATCTAAAGTACTCTAGGCCTTACTGTAAAGGCGTAGGCCTAAGGATAAATACATTGAAATACAGGTGTCCCATATCTTAGCGAACTTGTCCCAGGCCATGGGAAGTTCGCCCTGGGCTCAGAATCGGGCTATACATCCAATACTATACAAAATAAGGCTACATAAAGTATCCAATACATAAATTATCATGCGTTCTACCGAAATCAAATTTCGAGACTCAAAATATTAGGGTGGGGGCATTTTTGCGGAACATACTCTTTTACAATTTTTAAATAATCAGAAATACCACATTTTAAAACATTCTTCTATCGGGTATTAGTGCTACTCCATTCCAGATAACTATTTTTATAATTACAAATATACTACGAGGGTCATTCAATAAGTTCTACCTCCTACATCATAACTTTGCTATTATACAAGCCAGTCGTATGAAATATTCCACAATTGTAACTTTGAATCTCAGCTAGAAAATCATAGTACATGTATAATGGTCTGAATACTCATTGTAGTTTTCTGGATATGCAGTAAAAACCATACTTCCATTTAGTGCGACGGAAACGGGTAAAAAACAGCCAAATGTCTCCTATAAGTGCTATTCATTTGGCCAATTCTAAGAGACAAAATGTACTTATCGGTCAATTGCAACCGTTTTAAGTTACAAATATCTAATTATCCAATTAGCCAAAACCAGCCTAGGAAAGCCATCAATTTTAACCCTACCCTAGAGAACCACTGAAAAAGTCATATTTGCTTTTCATAGGAACTAAGAGATCTTCATTATACAGGACTAAATGGATATATTTCAAGTCTCTCGAAGATATATTTTTCTATCACTGACTACCTTTATTAACTATTCTAAATGTTGCATATAAGGAAAACTGATAAAGTGACTATCATGTTAAGATTTAATATTCGAGGCATCACTGTGGCTTGACTTGTAATAACAAACATTTGACTAATTATAATTATTCCAGTATGCTAAAGGCGTAGCAATACATTCGAGTTGATATTATACTATTTGCAAGCTACACATGTTAATATTGCCTACAATCTGATTTATACATGATAGTATAGCATTATATTCAGAAATCATCCATTGTTATCTATTTCCAGTATTTAAATCGGGCGGTTATACCTAATCATACAATACGGAAAGAAAACGAAAAAACATGTATTTATCTTTGGGGTAATTTTTCGTGTCCGTTGTCCAAAATCTCTCTCTGGCTTTGATTGAATCATGACAAAAGTAAAATGGATATCAATAAGCATTTACTATAAATGTGTAGCTATGATTCAGAGCTGTAATCATGACAAATGTCATGAGGCTGACATTTATATTAGCGATTTTATGAGTGAGGAGGCAGAACTTATTGAATGACCCTCGTATAATACATCAAGTGCTTGGAGCGCAGATGTCGTGCACTTTTGATGAATTTGAGATTTTGCATAATATGAAAACACTTTGACATTCTCGAGTTAGTGCACATAATAAGCTAAAGTGCAGATGTATCTTTTGGGGTGAAAATTGGATGGCAACTTCGAATTCCCCATTGCCCAACACAGAGTTTCTAGTTTTCAAACACGTTTATCTCAAAATGAACAAAATGCACTAAGACAATTGCGCTCCAAGCACTCGAATGTAGAAGGAAAATTTTGAAATTATACAAAATCATAATCATGTAATCTGTCCAGCGCCATTATTTCAAACATCATTATCTATTGAAACAATTCATTTGTTCAAATTTCTTTTTTCTCAGCTATCTCTCAGTGCCCCTTTTATTTTTGTTAGTCGTGTTGCATTCATAAAAATTGCCATCTTCAGCGCAGTTATATGCATATTACTATATATTCAGTATGTATAGTGCATTTTTGGGTTTGTTTGTTACCCTGTCAGTCCAAGCAGACATATATAGGTCATGGCCTACTCCTAACTTTAAAAGATAAAGCTAACAGCATAATACCACCATGCTCTTATGCCACATCACCTATGTTAATTAACTTCTATATATGTATATACATGGTTTTATATCACACAGTTCGTCCTCTTTAATTAGTCATGCCAGTACCACTGCACCATGAGCTGGATCATTCGGTGTATTTACCTTTCGCCCGTTGGTTTTATTGACATAAATCCTTATAGACAACAATTTACAAAGGAAGTGGGCGGAGTAGTTTTTTTGAGATGTGTCACCTTAAACGATCCATTAAGTGACTGAGAATCACCCGGGGAGAATCAATGACTTCAATCATGGTGCCTGGTTTGGACAGTGCAATTTAGGTTTGCCATGACTAGCAGTAAACTCGGACATATTTGTTTGTTTGTTTGTTTACACGGTCGGTCCATACGGACACACGCTTGGGTCCTGAAGGGACCATGCTCAAGGAAATTGCTCGGGCCAGGCTTAAAAAGCTTATAAGCATGCTGGCTGAATGAAATGAAAGTTTGAAAAGATGGAAGAAAAGAATGAAGTAAAAAGAGCCACTTCCAACAAATAAAGTTAACAATTTTGCTGTCAGCCTTGGACATGAGAAAAGAATAGTCTTGATCCAATCTCATTTGCCACATAGGCATTGTGACACTCAATCGTGATAAGACATGTGAAAGGCTGAAAGTCTGAAAGTTTGCTGCACCTAGGTCAACTCTATGTCAGAGAGGGGCCACAGAAAACCTGCCATACTGGCTGGATTGACCCAGGGCTCTCATTATTTCACAAAGGTAAAGTCTTCTTAATTATAAAGTATAGACTTAAGAAGAAGGGTGATCTTGGAATTCATCCTAAGTTGAGCTTTTTGAAGTATGGCCCAGCAGGTCGGACAGCAGGTCTAAAGTTTGACACGAATCCTATTTCATGAAGATAAATTATGAATTCTTAAAAATTCTTCAAAAGAAGAATCAAAAACCAAAGAAGAATAACGCCCCATCTTCTTACATATGCAATAGGGCACAGATGGCCGAATTAGTTACGTAATCATTATCGGATCAAAAAACCAAACAAACAAAACTACCAGAAAAAAAAGCAAAACAAGAAAAGCACACACAATACAAATTTAGAAACAATGATACTCGACTGTTTCATCCTAAAACCCAGTATCCCATCGAATTACATTGTATTTTGTTGATAGCCTCTTTTATGCCTCCAAACAATGTCTCATCAATCCACCGTCCTCTGGTACCGTCCGTAAAGACATGATACTGCCATCACACTCTATTTTTTAATTCTGTAAATTCTGCAATGTGCACCTGCCATTCCGCGGTACAGTGTTGCCACATTGTATGTGTTTATGCATGATATTGATTTCTCTTGAGGGCATGTAGTATTGTGGAAATCCCGCCTCTTATTTCAGGCGCACCGCGCACCCTTCAGCTGCAGACGTGCTGTTAAAGGGTCCTTGAAGTCCTATATATACGGAGCGACGATACAAAAGTAGGCATAATTCTGTTATACCCTACACACCAACATCGGTAGTGGCGTCGTTCTTAAAAATCATGCACTATGAATACCTCTAGTGTGAAGGGTATAACAGAATTACTCCCAAAAGTAGGAGTCCACACAGTTAAAAAAAAGCAGAATGCTCAAAAACACACAAAGATGATCTCAGGAGGGCTCGTCCGATAAAATAAACCTCGTCATCTCCGATTTGGCCCTCGGCATAAACTGATAAAGTAATAATTCCTATATAATATTTGGTCAGTCTGCTCTCTCAAGGGACAAAAACACATCTACCAAAACATCGTAAGTGCTCCAATTGCCCCTGAACATGAATAGAGCCTCACACCGTTGGGCAGCTTTATACTTGCTGAAGGGCTGGGGAAAACACAAGGTTTACAGCGACGATGTGTACCACATCCATAAGCTTGGATACAATTATAAGATACGAATTATAAGAAAACAACACAATAATCTTTTTTTGAACCACAAAATGAATCCAAAGATTTACAGCAAAACACCCGCCCACCCACTACCCTGAACAAACATTAAAGAAAGAAAGAAACTAACAAACACAAAAACGAATAAAAACGAAACCATGTATGAGAAATAAACTGTTTATTGGATAACTCATCGTTTTTTGTTCATTTATAGAGAATATTAGAGAGTCATTTATTTTAAGACTTGAAAATAACCTTCCCTGTTGTTTTGTTTTTGGGTTCCCATTGCCTCAACTCAAGTCATTTTTATTTGAAATTACTGTAAAATCTAAGATCATATTTTAAATCAACCTAGAATATAATAATATTTGCTTATAATATTACTGCATTGTTTTATTTGAATTTGTTAAACAAAGATCCACATTTATATGATTAGCACCTGGTGCTCCAGGGTTAGTTTGCTCCAGTGTCTTTAAAACGTTGGGACTTAAAACAAAGACATTCTGATAAAAACGGAACTCTGGTGAACATTGATTACATTACAGATTGATTTCAGCAAAGATATTATCTAGAGTCTGATTTTAGATGCAACACACAACGAAACTGATGGGTATACTTCATGGAATTGCGTATGCATCTTTCTAGTGATTTATTGCAAGTTTCTGAAATTTCTAATACATCAGACCGGCAACACTTGATTGATATCATCGCTGAGTGACCGACTGTCAGAAAACGCAGGTAAGCTGAACATATTTTATGATATTTTTCTTGCTTTAGCATCAGTATTTCATTAATTTGTGAGTTTAATTGAGGTATGAGTGTCACTAAGAATAGACCTTGCTCGTTGCACTAGCTATGCGTGGCAAAATTAGCCAGAAATGCTTTGTTGAGTACCCGGCATCGCAACACGTTTTGTGTTGTGAACTTGTGTGGTGTATGCTGCACACACAGAAAATATAGAATAGAAGAAACATTATTAAACCAGCATGGGGCAACTAACTTTGCATTCACTAACTTTGCATTCATTGCACTGACTGTGGTTATTCTCGGACTAAAGATAAAAAACATATTGTCATGATTAGTTTACAGCAAGTCATGCATGTAAAACAATGGCTGGCAATCCTGGATTTCAGGAATCAGCATCAGGCCATTCAGGGCTCTAATTAAATTCCCATGAAGGCATCCTATCCTGTATTATTATTTTTTTGATGGATAAATTAGTTTGAGTTTAGTCCATGGTTTGACGATGACGGAACGGAATATGAATAAACTGTATAAATTGACCGTAGGCCTATACCATAAATAGGCCTAGTAGGGATTAGGCTACCCTAAATTCAGATGACAAGTCATATTATCAAGAATACTTATAAAACTAAACTAGCAGAGACAGTCGGCATCATAAATTAACAGTAGCGGGAAAAGTGTGATCCAAATTGTTGAAGTTAGTTTTTCGTGGAAATTGAAATAGGTTGAGCTATTTAACCAATACATATTCTTTGAACATTGTCATTAAACAGGATATCTGTTAAATAAAAGCAAAATTTGACTAATTTTATTCAGAAAAGTCGAAAATATTGATAAAAATATCTGACGCTGACTCAGATGCTTTCATTTCATAGCTCTCAAACAGAGAGCTATGATTCAGAGCTATAAAAGTGTTAGTGTTTGCGGTCAGCAATCATGATGAAGTAAACAAGTTTAGTTTTCTATAAGGCCACCTAATTTTTTTTATTCGATTCCCATCCAGGCTTCGCGCTAAATGGCGTTTTGGCGCGCACAGCGCCGTTTTCTCCGAGTGCGCGCCATAAATAATATTTTCCCATCAGTTCGGGAGCGCGGCGCGCGCCAGAAATTTCTGAATGAAAAAAAAATAAGCTTACTTAAAAAACACCTTGTCGGCTAAATCGTGATTATTTAATGCAAATATATAGCGGGGATTCATTTGAAATAGATTTATTTCGTCAAATCAGTTCATTTTTGGTACTCCTGTGCTCACTAAAATGTGATATTTCACCGCATATGACACTTTTCGTAAGCTCGCCGCGCGGCATAATTTGAAGTCTACATTTAGAAATTACACAATTTCGTCAATAGATGGCGCTATAACAATAACAAACTCGATCTGTCAATCAAAGATTAAAGATGGCCGGCGACGCGCAGCGCGGCCGATAATGAAGTAAAAATCACATTTTGCGAGCATATGAGTACACAAAATCCACAGATTTGACTAAATAAATGTATTTCAAATACATCTCCGCTATACATTTGCATCAAATAATCATGAATTACCCGACCACATGTTTTTTTAAGTAAGCTTATTTTTTAAATTTATTTTTTAATTTAATTTAATTTTTTTTTTTTTTGGGGGGGGGGGTTTGAGAAGGTAATAAAGGCGCGCTGGCACTAAATTTACGAGTTACTGGATTTGATAGAATTTTCAAAGAATTTTCAAGAACTCCTGGTTTTGGGATTGAGCTCCCACTTTTTGAAATTCAGGGGGGGTTCAGGAGCTTTGAGAACTCCCGGTTTTTAAAGTTACTGCTAACCCTGTTCCCGTCGCCCGCCCGCATCACTTATGGCCACCGCATTTTTATTTTAAAATTTCCCCCCCCCCACCTAAAAATAGCATAAAACAGTCAAAATGCATTCCCGTACCGTCTGAAAATCTAGTCTAGCTTGTAGCACCCTCATTTCTAGAGCTCTTGGAAGTATTTAACACGGCCGCGTAAAATGAATGCGTACTTCTCGGAAGACTGTACACTTATGCTGTTTACATCGTGACAGACGAGTGGTTTCGCGAAATTATGAAAGTACAAGTTTAATTTAATATTTCTTTCTTGTTTTATTATTTTTTAATTCATTAAAATATAAATGCGTTTGTGACATATTAGATTTTATTTCGTGGCGGGAAAAGTTGGCAAAAGAAGTATTTTATATTATGCACGTAAAATGGATGCAGAATTCCACATGCATGACATTGACAACACACGTACACTGTCGTTATGTCAGCTGAAAATGTATTGTAAAAACCGGATTGGTCGATCGATTTTCATGCATTTTCATTGCATACATGTATATGAGGGGTACATCTAAAGGCAATATTAATCCTGGGGTGGTAGGGTCGGGCTAGGGGGGAAGCTGCAGGCCGTAGGTGGTCCCGACTTTGTTGCTCATTTCGAACAGGAAAAAAAAAAAAAAAAAGCCTCCCGCCCTCCTCACTTTTTGAAGACCTGTGGGACGGGAATCTATTTTTTTTTTATGTGGCCTAATTTGGGGTTATTATATCATAGTGAATTGATAATTCAGAGCAGAGTGCATTCTAATCATTATAATTAGTCTTTTAATTAAATACTCGCAAGTCCTTATCCAGATGCTAGATTAAAAAAACCGAGGACATTCTATATTTTCTTTTTCGCTTCTTCGCGGACATAACCTCTCCAAAAATACCTAATGTTTTGAAATCACGGACATAGCTTTCAAAATGACCCCTTATTTTTGGAAATCGCGGACAAAGCTTAAAAAACACCCCTAATTTTGGACATAAATGTCCGCAGATTGTCCGCGGACATGGTACAGAAAACCCACCTTTTCCGCGAGTTTTGGAACGATCAGGCCTAACAAAAATAAATTGTTGTTTCCGGTAACCCGACCGACCCTCTTAAAACCTGCCGACCGTACAAATTTTATCAACATTTTGAAAAAATAAAATTTATTTTCTACCTACCGTTCGTATTTTTTCAGTCCAAATTTGCCCATTTAGTTTTACATTCCCATTTTGCCGAAGGCAACGTCAGATGTTCGGCTTTATTTTTGCGTAGCAAAAACTGCTACACACTTTTTGACTTATGTAGCAATTCCTAAATTGTGTGTCGCAGTTTTTATAGGCAATAAAATAGCGCACATAAATATTATTTTTACTAATTTATAACAAGGCGTTATTATTAATAACTCCATGATTAAGTTATAATTAACTGAATATCTCCAACAAGTACTTCTTAAGTCAAAATACTGCATCCCAAAATATGCGACGCCACTTTACAGTTGCGTCGCAAACAGTGCTGTTTTGTGTCGCATTTTGCGATGCGATACATGTTATGTCAGACGTTGGCCGAAGGTCCAATTTGAATGTACCCATTTCCATGAATTCTGCAACAATTCTGAAGTTTACTTTCCATTATCGTCCGTATGCCTAAAAGTTTATTTCCATTCATCAACAACAGCGCAGTATTTGCGGTTATCGCAATAATAATTTTTTTGGTACCACCAACAAACCAACCAACCACATGGAATGACGTAGCGTAACATGGTAAAAATAACACACTGGGAACCGTGTGGAACTGAAAAGAAATATCATATTATTAACCTCAGTTCGGGCATGCAAAAGTCTCTCGCGCACGTGTTGAGAAGTAAAGCCAAGTACGATCGAAGGAAAAACATTTATTTTTTAATGAGAAAATGCAGGGTATTTACAATACATTTAATGATAAAATAATGAATGAAATTTGCCTCGGAAGTTGGCGTTCACTGTTCAGACCGGGCGTTGAGATTGCGATGACGGTCAAAATTCGGAAGCTTTGCAATTAATTTACATGGTGAATCTAAAATAATATTATTTTGTAAAATAAAAAATTTTCCCGACCGACCGACCCTCTTTTTTGTCAGCATGTTACCGGAAACAAATATTTATTTTTGTTAGGCCTCATGCGTACCCAAAGTCAATGTTGACTGAAACCACCAAGCATGCAGTGTTTGTCATGAATATTGAAATACGTTGATAAATAAACCATGTTTGGTTTAATATCATTACGTATATTCATTGACGTATACACTACTTAAATTTTAGTATTAATAATAATAATCTTTATCTCTTATATAGCGCAATTACATCAAAAAGAACAAATACACATCAATAGCGTAACTGGATAAGAGTGACGGGATTGAATAAAACAACTGATTTACTCAATTATAATTAATAAGTGTACCGTATTATCCCTATTAAGCGCCCATGCCCTTATAAGTGCCCACCCTGTTTTTCTCAATGACTACCGACAAACAATCCCTTATAATAAGCGCCCACCTTTTCAATTACCGTAGCACTGTACAACAACATTTTTCGCCACAGCGTCCTTCAGTAAAGCAGTACCAGCAAGCCTGGTTCGATTGCGGCCGCTGCCCGCTCTCCCCGATGCGAGCCGAAGGCTTAATATACAACATAGCGCAGGCTCAAACCTACTGAGAATAAACTTGAAGGGCACTTAAAGCTTGTCGGAATATTGGCGTCATGTAATGTGCCAGCCACAGTGAGACCAAGTCTGCGACCCAAAAATGTTAAACGGTTTACTTTTCGATCGCACATGGTTTTTCGCTAGTGCAACATTGCCGAATTCGACAGTGTTTACAATAAATGAGTTTAAAAAGGTAACTTAATAAGCGCCCACCCAAAATGACTTTGCTAACCGCCCTGGGCGCTTAATAGGGATACTATGGTACATGTCGTGCCCAAATTGGATCGAAGTATCACAAAAATACAGCAAACATTGATGAAAAAAAATCATAAAATACTATAATTATATTTAAAAATGTCAGCAAGACTGGGGTTCGAACCGGGGATTCGAACCTCTGCCATGTGAACGGTTTAAAGTGAGCGCATCAATCTATTAGATAGACCCCGGCGCTGAATGACATTTGATTGATGATACAAAACTATTACACAATACCGGACGCGACTTGATGAATACCTGAATATTCATACAATTCTCGCTTCATTGATTGCTTAATCGTGTGTCGCAACTGTTTAGAGTGTGCTATTTATTTCAGAGCCAAATCTGAATAATAGGCAGACTACGAGATACATCGGCCTGGTGTCACTTGGAAAAGATTACATAATATGGCTTTAACCAAGGTGTACATACATGTACATGGTGTACATATTCTTTGATCATTAAACAATGGTCATGACAAGTGTGTTATAAATGTAGGGAAGAAAAAGCGTTCTTGAAATGGGACTTTTTTACACAATTAAATGCAGAAAATTAGTTGGTGTGGTGCTCCCTCAAACAACTCTGTCTACGAGACAACTTGTTGCCTTGACGGAGTTGTCTTGTAGGCCGAGTTATCTCAATTCCAAGGTTCTGTCCCCAGCATGGCTCTGGTGAAATATTATTTTATTAGCCTGAGAATTTTTGGGTTTGGATTTTTTGTTGTTGATGGTTTTAGCCATTTTCAGGGTTTTCTAAATGTTCAGGTTTTTGTTGTTGAGAAAAGCTAATGTTCATGCCTGTTTCATTCATTATTTGACACTTTTCAGGATTTTCCCCTCCTAGTAGTTTTATCTCTCAAACATTCCTAAGGTGTAAGGTAAAACTATTTCCATCCCAGTTGACTGGAGTAGGTAGCGATAGTACACCTACAACCATATGCGCTCATTTCTTGGTGAGATATCCTGACTCCAACCCTCATGCACACACACAAACCAATTTAACCTTCAAGGATTAATAGGGATCTTTTCAGACACTAACAATTATACAGTGAACTTCCATTTATTATTATATCTATGATTTGCTCATTGTTGTGTACTTAATGACCGCTGTGGCCTAGGTATGGTGCTAGTTATATAAATACCTGCTATTATTTGTATACATGGAATCTCAGTCTGGCGTATAGACAACAGCACAATTGAATTTGAATCCATAGAATTTGAGACAATACTCAGTAAGTTATTTGATGGTGACCTGAGACTCGCTCATCCAAACAAACACGCACCTGAAAATCAACAGGGGAAAAACTTTGTTTTCTTATTTGTCTAGAATTGTTAGTGCAGAAATAATATAAACTAAATTACAGTAGTATAAGTACAGTTAGTTAAAATAATATTTAAAAGGAAATGGGTATGTTATGAAACTAATTATGAGAGATTGGGGATCATGTAATTTCACAGGTTGGTAAGAGTATAATACATGGTGAATTGCCATTAGGTCTAAAACCATTTGGTCTAATATGGGTTTAGACCAATTTGGATTAGACATTTTGGCATTAGACCAAATGGGTTTAGACCATGGCAATAGACCTATAATATAAGGTTTTAATTTGATACAGACTTTGTTTGATCTAATTGGTCAATTACCCCTAATGGCATTAAAATGCTAAAAAATGCTACTCTCTACTTATGGCGCATGCTTCTCTAGGCGGGCTATTAACCCTAACCTTACCAGAGGCCACAAAATACCACAGCAAATAGCTGCTGTACTGAGTGCTTCACGATATCTCGTGGCACGATCCTGCGAGCTTTCAAATGGTCTTGAAAAAGTCAATTTTTTCGAGTTCCCAGTGTCTTTTACCATCCTATTGCCTGCCTGCCAATAGTATCATGCACTAAGTATATTTTTGAAAATCATTTGATTGTGAAAATTGTATGTTAGTGAAATTGCATGCAGAATTGGTATGACATGCTCATGGTCAAGAGCACTCAATAAAGTATCCTCTGCTACAGTTATTGCTTTCATTCAGCCAGCTGAGCCTGCTGGGTAAATATTGAGGGTGAAGCACAGCAAAGCTTCATCTGCAATAGCTGCCAGATGTTATCATGTATTCATGTGTGGTAGCCTATTATAGCAGACACATTGATGATTATATACTGAAAGTAACACAGGGCAGCTGTAGCAGATGGGACATTTTCACATGTATGCATCTCCGTTATGTGAAAAGGCAATATCTACAATAGCTGCCACATGTTATAATTAAAGGATGCTCTTAGTCTTAGATAGGCTCTTGTCATATCAGAATCTTACAAATGTCAGCTATTGCAGAGAAGACTTCGTATGCAGTGCTTTTCTTGGGTAATGTTGGTTGGCTTCGTCGTCGAGTGCCATGGAAAATATAGCTACTGTGAAGCATGGCATGTTACTGTAAAATGGCTTATTTTTGTGCGCATAATTTACCCGCCTATTAATAATGATACAGTAAAGTTTGTGTGTTAAATATATATCATCAATTAGTGATTTCTATACGGTACTTCAATTGTATTATTTTGGCATATTACCAACCTTACCACTGCGTACAAGTCTTTCTCAAAATTTGTGGTTAATTTCTATAATTATGCCAATTATTTCATTTGTATTGTAATGTGTTTACAGTGTGGAGTGAAAATGATGTGCTTATTCATCCTGTGCTTATTGTTAATCAGTAATGTTCTAGTCCTACCCTAGGACTACTCCTATCTAATCCTAGAAAACTGCTCCCAACAGCAATTTCACTAGGTTTATTTCTTGAGGGTGAAAAACCATAATGATGGTCAAAACTTGTGCTCGCGCAGTGTTTTGGGCAGTAAAACAATAACATTTTCAACATTTTTCACTCTTGAGAAAAATGTTGAAGGGTAAAATTCAAAAGTGAAGGGTATTTCACCCTTTGTATAGGGTGAGTGAAAACACTGTCCCAATCCGAGAACAGCTATCAACTTATGAACCGCGTGCCTGTGACTCAGCTAGGAGTGTTTCTATAGTCTATCTTTATAGTGTAGTATTTCCCTGAATAGGCTGATTTTAGTGGCCCTACAACACTGTCCGGACAGGGGTCAGACCCCCACCCTTTTTATTTTTGCCCCACCCTTTTAACAGAGCCACCCTTTTTATTTGGGAATGTTCAACCCCCACCCTTTATACCGAAAAGGGGACATTTTGATCATTTTGTGCATTCAAATTGACAGAAACATCCCGGGACCCGTTTTGTTTTTCGTAGCTCCCGGCGAGTTTCCATTTTGAAAAAATGTCACAATTTCAACAATAGATGGCGCTGTATAACAACAAACCAATTTAAAGATGGCGACTTTTTAATTTCGAATCGAAGTATATCTTTGGATACATATTTATGATATAACTAGCACTAGCGAGTCGACAAGGTTGGTATTTTGATTATTTTGATGATCGCTGAGAAACCGCCACCCTTTTTATTTTATCTCCACACTTTATACAACTACACCCTTTATATCAGAAATATTCTGACTCCCACCCTTTTGTTGATATTTTGATTTCTGAAGTCCCACCCTGTATAAAGCGTGCCGTCCGGACTATGTACAAGGAGGGCTATAACGTTCTGGATAAATTGTAATTGTAATGTTGATATTTAAGTGTGGATTGTATACACAGTAGAAGCAGTATAATAAGTTTCAAGTACTTTTTACAAATATTATAAGGCTATACGTACTTATACTGGTCAATTTATCTGAATTAAAAAGATAATCCCATAAGACAGCAAAAAACAAAACTTTTCTCAATCATTTGTTAACCTCTCAGGTAGGGTTGTTCAGATTTGAGTTATTTTTTCTAATTTGTATGAACATGTTGATAAATTAAAAAGAAGGTTCAACAAAAAATACATTTTTCAAACTAAAATGTCTTTATAATTTTTGCATAACAATAACTGAAAAAAAAATTGAAATACATTTTCTTAATTTTTTTGTTTTTTTTGTGGTCAGTCAGGCTCGTAAAACCGTTTTCCAGCCTAAGGCACAGTTAGCAGAATATTAATTTGCTCGGTAATAATAATATGCACTTACTAAAATCGTGGCAGAATCTTTTTATGCAGTGAGAATTCAAATTGGATTTGGGCAATTTCTTTTTACAAGAATCTAAAGATTCTCACTATTTAGATAATGGAAGCAAGAAACTTTTAACAAAATCAGATTCTCACAAAATATATGTTGCGATCAAGCCAAATAAGTCTGGAGTCGAAAATATATAATTTCAAACTTTATGCTTATTTATTTGTTTATTTGTAAAGCTACATTTTGCAGAAAATACTATTCCAAATGGACATTCAATTCTAAAGATATGGGGGGGGGGGGGGGGTGAGAGATATTGAAGTGTTTTCAAAACAATAGAAAACAAATTATTTCTCTCCTTTGTTTGGTCATATCTCAAAATCATTTTTTCCGACATTGTACTTGATCACATCACATAAGGTGTGGAAAAATCTTTACAAGGCTTGATTCTTTGACTGGACGAAATTCTAACCCTGCTAGTAAGTGCACTGAATACCTTGAAATCTGAGTATTCCTGATTGAGTGCAACGAGAGAATAAACCCCATTCAACTACGTCAGAGCTACATTTAGCCAAGTATAGTGTGAGTTACATTCGGTTAATATGGAAGGTAAATTGCCAGGATTACTGCAGATTTAAAAGAAAAAATTCAACAACGCAGCGCAACTATAACAGCAACGGCCCCAGTGCATCATGGGATGCAAGTGTTTTATTATGGGCAATGCTTTATAGGCAATACACTTGTGAGCAGGCTTCTCATTAGGTAAAAATATTATGGGGTCCAGCTCCAAGCCAAAAATGTAATTTGCGAATTGTGACTTCGGAATTGGATACGGACGGAGTAGTTAAACGGGGACTACAGCGCTGAAATGTCCATAAGTTGTCTACTCTATTTATTTTGTTGTTTGTAAACAGATAGATAAGTAAATAAATGACTTTCAAATGTACCTATCCCTATCAATCATGCGACAGGCCTGCGTGTGGATCGAAGTTTGCGTCCACATGTACGCAATGAAGAGTCAAGTTTGAATTGTACTGCATTTTCAACAAAAATATTGCGTCCCCAGACGCGAAAACGCAATGTAACGAGAACCCTGCTTGTGAGGATATAATAAATTTAACAAATTTTAACAGCATATTAGAGCACAGTTTTTGCAACACTTTTTAGTCAGTTTTTAAGACTGTACATTGAAAGATTGTGACTGATCACATGAACCGTCCATCATTTAAAGGTAGATGACCCGATCACATTTTCGTAACACAGAATTATTTCAAACATACGGAGATTTTCATATCATATGAAAGCTCGTATTTTTCTCATCATCATACTGAAATTTGACGGCCTCAATCGGTATAATTACGGAGAAATCGATGAAATAACGTCGAATTACCGCGAATGGTGGTAACCACCGATATAGTTTGTGTACTACTCAATGGGTACACAGTTCACAGCATCTTGTGCGTCTAAAATAAGAGCCATTAGAGCTAGGCAACTCAAACTTTGGAACACGACTTTTTTAAGGATGACCTTTCATGTAGAATAGAAAACTTCAAGTTGAAAATCGGAACATCTACCTTTAATGCTGTCATTTCTTGTAGAGGTTTGAGGGATACTCAGAAGCTTAGAATATTTCAAAATAAAAGTTAACCCATTGCTTACTGGATTTTGGTTACCAGAGGTTTTTACCTCAAGATTCATGAATGGGTATTTTTGGCATTAAGTGTCATATATACTGACCCTTGTACTTACATTTGTGAAAATACTCTGTTGAAGAAAAATACTCTGTTCAAGAAACAACCATACCACACTTTAAGACAAATATGACCAGGGTTCTAGCTACGGTGGGCGGCACTGCGCGGGGCCGCCGGCACTGACAATATCCGCCCAGCACTCTAAAAAAAAAAGTAATTTTGTTTTTGTGTTTGTTGTTGTTTATTTTTTAACAATTTGTGGATAAAATCATTAAACTGCCTCATAAAACAAGAAATTATGTGGCAGGAACCCTCAAAGTGCATTAAAAAACCATAAAAAGACATTAAGAAGGCCTCTGGATCCCATGCCATGATCCACTGCACATTGTTCGCTACACTTTCTTCGTTCGCCGTCAGTAAATTTACCCGGCACTAAAATGGTCCTGGCCAGAATCATGAATATGACTGGTGTGTCATAGAAACATGTAGGGTCATTGATTTACCTAATGGCCGAAAATGTAATCCATATTTGTGTCACATGCCCATATGGCCTCCCCTTCCCCGACCTTTTTTGTCACAGCAAATACAGGGGGATTGGTTGTTATTGATAACCACCCAGTCAGTGTGTAACCCCTGTGATAACAATAGGAGGCAGCTGATGATACTGTCACTGGGTCCTGGTGACACGCATGTCATGTAATAGTGTGTTTGGTACACAATTGACAGAAATTACTTGGGTTTTTCTCAGTGGTGGGTCCAGGTGACATGACATGCTAACATTACTTCATTATGACATCATCACATGCACTAAGAGAGTAGTAGGCGGGCTGTTAGGGTTAACTCTAAACTATAAACTTACGTTTATGTAAAGCTTAAGGGGGCTGTGGACTCTCAGGTACAGTCTCCGTAAAACTGCCTTAACTTCTTCAATATTCATTTAATCTTTATAAATGTATACAGTTTTTTGCAGAAAAGGGTTCAATGAATCCAACCATGATAATGAAATTGACCATTTTGGAAAAAATTATAAAAAACATGTTTTTTGACCCATTTTAGGTTTGGAAAAGATAACTCAAAATATATTTTGTTAAATGTTGTCATACTAGTTTTATGATAATCCTGATAACATTCCCCAGGAGCGTTTTTTTAATTTTTAATATCTTATTTTTTATTTTTTGAGTTACAGACCAAAAAGTGCCAAGAAATGTGATTTTTTCCCAAAAATGGTGATTTTCATGATTTTGGCGGTAAAAAATCATTTTCGAAAACCTCTTTCTGAGCTTCATGGATTAGCAGATATGTAAGCTTAGGCGTTTCCCGTGATCACGGTATTCACGCCGCAAATCACGCTTTTCATGATAAAATCATCAAAATCACAGATTTTGTAAACAGTTCCATGAAATCGCGGAATTGTTATTTCAGCCGCCATAATTGTCCGACAAGCCGATTTTACAGTTTTATTTAATAACAAAAATCAATTTTTCCGAATTCCTATTGAAATATTTCCTTTCAAGACGATATCGACGCGCAATTATTGTGTACAGTGCATTCATCTCTAGGCCTACTTGACATGACTGATTGAAATTCAATTGACAGATGATTTATAATATCGAATTTATTTGAATGAGATAAACAAAAGACCGTCGTCTTCTAAAGAAATAAGTAGGCCTACTTCAATCAAACCCAACTTCAAAAGAACATAGAGATTGTTAATACATACGCCACCCTCTTCAGAAACGTTGTTAGTCGATACAAAAAAATAATCCAGCGTGTTCAATGGGTGATTATTGATTCAAGACCCTTTAAGAGCATGACTCACATGTTTCGATGTCATAAAAAGCTATAAAACGACATCAAACAACATCGTATCTTCATCATTCATATTGCATTGCATTGCATTGTATTGTATTGCATTACATTGCATTACAAGGTGCTTACAATAGCTTTCAATGGCAAAGGCAGTGAGCCTACGACGCCGGGGGTCACCCAGATGTAAATCGTATTGAAAATACATGTGGCAATTCAAAGAGTATTTTAGAGCACCGTCATTACGAACTCCGATGGTTTCCGTTTCTTTTGACGACGACAACATTAATGAATATTCAACATAATTCATTCATAAAAAGTCATGTGATGATGAATAAATTACAATTATATTTTTGTAAATACAAAAGAGCTCTGTGATTGGTAGAGATTTGTTATAAATGTTTACATGTTTTCAGGTCACATCATGACCTCGCAAGGAAAAACAAAATAATTTACATACAGTAACTTAAAAAATGTAACATGAAAAATATTTAAAAAATGTTTTTGGGGGCTATATTTGTACAAATGGTTGCGCAAAACAGCTTTATTATTAATTTCAATAATGTACAAAACATTTTGTCTGCATTTAGTACGAAAAATATAGATTTTATTACTACTTTCATGCGGGATTTCTAACAACACGTGTACATCAACGGTACGGGCTGTCTTTAGTAACTGGCAAAAATGCCGCCTAGGCCGCCGGGAATTGGTAAATGCCTAAAAATACGACCTGCGCTCCGTAAATCACGGAATTTCGGCGCGTTTTTTTCTTGAAATCTCAATAATCACGGTAAATCACGCTTTTCACAAAAATTGCCCACGGTTTTCACCTAAAAAATTTACGGGAAATCCCTAAGCCTACAGATATGTTAGAGGATAGGATTGAGCTAAAGGATTATAGATAAGTAAACTCACCATTTGATTTTCCCCATCTTGACTCATTAGCTCAGTTGGTAAAGCCTTACTGATTAGGAAGTCCCTTTTGTTTAAATCCTGGATAGTCAGTGAACATTTTCACTGACCATCGCTTATTCTATTAATTGCTGAGCATAACTCTTCCAGTAGCATACAACATGTCTTGTCACTTGTATTCTGCTTCACACGTAATTGTT
Organism: Ophiura sarsii; assembly: GCA_035610835.1. Lineage (NCBI taxonomy): Eukaryota > Metazoa > Echinodermata > Ophiuroidea > Amphilepidida > Ophiuridae > Ophiura > Ophiura sarsii. The sequence continues at coordinate 12,566,573 of CM069453.1, forward strand.
TGGCATTTTCTTTCTGGATATGTAATGTACAAAATGTATTTTGTGGGATAGCCAGTCTACTGTGATAGTAAATAGTTACCGTCTCAATAACGAGAGCAATTAGTATTCACAAAATGTCTATTAAATGGATGGACAGTATTGGAGAAATAAAATTAATTGCTGTGATACAAATCAACTATACAGCACAGACACTGTAAAAGGGGGAAACTTGCTTCTGAATTTTATGATTTGGAACTCAAAATAAAAAACCTGAAAAATGCTACAAATGGTTTTGAGTCAATATTGCTGATTTATACAAGCAGGAACTGATAAAACTGGTTATATGATTACAGTTAATTTTATTTGTGATTTTTTCTTCTTCTTTTTTCTAGTTTACTTATAGACTGTTGAGTTCTGCTATCCATGTGTATTAACTTTCTAACTCTCGGGCCTGTTTTGGGGAATTGAAACCACCAGGGGAGAGAAATTGGTCAGTGCCAATGCCAGGGATTAAACCTGCATCGCCCGTGTGGAAGTCTAGCACCATATGATAGCCTGTCTGATCGCACAACAAGATTGGGGAGCGCGCACGAAGTAGTGTAGTGTTTTGTTGTAGTTATGAGGATGGTTAGGGTTAATAAATTCTTTTACCCACATATTCATAACATAAAATGTAGTACACTTACGTTCAACTTTACATAGCAGGCTTCCCTGTTGACAGTATGATAATGTGAAAACTGCCCCTCTGAAAAGTACACTGGATTTAGCACTAAAGGAGGCCAATGGGGCATAATGCGATTCTATGGTAAACCTACTTATGTTTATTGATATAACTTAGAAAATCTCCGGAGCTGTCAAAATGTGTCAAATATATAAGTGACGAAAGAATGGCACATGTGCGTTTATCAGGAGCAATTGTACTTTTAAAGAAAGCATTTGTTTCACCATGGTGTTTCACAATCCTGAAAAAAATTCTATCGTGTAAAATTTCAAGATTTGGTCATTTCGATGTAAATCACATCAAAATTATCAGCAATTCAGCACCACTTGCCACATAAAATCTAGCACCATTATTTAACCCTTTTCAACCTGTTAATCATGAATTTTTAATTTAGATTTGTTTTAATTATTTGTTTTAATTAATCAAAATGTTATCGATATAATTGGACATAGGTGAAAACATGATTAACTTTATAATTTTAAGCAAGAAGAGAGCTAAAGTTTCCATTTTAGAGTTCAAAAATGACAACCTCGAGTTGATTTCACCATGAGTTGGATATCAGGCCATGCGTTTTGAAGTGGGCCCATTTGCGTTTCATCGTGCGATTTTTCAGATATCGCGCCAATTTTGGTTCATTAAATATATTTCTAATATTTGACATCCTACACCCAAAAAGTATACATATTTTAATAGGAAATTGTCCAAGGAATCCAAAAATGCAATCAAAAAAGACATAGGGTGAAGTGATAAAAAGTTTGAGATCAAAATATGGAGATTTCTTTGAAAAAAAGTTACATTTTTAAAATGTCAGTAAAGAAAGAACTGTACACCCTATAGTAAAAACAACTGCATATTTCAATTCTCCAAAGTTAGACCTTTCCAGTGATATATAACTTGTTAGGGGTTATGTTTAGTAAAATATTTTTGTGCGATCATCTTTTCCGATAAGAAATTGAGTCGCAAATTTTAAACAATTACAGGTACACAAATAATAAACCCAAAGTTGAAGAATAAATTGTACTATGACCTATTCACTTGAACTTCTTTAACACATATATTTGCAAATTTAACTAACACTTAAAATAATTACATTTAGAACATTAAAATTGCTTATAATGTAAAAAATAAATGACTTGAATCGACTCGAGCTGATGGGTTCCACACTTTCGCTGAATTACCAGCAGACCGATAACACTTTTGGGAGTTCTTAAGTTTTTAAGCAATTTTGACATGATCATGAATGTAAACAATATTTACAACCTTATTGTAATTTAGTTTGCAGAAAAGCAACCTACTGTCAATACCAGTTTTTCATTCATCTTCAAAACAGACAAAATACTTGGATGCTTGGATGAAGTTAATTATAATGCAATGTTTAAAAGAATGTCCTCATGGTCTACATTCTGAAGAACATGCAAATCCGTTTTTTTGGTACTTGGTTGAATGTCAATTCCATAGTATACAACACACTCTTGAGGAACAATTGCCTCTGTCTTAGTGTCCTCTTTGTACAAGGGCAGTTCCGTAATTAGGTAACCCAAATTGAAAAAATTGAAAAAAATTGAAAATCGTCGATATAACCTAATTTATGTATCATATCAAAGGTTATGGGTTATAGTATCATGATATAATTTGGAATTTGATCTAACATTCTCGGTTTGGCTGATTTTGAGGTTGTCGCGGACGTACAGGGCATTTTTTAGTAGAAATCGCACCATGGAAGTGCAATTATTTCCATGAATGAACTAAGGCAAGTATTACAAATTGATACAATCAATACAACAATGAACATGTGTTATGTATCATATAAAAAAGTTACTTAAAATGACCAAAATATTTAAGAATTATGCTTTTTGGATTAAATTTGGTACCTTCTGTTGCGGACGTACACTTCCCAAAAGCTGCTACTTTTAACCACTCTGTTCAATACTTTGGTAATGTTGGAAACCAATGAAGTAAGTATTTTTCTAAAGCTGATGATTCATACTTAATGTTTAAAACTTATTTTGTTCTGTATCTGTTTACATGTTTAATACATGGTCTTTTGTTAGTGTCGCGGACGTACATCTGTGAATTATTTCACAGATGTACGTCCGCAACACTAATATGTACGTCCGCGACGGATAAACATCAGTCAATTTTAACTTAAAGATAAAGGTTCTGATAATTTTCTCTGTTTGTTTTCTTTAGGTTTGTCCCTCTTACAAACAAAACAATATTAGTTTTCATTACAGACCTGAACACTTCAGAGAACTTTTGATAGGAATACAGGTGTACTGAAAAAATCACTTTCTCTGCGTACGTCCGCGACGGAGGGTTTTCACGCCATATCTCATTAACCGAAAATGGTACAGCAAAGGAATTTTCAGGTTTTATACTCCTACTAGAGATACTTGAAACCCAGGTGTTAATAATCAAGCAACTGGTATAGTTTAGATTTTGCAAGCCCTCAAAGTGTCTGAAATGTACGTCCGTAACTACGGAACTGCCCACAAGTGTCCTTCTCTGGTAGTCTTCTGGAAATTAAGAAAGTGTCCTTTAAGTACTTTTGTGCCAGCCAAATATGTGTGGCCATACTGTGATGTGGTATCTTTCTCTAGTTCATATACACCTTCTGATGTGACATGCAGCAAAAAAAATGAGTAGATGGCATCAGATGAGGGTTTTATGGCAATAAATGAATCCACACCTATCAAATTTGTGTAATCCAGAGGTGTGGTATCTATCAAATCACCTGAGTCGTCCAGAGAGTCTGGTTCAACACGGTCGCAGGCTCCACTTCCAAAAGAAATTTCTTTGAAACATGCAACATGGGATTTGTTAAAACTTGAAGGCTTTGATCTTGTAATACCATTAGGAGATCTACACTTGACTGCACTTGAATTTACTCAGCTCATTGAATTTTTAACTCAAAACTGTCACTCCTATGTATTTTGCATAAATGGCACGATTTTGCACACAACTCGATCAATTTTGATAACGGCATTATTTTAGTTATTATATTTAATTGGTTAATTTAATAAGTACCATTAAGACTTAAAGATCTTCATACTTGACTAATAATAACTATGGAATAACTCAATAATTCAACCAAACAATTAACTGTCAGTGTCAGGTATAGTGATCTTATAAGCTAACTTCTGTAAAGTCCAAAATTTATGCTCCTGCTCGTTATGCTCCTGCTCGGTCACCACCGTGCAAAAATGGGTATTTGGAGTTAATTAATTGGCAATTACTAGAAAATAAGACAACATCAGGCAGGTTTATGACTTTGAAGTAGTTGGCAGATATATTCCCTTCAATTTGGTACCAAATATGACCATGTAGCACATGTATTTAAAATGTTACACCCTTACCATTGTGTATGTTTGTCGCACAAATGAAACGGCACCACCAAAATGTGGGCCCACCTTAAAACGCATGGCCATCATATAAAAATTGACATTGACATTGCCTTGGATTGGTTATGAGGGTGTCTACAACGTCCTAATGGCCATAGTAGTTATACACTGCCAAGATTTTATTTTGGGCTATGTGTTTTTGAGGATTTCAAAATTTCATGGAAAGGCTGAAAGTAGAAAAACATGAATAACCATTTGCAAAAATAATGGCATATTCAACATTGTATTAGGCTGTGTTGTAAATATGACTGACTGAGGTTGAAGGGCCCTGACTGGTTATAAATGGGTAATAATGGAACCTGAATTGAATTTGCCCCTAGTGAATTGATGGAATCATGTTTAAACTGTAGTACTATTAAACTGTCTGGCAATTTTCCCTCTTCCCCCTCAAGATTGTATTTGTAAATGTACATGTATGGGTTATTATGGAAAGGCGGTGTGAGGAAGTCATATATAGGTGGAAAAATGGTCAGTCGACAACAATTTGGATGGATAGGGCCAGCCGCAGGGGTCAAAAATACTTGTTTGGCTACGAGGGCTATTTTGAGCAAATTCTGCCCTAAGTAGCCCTTTAGTACATTTTACCATATGCCAACATTTTCTCAGGGGCTATTTTGTGAAAACTAGGGGCGAATTGCCCTTCGACCCCGTGTATTTTGAGCCTCGGTAGGGGCATAGGGATGGTAAGCTTTGTAAAAAAAGAATAAGTCTCTCAATTCGCTAACAAAATGTTAATAGCACTTTTGGCGGATATAAAGTCTAAAACACAAAAAGCAGCCAGGAATGCCTATGACTACTGTGAAAGAGATTATTTTTTGTGTGCATAATTTTTCACTGTCAAATACAAAAATTAATAAAACACAATTGTGTCTTTGCATATTTATAAATGGGCAATTATGTATTCCTTGAGCTATAAAGTATGTGCGTAAGCAACAAATTCACACCATTTTACTTTTTCTGTAACTATTTTGGTGCACGAAAGTTAATTGTAGTGTGAAGATTTCCACTTTTAACTCAACTCAACTCAATTTTCCCCCTCATTGATGGCAAAGTATGTTTTGGGTATAGATTTACTAGGTAAGCCAAGCTCTCCAGGTAACGTAAACAATCATTAAAACAATCTAAACTTTGCAATCTGTCCAGTGGGGCAGTAGTAGTGAAAGATATGAGACAGACTCAAGCTGAACTTGGTTTACTAAGGGAACGGTCATGATATACTATAAAACCAGAAATATTTGCGAGTTTAAAATTTCACAAATCTGCAATACTGGCCAGGGTTGTAGCTACGGCAGGCGGGTGTGCCCGGCACTCACAGTCAATAAAAACCCTTCCGCCCGGCACTTATTCGCCCCAAATTGCAGGGCTGTACTTTCGGCGCGAATCCGCGAATCGATTCGCGTGAAGATTCGCGTAAAATCACTTTCTCGCCAAAAAGATTATTTTTCCAAGTTCAAAACAGGACCTTAGATGACTGGTATTTGACTCTAAACTGTTCAAGTTGAAATTAAAATGATGATTGTTCTTAACAATAGTACAATAAATGTTTAAAATGCGGAATTTAAATTCAGTAAAAAGGATTCTCGCAAAAATATTCTGCGAGAATCCATGGATTCTCGCAAAATTCCTCTGCGAGAATCCATTTGGATTCTCGCAGGATGTCGCGAAAGTACACCCCTGAATTGTAGTACTTAAATAAGCTTTAAAAATGTGATATTAACAATGTGTGGAAAGTGTGGAAGGAACTTTGAAGTAAAATAGAGTATGTTATAGCATTTTCCTGTTTTGTTCTCGTAATAAATCAATATTTGGTCAATAAATTCATTAAGCTTATGTCGTAATTCTCCTCGCCGGGAAATTAAAGCCTGGCACTAAAATTATCTACAACCCTGATGATACTGGCCTAATTCACGGCATGAACATTTCGTGAATGTAAACTTTGCAATGCATTTTAACAAGGTAGATAATGTTGATGGCATGACATTTTTGTGAGTTAGTGCTCCTCGCGAAATTAGCGACATTTAAATGCACGCAAACATTTCCGGGTTTGCAGTACATCCTGCCCAGCTGGTTTTGGTTTTAGATTTGTAAAATTGACACCAAATAATTTTTGGAATAAAAATATATGAGACGATGGATACGAGGCAGAAAGATATCTGTCCACCTATTGGCAAATATCCACCTCTCCCCGAAATGTCCCCCTAAATTTAGTAATAAGTTAGCACAAAATGGTGCAACCCAATTTTATATTTGATATTAAAATTCATTACATGTAGTGTTAGTAATTTTGTGTGTGTGTGTGTGCTATAGGTAAAGACAAACGAGTCATATATTTTTTGTATGCCTCAGATTCCATGTAGAGTACACACTATAAGGGATGAGTTCTTCCATGTATTTAAAACCTGTTCTGTCTATGATCCTCCTCAGTCCTCCATGTTTATTTAAAAGGGCAAAGAGCAAGATGGAGAAGTTGAGAGGTGAATCTTACTCCTTGTACTATGGCGGCTAAATCAGACCAACAGACTTTAATTGTCGTAATTACTTTGATATTTTAGTAAATTTCCATATGATAGTAATAATAACTGTGACTTGTTATCATAGAAGTTGGTTCAGTAATAACTCATGTTGACGATATCGCTATTCCCATGTGATGGTAGATATTTGATGCTAGTGATGGGCAATGTTTGAAGCTAGTGATGGGCAATATTTGATGCTAGTGATGGGCGATATTTCACGCTAGTGATGGGCGATATTTCACGCTAGTGATGGGCTATATTTTACGTTAGTGATAGGCGATTTTTCACGTTAGTGATGGCGATATTTTTGAGTATAATAACTATAAGATAACCCATGATATTTCCCATGTAAAATGAGTGTCTACTCTTTCAAGTGAAACCAATTTTTACTACAATCTTAAAGCTCACATGCACTTATTATACCTCAAAAGAGTGCAGACTCTTTTGAGGTATAATATTAAACTCGAACCCTGAAATAAGCTTACTAAAAAATGGTGTACATGTACATGCTTTTTAGCACTCTGCATCACCACAGTGGTTATCACTTTAGAGAAAACTACCAGATTACCACCTTTTCTTTAAGATTATCTGCAAAACATGGCTAAAATAATTTCAGGGAATGCAGATTATAGCTCACTTTAAAATATCTTTGCATATATTTTTTAGGTTAATACAGAACGGACAGACAGGAATTACATGAATGACGGACACTTATTGATTATTGTTTATAAACTATAAGCATGAATACATTTATTGGCATCGTGCCAAATGAAAACATTTTAGTTGTCGTGAAAATTTGATCAATAAAAATACCAATGCTCAATTTGGTTGTTGCCATGTCTGGTACTCTGGTATCTATGTAAGAAATGATGTTGATGCTGTGAAAACATTTTGACATTTAATCATATTTTAAAACATGATTCTCCTCATTCAGCACTTGCCAATTGATATCAACTGATGTCTATCTCTGTTTGGTTGCTTATTTAAAACTTAAATGACAAGGGTTTAAAACATTGGTGGTTATTTCAAATGCTAAAGGATGATCTTTAATTTCTTCGTAATGTCTAACAAAGAAGTTGTTCTCAGGCTGCTAGGGTTAGAGTTAAACTCCCACAGTACTGCTATACAATGCTATATATTGATCAGCTCCAGCCTCCAATTGACGAAACCACCTTACAGCAGCAAATGAATACAGAAGGACACAGCGCATTAAGGCAACACACGTACTGTGCATCATATGCGTGACTTGTGCATGCATCAAAAACCATGTGCATGTGGCCATAATCGTGTGCGGATTATTTTTGTGCAAGGAGAGATCAAAACTGAACATTTCTCGCCAATTTGGATCTGATTAAGCTAAGTTGTGCTCCCTAAACAATTTTTTTTATCTCTGTATATGGCCCGCCACAGTTGTGCAATGAAATAAAATGGGGAAAAAGTTCGAGACTTCCAGCATAGATTTACTGTTGCAGACATGTTTTGTGAGTATGGGAAAGTTATGGTGGGTTCAGCAAACATGAAAACGGTAAGGTTCAATGAAACTCGTAGGGGAAAATAGGACAATTATGACAAAAATAGGGGCACCCCTTGACTGGGAATCGAACCCAGACTACCGGAATAAGATAACCAAGTCACACACCGCTACATTATGCCAGTGACATTCCCCAAAATAATTTTGTTAATGATAGATAAATTGATAAAGTGTAACATTAGAATTAAAATAGACAATTTCTGTACTGTCGTGGCAAACGGGTGCAGTTGTCAGTAAAATGCATTTTAAGATATGATAGAATTAGGAATGGAAAAACAAAGAAAATTTGACATTAATTTTTCTTCATAAAATCGAAAAGCATTATCCATAAGGTGTAATTGTTAAGCGTTCAAAAAGCTCCTTTTGTTGGTACTTGGTAGACCGCAACTTTTCTTCGAGAGACAACTGACACCCTTTTGCTGTGGCTGTAGACATTTGTGAAATTCAATTTTAAGTTACTGTTTTCTTAACTAGCTCTACTGGTGATGCCTTGTTATGTCTGCTGGATACCTGGTCAAATAGCATACATTTATAGGACTTCCTTGAAATCACCATCTTCGATTGTATACATTTCATATTATCATACTACTATTAATGCATACACAGTTTATGTAAGACATCATATTCCGCATGATTACCCACTAACTGACAGCTGATCTAGATAGGTCAACCCAAGCCAGACCAGTCCATATTTGTGCATGGATGTATGCACAAAGAAGACTTTACTGATGTATACTGTTATGAATTTGTATATTCGCCTATGTTTTGCTAGCTAATGAACTAGTCACAACTTTGGCCTATATAGCTGGCCCAATATCACAACTTGACCTATTTAGCTGCCTATTTAACTGGCCCAATGTCATCATTAGTTAATTGGCTCATATCACAAAAAACAAAACTAATTTTACACTATTGCACAGGTGGACGGATCTCAGTTTGGGAGTTTTTACATTCTTTTATAAATGGATTTGTTGCCGAAAAATTTTCCAGACAATTTTAATTTTAATTTTCATAATTTTTAAACATCAACATTTTCAAACATTTTCACATTTTGCAATTGTTTAAAAGTAGAAAGTAAAAAGTGGAAAGTAGAACTACTGCTGATATCAAGATCAGTGCAATAATATAATAAAAATACAATATAAATTCTCAAACTCCAGATGCTTCCAAATTCAGATCAGGCAGAAACTACCAAAAGTCTTATGGCAAAGAATTATATTAATGGTCATAAATAAATAAAATAAATAAATGGCTAAATAGCTAATTTGAACGTTAATAGTTATTTATTATTTATTATTTATGCTTTCTTTATTGAGGGTAATATGCTTCAGTGACTTGCACTGCTTTCCAAGCAGGCCCTCATTTCGATACATCATAAGTACAAATAACAAATGTTACAGTGTTTAAATATAATACAAATTATGATACAAATTATGATACAGTGGAAATATAGGATTTGAATTGACCTAGTGACAAATTTTCTAAATCAATACGAATAGATGGGGATTAATTGTTCCACAGATGGCTAGATCTGAAAAGAAAAGTGCGCATACCAGAATTTGAGTTGATTTTAGGAATGATTAAAGTATTACTTGAATGATTCCTGGTAGTATGATTGTGAGAGTTATGTACAAATTCAAAGTTGGATGATAAATAGGTTGGACTTATATCTTTTAAACATTTGAATAAGATAATAAGCATTTGAATTTTCCACCTATCACTTAGTTTTGTCCAATGAAGTAAGTTCATCATATCATTTATTGGTGTTCGTATATCAGCAGATAATATTGTTCTGGCTAAACGGTTGTGTAAGACTTGAAGTCTTGACTGATATGAATTTGAACAGTTGGACCATACTGGGCTGGCATAATCAAAATGAGGAATCACAAGATGTCAGTTTCATTGACAACAAAAACACACTCCAATCCCCCCCCCCAGAAGATTATTTAAAACAAAAATTCAAATTGCAACTTTTATTGTAAAAAGGGATGAGATTTAACTTTAGGTAGCAATCCTGATATAATATCATGACACTTGTCTTGTTTGCGATAGAAAATTATATGTTTGGCCACAAATATTTGAAGAAAAAACGGCGGTTGTGCGGTATTTATGTAATAGCTGGATAGCGCCTCGCCACTGGCTGCCCTACTTTATAACAAGAGAATTCATTATTATTAACTTATAAAACCAGGCGTTATGATACTGATGCTGTGTAGTGGTAATGGAGAGAGAGAATACTGCTTGCCAAAAAATTATTATAGGGTTGGAATATCAGTGAAAATCTAAGAAATGTACTCTCGCTGAGATTCTCTCCAACGGCATTGCTTCCTGTCAGGATTTGTGATATTGTGTAAATAGGCATTCAGGTTTCCTGGACGTTCATTTCTCAGCTGACACCTATGCAAATTGAAATCTAAGAAGCCTACGGCACATATTCTCCTGGCCCAATCCGACATACGCGGGCGGGCGCACTTCGATCAGGCTAGTGCGCTAGTGCGCATGCATGAAAACTCACAAAATGCCGCTAACTTATCAGAACCGTGAGGTCGAGCTAATGTATTGCGCACCTAGGATATCCGTCGCACTGTTTCTGGGGCGAGGTTACAACCTTGTGTGACGTGCGTCCATTATACCAGGATGCCCTATAAATTATTAATTGGGCTCAAAATAAAATGTGATACATTGTTTGAATGGACATTTGGTCTGAAATGCATTTGGACGTCAGATTTTCAAGTAATCAAATGGTAAATTGGTCCAAAAATATTACTGGTTGTCCAAACACGAACTCTTCTTTTTGTGAAATACAAAGTCATTATAAAAATCTGTGAATTCTTGTTGTTGGATTCCATTAATGAGGCCAGTTTAATGTGCGAATCAGTTAGGATTCTTGTGCATCGAAATTCATTCCTATTCAATCCTATTAATCCCGAAATTCAATATTTACAAAAGCAGGATAAAAGAAGAAAAACCTTGTTTTACCTATGGGAAGAAAGAGGTGATAAATTTGTATGTCAACGAAAAAACTATCTATAATGCAGACCTGAAAAAAAAGCTTCCAATATTCGGCGGCATAAATGGACAACACTTTTTGAGAAATAAGATAATTAAATTGTCAAAGTTATTGCACGTATGTTTAAAGAAAGAGGAACAATACACTGTCTCTGTATAAATTTACCTGTTCATATACAAATTACGTTCAATCTAAATAACATTTTGTTCATACACAAATGTACACTTGGTCAATATAATTTGTACCACCACATATGTATATTTGAATTGTTTTTATGATGTATGTGATCTTTTCAGCGAGAGAAATGATAATAAAAAACTATAAATGAGAAAAAAAATCATTCCTGGGTATTTGTGTATTTTGTATAGGGAGGGGGAGGGGAGGTGGAAGACTAAACCTAATTTGTTTTGCTTAGAAAGTGATTTAAAACCAAAAACACCAACATGAAAATTGTGATGTATGCCATATTATCCATAGTTTTATTGCTGGTTTAAGACATAAAATATTTGTTAAACCTGTGTTTTGGTACTTGAGTACAATTCAGTTGCACCATATCTCACAATTGGCAAGGTATTGCATTAACAAAAAGGTGTGACTAACAAAAAAGTGAAATCTCATTAACTGAAACACCTTACAAAGCTCAAACGTTTCCCAACGGCTATCATTTTTACCCCTTTGGCTTATATTTGAAGATACCTCTCTCCCAATAACCAGAGATTTAATTTAGATAATAATGCTACACGCTCACTTTCAAGCAGGAATTTTTATATTGTTAATTTAGGAACCATTTTCCTTCAGCCAAAAGGCATCAAAGACACCACAAAAAGGGTCACGCTTCCGCTTGTGGCCTAAATTGGCGGGCTGCATATGAAATATGTACACGATAACCCGGGGAAATGAATTGCACCTAACACAAACAATTCCTGACCTGACCAGCCTGTTTTTTTTAACAAAAACAAGGATTTTTGAGAAGTTATAACAAATAAATCGCTGCTCTCCCACCGGGATTCAATCCAGGGACCCTCCGCACATCAAGCGCTTGCCCGCACAGGCAAGCCATGGCTATCACATTCATGTTCGTGCAGTATTGCACTCACTATATAGGCTCGGTCGATTACGTCATGAAAAACCTGTCACGTATGCGCTGAGAGATAAGCTGGGTCGTGGTATTTTGTGGTGGTTTTTTTTTGTACCATAAATCCCTAACCCCGGTTTAGGGTTTTAACCAGGATCACTATTAATGAAGCAAAGACACCAACTAAATCACAGGGGAACTGGCTGGGAAATGATCCAGGGACCCTCCGGACTCCGGCCCTGTGTCCCACCCACTAAGCCACGACCCTCAGCTACTCCTTTAGCGTAGTATACAGCGCTCACTAGGCTCAGCTGATTACGTCATTGAAAACCATCGGCACAGGCGCTTGGAGATGGACTTAAGTGTAGCATTTTTTAGTACTCAGGGGGTTAGGGTTAACGAAAAAAGACATCATGACTTTAAACACATAACTTTGCAAGAATGCAAGTATCCACTCAATTTTTATGGATGAGGTTTAAAACTACAGGGGGAAATGTCTGCGATTAATGCTTATCTCACATTTTCTGAACTGATTATTGATTTTGAATTAACTAACATAAAAGCACCTGGTCAGGACCTTTTTGTGTTAGGCGTATGTATACCTGTGTGTCAAATTAGGACACGAGCACAACATGCACATTTTATAGATAGTTTAATATATTTCATTTACTGTATAACAGACATGGCCCGAGGTATACAAGTGCATTGATATATAAATTGTATATCTTTTTATTGCATTTGTTTCCCTTATTCCTGAAGGATACCAATGTCCACAGTACAAAAGCAGCAGTTGACAGGCTTTCTGTACCCACAGGGAGTCGTGCAAGTGTGGTACAAACCGAGAAAAAAATAAGTAAAATTGAGGCCAGTTTAATTTTGACGATTGGCTACAAAATGGCCCCCAGAAACAATTACTCGCTCAGTTTCGTAATAATATTTATTAAGTAAACAGCGAGGGTGATGGATTTATACTTGCGGATGAATGTTTTGTATTTAAACTTGCACACACTTGAATTAATTTGATTTGAAGATCGCAGGTCTGGTGCCGTGGTATATTGTATGCTTGGTATCATTATCTTGAGGCGTTAATATTGAGTATTGTTTCGCTACTTTAGCCAGGTAGCAAGTCTGTTGCCCTCGGTTTCAAAAGCTTTCCAAAGGGCAAATTTATTTTCACTCATAATATCTGGTCCAGCAAACCAGCATGCTCATATTATTTATTAATTAAAAAAAAAAAAATTGTGTAAATTTTGATTTGTGATTGATAGCCACACTGAGTATTTGGGTTTTATAATGAGTATTAATTAATAATTTATCGATTATTTTGTGTGGAAGTATCAAATTTCTGCCAAGGGGTACACTACTATACAAAATTTTGCCCAGTGCACAGCTCAAATTTACCAAGAAACATATTCAAAACGTGAAACAATATCTTGAAAACGTCTGATACCCAATCTTAAAGGTTTGTGCGAAAACATATCTATATGTGTTTATTAAATTATTATATCATCAGCTATTTTTGGTTCAAACCATTATTGAATTTATCAAGTCAAAAGGTTTATTTGTGTCTAGTTGGAATCTGAATGTCGTATTCTCATATTATTTACAATATGGGGTTTCAGATGTGCCTAATTTCATCCCGAACATGGCCAATTTTGATCATCTTACAACGGTGGAAAATGAAAATTGCCACAACACATATATCGTCTCGTTTCGTGAGATCAGGATGGGTAATATCAAAAAAAGAAGAGACAAAGATGGAGAAGGAAAAAAAAACTGTGAGAGATTACCCAGCGGGAGGTTGTCATCGGATCCGTGTACGTTATCCATCACGATTGTTGTAGTCATTGTCAGTTGAGCAATTGAGTTTGAAACCAAATTCTTTTCGTTTGAAAAGTAGAAGATATAAAAGCTAGCTACATATGTGCAGTATGAAATCCACAGGACGCGACAACAAAAACAACATGGTATACCCTCGAAACATGGAAATATGATGGACGAGGCCAATACTACATGTAGGAAAGAAAACTCTTGTACTATTGACTTAACTGACCCAAATTTGTCTAATTCTGAGATTATTTCTAATTTTTTTTTGAAAATCTTGCAAATTTACTTGATTAAAATAACACTACCTAAAAATGCTTGACTGACCCTACCTGAGAGCCTATGAGGTCTGTCCACCCTTGGAACTGTTTCTTGTTGCCTATGGGAAGTTCATAGATATGGGAAAGTGAAAGTGTTGGTCACTGTACTCTTTTTGGCTTCCTCTGGATAGTGACGTAACTTAACAGGCGCACCTTTTACGTACACGTATGTATTTTCCGTCTTTCATCGCTTGTGTAGTATGTATACGCCAGCGCCTTGAGTAATCGCACACGTTATGTCCTGTAATAAGTAGAATACACAGTTACGTCACTGTCTCGTGATGGCCAAATAAACTATAGCAGTCTGCTCAGGAATGGGAGCAAGTTCGGCATTTTACACAGTCAAATTTTACACAGTGGTGGCATCAAGTGACGGGAGTCTGTTTTTCGCTGGGTGACGGAATAAGTTCAATATTTCAATTGAGGGTGGGCTTAGGAACTGGACTTACAATAGAGGGTGGGCAAGCTTGGGAACGGGGCTACATTTCCAAGAGAACGGCCTCCCGTCACAGTAAATTTCAAGATTGAAAAAAAAAAATCATACAGGGTGAGTAAAAAACCCTGCATCAGTGAAAAGGATCCATCTTGTTTCAAAACCAAGTAGGAGTTTGAAACTTTTTAAATGTTGCAAGAATGATATTTTTGTTCCTAAATTTGTGTGAAAAAATAAGTCAATCAAAGTTGCAATTTTGATTTAGATAGATTGTGTTTGTAATAGGTGACCCGTCACATCAAAATGGACATGTTGGTGGCCCGAGTCACATCTGAGTTATTGGTATTACTTGAAAGAGCACAATTTAAGCTTTGAAATGATACTATATGATGAAGATAATCAGACTTTGTAATCAAAAGATATGATTTGAAGAAGCCAAAGTTGTTCTATTATTTTCTTTATATTTCACCAAATATATTGGCCTCTATCTCAAAACGATGTTTGCCGACAAGTCCTTTTTGACGCGACTGGTCACATATGTGACCATAGACCACTATGTGATAGGTAGTATCGTAGTAAATATGGATGTTGCATGCTCAAATTTCGTTCGTGTACAGTGTTACTGTTAGTATAGGGTTTCAAGATGAAAGCTATGTACTCCGGTACTTCCTTGGCTCTGACAATTGGCCCCACCGCTACATGTAGTAAAATCTTTGGGACGAGGCATGATTAGATGTGTATTCCCTGACAACTCTAGAAACCGAGAATTGAAATATTTGATGCCTATTTATATGCGGTTAGATTACCACAGAAATGGTATCTCATAATTAAACACGATTGTGACAACGTTTTTATGTGACTAGATGGAATGTTGCAAGCGTATTATATATCATGCTATCACCATGGAGATTTAGTGGACATTTTGAAATTGAGATAATGCAATCAGTTTTTGTGTGTGTTTTGAAATAATATATTGCAGACATGGTGTTTTTTTTGCGAGTTGTGAGTAGTAGGTGTGAAGCCAGTGAGTGTTTTAACCTTTTGGGCACTGATACATTTTTGACAGACATTTTGTATTACAATTGGTTTGATTGGTTTTACATGATTTTCAGTATTAAATAAATAAATAAATTACAATGATTTTTAATTGGTAGCTAAACCACCGATTCTAACTTTAAACCTTACTTGCTCATAAATCCATAAAAACACCCGACCCACCGACTCTACCTGAGAGGTCTGTTTGTCCTAAGAACAGGGTTTTTGTTTTTTTTGTCACCCAAACCACTAGTGCTGATATCAATCAATTCGTCGCTGTTCTGACATACCGGCACATCTCTTTACTTATTTCT
Organism: Ophiura sarsii; assembly: GCA_035610835.1. NCBI lineage: Eukaryota > Metazoa > Echinodermata > Ophiuroidea > Amphilepidida > Ophiuridae > Ophiura > Ophiura sarsii. The sequence continues at coordinate 12,582,729 of CM069453.1, forward strand.
GTTGTGATGTGCCGGTATGTCAGAACAGCGACGAATTTGTTTGTGTCGATACGTCGTTGGGAAAAAGTCTCCGACATCGATAATTATCGATATAATGTTTCTGAGATACTACTGCAGATCGGTGCAGATCAAAAATCGCCCGATTTTCAAAGGGGGGGGGCATCCGCACCCAACGCACCCCCCATCTGACGGCCCTGCTACACCACAGGTGCCAAGGCTACTCCGCTCAGTATATTCACCTACTAATATAGCCTGGGTCTATATTGTAGCCCCAAAAACTTGCACGACGGGTTATAAAAACAGGCTGGCCATGTTGTTGCCGTGTGGTGTAGTAGGGTTATCCTGTATGGGAACCCTAACCCCCTGAGTACTACAGAATAACACTTGTAAGCCTATCTGAAAGCGCATGTTCGAACGGTTTTCGATGATGTAATCAACCGAGCCTATAGTGAGCGCTGTATTCTGCTGAGGGTCGTGTTGCTTAAAAGTGGGTGGGACAACGGGCTGATATCTGGAGGGTCCCTAGATCGATTCCCGGCCGGGGGACCGTACCGGCGATTTAGTTTGTGTTTTTTCTTTCAAAATTGTGATCCCGGTTAAAAACCCTTAACCGTGGTTAAGGTTATGATACAAAAAGAAAGAGAAAAAAAATTGTTTTATTTTATAGGGCTACATTTTGATTTTAGACCAGTCCAAGTAAACTACCAATTCATAATTGTCAGACCAATCCCAACCAGTATAGACATGAGTCATAAAAATGCCCTGAGAAATTCATTGATTTTTGTATTAATATAATACTACATTTCATGGGTGTTTTAATTAGATTTATATCTGCCATGCTAATTAATATGGTCGTATTCCCCAGCATTTTTCCTCAGATACTTCGCTATTTTCTGGTATGAATGTGTTAATTAAAGGGTCAGGAAAAGAAAGTAGTTCTGTATTTTAGGAACAACAGTATGTTTAGTTCTTCTTGTAGTATTTTAAATACTTATTCTTCGTTAGGTGTGTTTTAATTATTATTATTGTTATTATTCTTTTTATTTTAATTTATTTTATTTTCGGGGGGGGGGGGGGGGGGGTGGGAGAGTGGATTTATTTTTTACCCATAACATTCAGGTTTTTGACAGTATAAATTCCTGTTGTACATGTGCAAACTATAATATAATGCTTACAACTGTGACACTGCCACTAATTAAGAGGATATCTGCATCATATTATGATTTTCCGTTCTATAATTAGAGCTTGGGGCTATATGGCACGCAATATTACCAAAATGGCTTCCTGCAATTTGTAAATAATGTAGTTCACTTTTGATTTCTTAGGTTGCATTTAAATGTATCATAACCCTAACTCTACTACACCATACGGCAACTGTGCGGAAAAGGTGTTTCTATAACCTGGCGTGCAGGTTTTTTGGCTACAAAACGGACCCATGCTATATAACGAGGCGAATATACTCGCCGAGTGTCGACTGGGAGCCGTGATGTAGTGGCTAGGATCTGGGCCCTGATGCTGGAGGTCCGTGGTTCAAATCCCAGGGGGATCGGGGGGGGGGGTGACCTTTCTGGTGAATTTTGGGTGTCGGAAAAAAATTATGTTGCCGTTTGGTGTTGCCGTTTAATGTTGAAAGTGTACAGGATAAACCGTTGAACATATTTTCTTCCTTTGAATTTGTCAAATTGGGTGTAATATTATTCCTTTACACAGGGGGATGCAAGTTGTAGTTGGTAACAATTTGAACTACAAACACTTGTATTGCAATTTTGCACCAGGCTGTGAAACTTATATCACAATAAACATTTTTGGGTGCAAATTGCATGCAATATGGGATATGTTCATGATCTGGATCTACCCTTTATGTTAAATAGGAAGATAAAATGTCTGTAAAGAGGCTAGGCTCAAATGATAAGTTTCAAGCAAAAGCCTTTGAACCTGATGTCATGGTTGATGCTTTTTATTTCCTAGCTTGTTTGTTAGACAGTGCACATGAAACTCTGTAAAAACCAAGTATGTAGCCTAGTATTTATAAGTAGACAATATACATTGTGTTTTTTTTGGCTTTCATAAATAAATAAACGTTGTTTCAAATAAAGTGGGCCTGAAATGAAATTATATCCACTTACCAACCACCAAAAAAGTGAAACGAAATCCACTTAGCCAAATGAAATCCGCTTAGCAACCATGCATGAATTTGAATTTATACATGAATTTGAATTTTATTTATCAATACAATGTGTGTTTTCATTATGTGACTGGGTTCATTGCACTAAGTAATAATTATGTAAGTGGTAATTTCCGCGCGATTATTCTTTTGCGCTTTGCCAATTTGAAACCATTTTTGCCAAATTTGCAATTTGAAAGTTCATCATGTAAAGATGAATACACAAATGGAATGTGTGCACATTTTTATATTGTTCACAGTAGCTGTTTGAAGCGTGAAAAGAGCAACGAAATGTCCATGTTCACGGTATTATCTACATCTAATACTGTTACAAATTGGAGTTAAGGTCACAAGATGGGTCAATTGGGTCAATTGAAGTAATAAAACGGTCTGATAAAATAATGACATTGTTTTTTTGTTGAGTTTTTTATCCTTTTCATATATTTATTTATATATTTATTTAGTTGTCTGATGATCGTCTCACTGTCGTGAGTGCGTGTAACTTCAAGTATCATAGAATGGAATAATCTACGTGTTAACCATATTCCATTAAACTGTCTCTACCTCGGTATTGAGCACCATTTAGCTATTTTGTGAAACAAATGACATTATTATTCATTTATTTATATATTTACTGGTAAAGAAGCAACCTTCTTGCATAGTGCTCAATGCGATGTAGAGCAAAATATAAGGCAACTACCGTTCTAAATGGTTTAACTTATATTTATATATTTAGCATTCAAGCATTCATTTAAGGATGTATTTAATCATGTATTTAAGCATTCATTTATTTAAGCATTCATTTATTTAAGCATTCATTTAAGCATTCATTTAAGCATTTATTTAAGCATTAATTTAAAGCATTTTTAATCTTTTGTAGGGCCAGTGGTTTTGGTTATGCTCTCTCAGAATCAACTTTGATCAAACTTATGTCATTCCTTATAAAAAAATTGTTTGTTGCAGCGTATTAGAGGCAGCAGATTGGTTGATGTTCTCTCCGTATCAAAATTGATAGAGCTGGTCGTGAAATAAAACAGCAATGTACATATTCAGTCTGCATACATTGGAAAAAATCAAAATACTATTTCCCATACCTCTTTTTCGACCTTAAATTAATCCATTTATGAGCTAGGGAGACTTAGGAAAGAACTTCTAATCCCTTATTGAATCATATCTTCCATGCCAAAGTATGCAACGTGTGAAGTGCTGATCACACTCCAGTGGTGGATATTGGCTGCATCGTGAAGAGGGGGAAAATCATATTTATTGTAAGAGAGAAAGCATATTTATTGTAAGAGAGAAAGCATATATTATGAATGTGCGTGTGTGTGCATTAATGTGCTGATAGATATGTATGCTGTGTGCATGGATAGCTCTGTCGTTTGAATCAACATTTGATGATACTGCCTCATGACCAGGCGAGGCTATTTCTTGCCAATTTGGAACTGATTAAACTATAGGCTCCCTCTACTAATCCCACGCCTAGCTCTGGGTAAAATGTAAAGGCTTTGAATGAATAGAGCTAATTTGTATGTTGACTGGATAAATACAATTACATATCAGACAACTTTAAATACCATCAGTGTCATATATTTTATGGCAGCCTGGCAGCCTATGGTCTTTTAAAGCTTTATACGCTTTAACTCCGAACTACAAAATCCTTGAAAGCGAAACATTGTATATGAGAGGGTGGGGTGCACTTTGGTTTTGATAAATCCATGGATAGCAAGGGAAATAAAAGGTTGTGCAGTCAGGTTTGCAGTTTACCTTTGAAACACTTATGTTAGGAAGCGTCTATGACTGCCCTGGATGGGTGGTACGTAGACTCAACAAAAATTGTCTTTAAAAAAGACAAGGGTTAACATTTTCTTGTTCAGTAGTCTTATAAAGAGTTGTAGCCAATTAAAGTCAGGTCCTTTTTCAACAAAGTAAATGCCTAGGAGTGAGGCTGATAACAAACAATTCTAGATGTTTAAATGATTGATGTAAGAACATATTTCAGGAGTGAAGAATATTATTCAGCTAGCAATCATTTACTTTATGTATGCACAACATAGGGTTGGCAACTTTTTTGCTATTAACAAAATCTGATTCATTGAATTTAAATAAGATTTTCAAAATGTTATTTCAAATACTAACATACCCTCAAAGTGTTCAAAAATACCAGTGGAATGGTGGATAAATGCAAAACTCTACCAGATATTTACAAAAATAAAACATGTTGTTAAATGGGATCAATTTGCAAGCAAAAATATGGTAAAAATCGTAGGAAAATCACTGTTGAATTCTGCACCTTGAAGGTAAATCTATTGGAAATGGATAAAATGACATCATAGGGGTATTTAGTTGTAGCCAAAAGTTGTAGAAGTACTAAGAATGAAGTAAAACGGTCAATTTAAGAAAGAAATTAACTTAAACTACCAACATTAATAAGTCAAAATTAAAAAGGTTGATTTTAAATCAGTGATTTTTAATTAAAAATGTATTTGATTTAAATCGCAATTTAAAGCACATTGATTTAACATTGATTTAATAAATCAATGTGATTGAATAAATTACTTGATTTAAATAAATCTAAACCATCCAACCCTGATGCACAAATGAATACTACCAGTATCTCTTTCACTTTGCTATAATTAGTAATTAGGCGACGATAAAACCAAGCCCTGTTTTTACGAGCGGACGAACCTGTCAAGTAGGGTCGGGCGGTCGGCCGGGCGGTTTTTTTTAATATATATTTTTAAACCTAAAATGTCACCAAAATCTGCAAAAATCAGGATTTTATTAAAGAATTTGTTTAACTTTTTTTCTGACAGATTTTCGGCCAAAAAAAGGCAAAATTTACATGTTTTGAGCAAAATGTATCTAAAAAAGTAATAAAAAAAAAAAAATCGCAAAAAGTGGGTCGGTCGGGACTGTAAAACAAGGTTTTTTCTTCTCATCGCCTTAGTCGCCTTACTGTGATTTTTTTCAATGCATGATGGACCTTTTTGGTTTTTGAATGGTGTGTATGATACTACTGCTTGTCATCAACATGCTTCCTACGGAAAATGTCTTTAATTGGATGTATCATGTAATCCGCTTTCTTCATCTGCATATGGGCGTAAATTGCTAGAAAATGTTCTCATGGCTGGTGGTTTCTTGAAGAAGAAAAAAATGGGAATTGAGATCTATCAACTTAAAAAGATATTGTTTTATCAACAATTGTTTGTTGAACTTGTGAAGTGACCCATAAATACTTGGTTAGTGCAATGATGACAGAGCATATTCATGTGATCTTGGCTTAATACCATTGAGTGCATGATTGTAATTCTGCAAATGTTTGTATACGTGCGATCAGATGAATCATGGCACTTGTGTGTAAATGCTGCATTTATCGAGGAAATAAGCTCTAACATCACTGCAATGAACTGAGAACGGGGTTGGGGAGGTGGTGATACGGCATGTTATGTAATTCAAACCATTTTTTGACAAATTTGATTCAAACGACAATATAATTTTTATAAAACCATGCTTAGTACTTTCATAATTATATATATGGAAAATCTCAAATTCATCAAAAGGATTACAATCATCCATTGTCAAATTCCAAAAGTCATTTAATATAATATTGTTGTTGTCATTTAACAAGGTTGTCTGTGTGTGCATTCCCTAGACATGAGATTAATTGAAAAGAAATGTTGTATGTCGGCGTGATGATATTTACCATTTTCTTGACAACCATTCATATCAAAAACTATTAGCATTATCTTTTACATTATGAGTTGATGTTTATATCTCATTCTCCAAATATCTTTTGAGTTAAGTTATACTAATTCTATGAAATGAATTGTTGTGGAACACATTGACACCAACCTTGCATGAACAATGCTTCTATACGGGTGTTAAAGATTCCCTTGATTGAACACAAATGGCACATTGAAACATGTTAAATGTCATCAGTATTCAACTATTCATTGGTTTCAGCAATAAAGCTTTGCGGTAAACAGTACATGTAGTACACAGCAAGATTCCTAGCCTGTAAGACGTGTCAAGGAGGAACTGCAGCAGATTCCAATGCAGGTACCACAGCTCTATTACTATGTTTATAGACCATTTCAAATTGAGATCGGAAATCTTCGGAAAAACAGGTCACGTGGAGTAGGTGCGTTGCGCGTTCTTTGCAACAGTTGATCGCATTCACAGCATTGCCCTCTAGTTGATTGTCCCCCTATGTTTACATACACGCGTGCACACATGAGAAGTAAAACGTGGAACGAGACTATTTTGTTTTTTTATCAACAAAGGCGCTGACGGACAAATTCCAAATGTATCGAGCAGACGGTAAAAAATGAAAATATTACCCCAAATCTCTTTCATCTCACTCGTTTTTGTAACTGAAATGCCGCAACATCAACTTTGTGAGGGATACAATCTATCACCAACACCAGCGCAATCTACCACACGGGCAGACGGGTGAAAAACACGTTGTTTTTCTCCGGCACATGGCCATGACCTGTCAGGAGCTGACAGGTCATGGAACCGAGTGTCAAACACTCGGCTAATCGGAAACATTCGGAACCGATCGTATATTTTCGGATTTGAAATGGTCTATGGTAGAGCATATTCTAGCACTACATGTACCTACAGGCAACATTGCTGTTTAAACAGCACAGATATTAGTAAACAGCCTGGCACTCCGTGACTCGCTCTTGCAGCTTCACGGCTCACATGAATACATGCCTAGGACACCCGATGTGTCTTAGCATATTCCAAAAGGATCACAGCTTGTTGTCATGTTTATGCCTTGAATGCCTCGGTGTATGTGTACCCACAACCAAAATCACTTGTGTGTATAAAGCTTGGATCATTGAAACATCTCTGATATGGGCGCACCACACCAAAAAACTTTCTCATTGAAATACGTGTAAAAGTGCCATATTTCAAGACACCTTTTCTACCCTCCGGTTACATTTATGGCATACTTGTCAACTATGACCATTTTCAGTAACATCTCAACTTTAATTTAAGCCTTGTTTCATGAGGAGTTATCAGCCTACATTTTCCGCTACGGACCTGCGCACAGCGCCCTCATTTTTTCACGTTTTCTGGCATGCCTGTTCACCATTTAGGCAGGTGCTTACGCCCTGGGCACTATTTAGGTCGATAAATTGAAAATATCGTATTTTATCATTGTAGGTGCAACAGATAGGTCCCATTCGTTTCATTTAAATACAAACATACCATCCCCGGAGAAACAAATTGTCCGAAAACCTCACATTTACAAGCCTAGTCTTTGTGCTTTTTCGGAACTACTACAGGATTACACGAATTGCGCATTGATTTGGTGCAGTGCTCCCATATCACTCCACAGAGGTATGAACGGTAGAATAGGTAGCCTGCATGCTTGCCAGTCAAGCTTGCAAAAACCAAGATTCTAGTGTCGAGAAGCAAGTTGTAACACAGACTAAAAGTGGGCCTGTTAGTCCGTCCACTTTGAAAATAATTGGTGGACAGTACACTATAGCTTGTCCCATGTTCATCCCATATGTATTTTTGGTAGAATATATTTTCTGAGTGAATAAGGAAATATGGTAAAAACTGCAAAGAAATGGCTTATGTAATGCTCACCACAAAGCAGATCAGGGCAAGGGTACAGGGTAATTTGTCATGGAACATTTCTTGTCAATTATTCAATTGTGACAATATCTTCTGTCAGTCAGGTTAGTCAGCCAGTCAGCCCCTGCAGAGTTTACTCTCGGTTGACTTTGCTGTGACAATATCTTCGCTTTTATTGTTGTTCTTTGTGTTATGTTCGGTACTTTGTTAACTTGTCTTGGTTGGATAAACAGTACAAGTGTAGTGCAAGTTTGTGCTAACATTTTACCTGTTGTTGTACAAACTATAGATATTTCATGCGATCAGTCATTGTAATTCAATAATTGCCATGTGGCATGGTTTCTGGATCTTAACCCGAACACTCTTTGAGTACTACGAATTACTACGATGCGGTGTGCTTGTGTCACCCGGCTCGGCAGTTCTTCAATGAAATAATGACCCCAGGGTATATAGATGGCAAAGTATACTGAGCCATGTATGGTTTCCCCCTGTGGCCTAGCGGTAGATCGTCTGCCACGGAACCCAGAGGTACGGAGTTCGAGCCCCGGGGGAGTGGGGGTCCTTTTTCCCTCGCTATTTGGCCGCGAAAAAGTTTCTTTGGAAAAGAGGGTTAGGGTTATAGATAGGTAATTTTGTTGGTAGAAGTCCCTATCTGCGTATGATTACACTATTTTCTCTGCACACATTTTGTAGGTGGAATTGTCACTCTATGTTGTCGTCTGACGATTGCATTATTGGCATGAAACTCACAGTAAGGACTCCCTTACTAGGAAGGTCTTTAACTTGGGAATTTTTACAAAGCTCTCCCGTTTGGGATTGAGCTCTTTATTCAAAAGATATTCTTACCATGAAATATTGTCGATATTCATGAATTTTGTTAAATATTTATCACTAACTATTTATTTGATCTATTTAGTTAACTATTTGATCTATTTAGTTAACTATTTATAATTATTTATGTTAATTATTCATCACTTCATGATGATGTATAGACTGCCTAAAAATGAAGTTGAATGGTGTAGATGATGGTACTTAGATGATGAGCGTAGATAACATTTACAGAGTAAGTGGTTCAGGCTTTCATGTTACAGACCAACTACATAGTGAATGAACTATACACAGTTAATAGTTGCTCGTATCGTTTCAGTACAGTGCTCAGTGCTTGTTATGATATTAATTCCTACTCCGTCAGTTTAGGAAGGTATATTAGCAAAGCATCCTCTGGTACATGCTTCATGGGAATTGACGAGCTAGCTTCATGCTCTGTAAACTTCAAACCTGTAGGGCACCTCTGCCATATGATTGGTTAAATACATGATAATACGCATTGGTTGATTTCATGATATTGTATGCTATATAATCATAAGTAAACTCATCAAGTCAAAATATTGTCTGCACATTTGTTTTGCTCATGTTTGCTCATGTTTGCTCACTGTCCCCAACCAGCATTTCTTATCACATCTCTAATTGGCTGCGTAAATGAGTTGACCCCCTTATTAACCAATCAAACTATGTTTTTTAGCGGTAGTGTCCAGGGGGTTAATTCCAAGTGTCGTTTGTATAATGTTCACAGTTCTCTGCACTTTGTTTACTAATTAAGATGTGGACAAGTTAATTTAGGCACAGTTCAGTTTTCTGCAAGCATTTAGCAGCATAAACAAAACAAGTGTAGGCTGTTAAAGGGAAATGCCTTCATTTACTTTGTTTGTTAGTCTAATGGCATAGACAAACAAAGTTGTTATTTGAATTAGATGTCATTAACCCTAACCTTCCACTACACTACACTACACTACACTACTAGGTGCTGGTAGCACCCATTGCCCCATCTCATGGTGCGGTCAGACAGGTTATCATGCTCTGTGGCATGATCAGGTAGAGGCAGGACTCCCACGCAGGCAGCTCGGGTTCGATTCCCGTAATGTGACTTGTTTTTCTTCCCTGATAGTTTCATTTCCAAAGCTTGCCTTGTGTGTGTGTGGGTGGGGGTGGGGTTAAAAGACAGGTACATGGTGAGTGCTACTCCAGTGTGCTTTTTAATTGGTTTCATAGGGAACTGCCAAACTGCAGACTGATGCTCACTGTATAATGTATTATGTATAACACTTGACCAATAGCTAAACCTACAGTACATATTTGGACACAAATCTGAAGATTTGTCAGAAATTCAATGGATTTTATAACATGGGTCAATATTTTCATCAAATTACGATTGTTTGCAGACATCAGGAAGTGATGTGTCTTATTTAAGATGCTGAAAACTTGTATATTTGATAAATTGAGCCAAAGAATTATTGGAAAGCATAGATTAAGTAAAAAATTGTGACATTTGTCACAACACATTTGTCACAACAAACAGTCATCACGACGTCTGAATGTCACCGGAAACAAGCAACTTTCAATTGAAAATGTTTGACTAGCGTATTAAAAATGACAGAACAACCACTGAGACAGACATGTGATATCATTTGTAAATCTTCATGTAGACGGTCCATGGCCAATTGAGTTTCGTCAATGTAATTAAAACATAAGAATTCAATTGTTGTCGTTGCAATTCTTGCATCGGTATTATTCAAGGGACTTGCCATTAGGTTGTGTAAGAAAATATAGCAATTAAAAAATTGGTAAAAGAAAATTGAAGTGAAATTGGAAAGTTGTTCATTTTTCTCCTTAGAATAACAGAAAACGGCAAAGAAGGTTTAGAAAATCTGAATATTATGTTAAATACTGAAATAGTGCAGAAAAATAATAAAATATTACTGAAGATAGTATATTAGATCCAGAGTAGAATTTTTTTTTGGCATAATTCTGTTATACCCTACACACCAATTGTAGTATGCGTCGTTCTTAAAAATCATGCACTGTGAATACCTCTGTGAAGGGTATAACAGAATAACTCCGAAATTTTTCACCTAAACACTGTGAAAACGTCCAAGAGGTCAACCCAAAATATTGATGAACTATCAGAAAATATTGCTCTCCCCCAGTCCCCACCCACCCATAGTTCCCCACCTCCATAGTCCTTATGAAAACTTCATTGACTCTATGAACACTCGATTATATCTATTCTGAGCAAACTAAAATGCTTTCAGACAGATGCCTTCAGACAGAACATTAATAACTTAATCAATCAATATTTCACATCAGAATGTCTTAAAGGGGCATTGAGAGATCTACGTATTGGAGTGCGCCCTCAATTTTCCTGGAAATCAGTTTTTTTGCACCAAAGTAATACTTAGGCATAATATACTAACTACCATCTGAACCCATTTACCTTAAGTCGTAGTATATCATGTAATATTTCACAATTTGTTAATTTCGATGTAGATCACATCGAAATTAACTGCACAATTAGGCACATAGATGGCTTCACTAGAATGTCTATCTAGCGCCATCTCTTCAACCCATTTCCCATGAAATATTACGTTTCTGGGTTCTATTGTACCTTATCTATTGAACTCTTTATTCTTTTTAAATTTCACCAATCTCTTCATGCCCCTTTAACATCCCGATCATGAATCTAAACCATTGCGAAAATAATCGCTCATGTACTACACAGTGTGTGTGTCGTGGGCGGATTTGTCTAAATTTCATTCAGAATAATCCGCATTTGTGCTTCATACAAGCACAAAGAAAAGGGCATATAGCTTTCTGATTTTAATAGACCGGGAGTATTCAATAATAGATTCATTTTTGCAGAGCGCACAATTTTGAGATCAAATTGAAGACCTTCTTGAAAACCGAAAACAAACAACATCTTTCTATGCATTATTAGTGTTTTTGGACTAAGTGTCCCTTTCAAACATTACTACTGGTGGCGACGGTAGCCTTCACGACAGTATGCTTTATGCAGGAAGACAGCGTAATGATATTTTGTGTCAAATTGTGAGGCCAAGTGTCAAGCTATTTGATGAAACACCTGCCTAAAATGTGGATGTGTCATCCCTATTAGGAGGATGATATGGGATGGACGGATGGATGGAGGGAGTCCTTAAAAGGTTTTCTCTCTATGACAACGCAAAGGGATAAGGTGATGAATGGTTGACGTAGTGGGGGTGTAGCACGTCCGATGTGTGAGAGATCATTGCTGTATGGTGATTTCGATTGCAGTTCCTGCAGCTCTTTTGTAAATTGTAACATCCTATTGTATCAGATTACCCATCCCTAATTGTTAATGGACGCACGACACTAGGTTGACCTCGCGTACAGTATGCAAGGTCAAGGTCAACCTCGCCCCAAAAAATGGTGCAACGGATATCCGTGGTGCGCAATATGTAAGCTCGACCTCACTGCTCTGATTGGTTAGCGGCATTTTGTGAGTTTACAAGCATGCGTGAGAAGCTGCGCCCGCGTATGTCGGACTGTGGGCAGGAGAATATGTGCTATAGGTCCATACAGGATCGCTCTTTCTGATGGATTATAATAAATCATAGTTGGGAATTTTCGCTGTTGAGAAATTTAATCAAAGATCAAAATTATATTGCTCTCACCCTACAAAGTTAGGGCTGTCATTGAGATCTTGTTTTCATGTTGACATGTTGCTATTTTACAATCTCGATATCGATATGATGTCGACATTTTAGGAACCAAATACTAAAGTATCATACTGATTGTCTCCGCAAAATTCAGGGCCGTGGTAGGTAATAAGATATCACCGCAGTATTGACAATTTCAATGTACACAAGTTCAAAACCTAAACAATAGTAAACATGATCATTAATTCGCTGATTTTCTATGTCTTTTATTACAAAAATCAACCTGAAAAAATGTCAAACTTGCGTATTCTCTTTCAAAAATTAAAATTATTACAATTACGTTTCTACAAAGTATTAATGGTAAATTCCTAAATAAACCTGATTAGAATCCTATTATATTATATCAATAAAATTGTTAAGCTACTGAGGATTTAGACCTAAGCAAGCAGCGAAGTATTGTGGGAAGAATGAAAAAACAAGATGCGACATTCATATTAGCAATGTTATGAAGGAGGAGGTAGAACTTATTGAATGACTCTCGTATATAATGTGTGTTAATATTAGCACTGGTTCAGAACCCTGTTAGTCCCACACTGGTTCAGAACACTGTTAGTCCCACATAGATTTGGTTTAAATTTCATTTGTGTGATCATTGGTCAATCATTGGTGACCGTTGCTTGCAGAATTGAAATCCAGTTGAGTGGTAAGATAAAGATAATGCAGATCTTGAAGAATAAAGTGTTTATTATTTTATTACACCATTGTACTTATCAGTCTGGCCAACTCCAAAGTATAATTCTCATACTTATGATAGGTTATATGATTTATGCCTATTATTTGTATTAGAATTACGAACATGACTGTAATTTTAAGGCATCATCGATATTGCTTCCCAAAGTGAACATTTGTTTGGGCCTTGCAAATACTTATGTGTCTACAAATTGAGTGTATGAATATGTGTGCATTTCTCGTTTGCAAGTTTATGTGCTAAATTTAATGTGCAGTTGATGTTGTTGTAACTTAACTATTTTGGTTTTTTTGTTCATTATCTCTTCGCAGTATAGGCAAGTCATCTAACATATTCACAAGATTGGAGAAGAAACACAGGCCTCAGTTTTATCGCGAGCCGTGCACTTGCGAGAAGATTCTGTCACTCAAGATAGGATTGGATGACTGAGAAACATCATCCCAGCAACGAGGTCACCAAGTAAATAGAAGAAAAAAAAGAACATTATTACTTGGTAAGTGAGTATTTATTGCATGTCTTTTCCGTGCATGTTTTAATTAAAATTTGGAGAGAGGACATGGATCTTGATAGTTTCAGTTGCGATTCTCTGGTTGATCTTATTGGCGTTGCCTTCTAGTAGGAGATGATCATGTTATTTCTTTTAAAATAATTGTGCAAATAATTACCATCTTTGAATGGGACTCACACCACCCACTTCATTGAATCGGCGGAACAAGCAGCTTCCTCTTTTGGAGACAAGATATTCTGATTAAAGCTATTGCTTTCCATTGAAACGATATAAATACAGATTTAGATTGAACAATACATGTTGGATGTCAGTTACTTTGGTCTCAAATTAGAAAGCCAAGCTATAATGTGGCACCCATGTGACACCCTTGTGTATCCATGTGTTACCCATGAGACACCCATGCGATTCCCATGTGAAAGACACATGTGATTATGTACCTGTGTGTGGATTGGCTAATCCACACCCCCTATGGGAGACATTGCCTTAATCTTCCCCACAGGAGTGTGAATTTCAAATGGGGTTGCCTGCATGGGTGACTCCATTTGAAATATACACTTTGTGTGTGGAGGTTATGTCTTTCATAGGGTATGGATTTCAACTGGAATAGCCCATTTTCAACTTTCATTTGACAACAACTTGCTCCGGTGCGGCTTATTATCAGCTGCATAATTCTAACATGCTGGCATATGAAATCACATGATCAATGAAGAACCCTTGCATTGGTGTGTAAATAATGCATTTTTGCTGAAATGCGCACTTATGTCACATTTGTACACTAGGTGGGATGTGCTGCTCTGATGGGTCACTTTTTTGCAAAAAATCCCTAAACATGGGGTATGATTTTGTGCTGGAAAAGTCCTAAATGTGAGGTCACTTTTTACAAATGTGTCTATTTTCGCCTTTGGGTGTTTAGGGTTTCATGCAATATCCATGTGATACCCATATTATACAAGTCACATCCCCCTGTCCTGTGTACGTTTGAATGCATTAAATATTCTATGTGGAAGTTTTGAAATGGTGGAATGGAATGTATTGTATGGATCAATCAAATGCCAATTTGACATGGGAATCTCTGTTTTGTAATTATTCATGTGGAAGTTCATAAGGCCAAAAGGTGAGTGTTTTCATAATTCAGTTCATTTAATCACACAAATGTTAGAATTTAAATCAGCTGTAAAGATTTACCTGACTATTCAATTACCAGGGTCATGATTTTCAGGATATTTCTGGATTTCCTGATTTTATTTGGCTCTTTCCTGTATAGGGAAAAGAAGCATTTCGAGAGCTTGTAAGAATTTTTGTTGTAAGTTATCTAAACCACAACCATTAATTTACATAAAATGTTTACGGTAATAGAAAACTCACATGAGTTTTATATATATATTCATGACATTTTTGGGTTTTGTCATGAAAATGGGGGGAAATGTCTGAATTTTTGTCTGGCAGTTCCTCAAAACAGGAAATTTTGAAAATGAATTAGTTCCAGAATGAAATAAATTTAATTTGTATTCCAAGTTATTTATAAGTAGCTAAACTGAAGGTTTTCCCCCATAATGAAACAAATATATTTGTATATATCAAGGGTCATGATTTTCAGGATATTTCTGGATTTCCTGATTTTATTTGGCTCTTTCCTGTACAGGGGAAAGATGCATTTAGAGAGCTTTTCCATTTGTGTAAGGATTTTTGTTGTAAGTTATGTATACAACAACCGTTAATTTACATAAAATGTTTATGGTAATAGAAAACTCACAGGAGTTTTATATATATATTCATTCATGACATTTAAGGGTTTTTTCATGAAAATGGGTGGAAATGTCTGAATTTTTGTCTGGCGGTTCCTCAAACTAGAAATTTTGAAAATGAGATAAAGTGATGCCTTGTTCCAGAATGAAATAAATTTAATTTGTATTCCAAGTTATAAGTAAACTGAAGGTTTTCCCCCATAACAAAACAAATATAATTTGTATATCAAGTTTTCTCATCCCTAACCCCCGGTTTAGGGTTTTTAACTGGGATCACAATTTTCGAAGAAAAAAACACCAACTAAATCGCCGGGAAATGATCCTCCAGACTCAGGCCCTATGTCCCACCCACTAAGCCACGGCCCTCAGCTACTCGTTCGCGTAGTATACCGCGCTCACTATATAGGCTTGGTTGATTACGTCATCGAAAACCGTTGGCGCAGGTGCTTGGAGATGGACTTAGGAATATCATTTTTTAGCATTCAGGGTGTTTAGGTAGGGTTAAGGTAGCTAAACTGTAGGTTTTACCCCATTAATGAAACATTTTTATATCAAGTTATTTTATTTAAGGGATTTGTATATATATTTATTTATTTATTGGTTGTTGGGGGTTCGGGGATGACAAGATCAGAAAATATTCAAAAAGTGTATAGAGCAATCTATGATAACAAAGATGTCACTGCTGTGCATCATTCAATATTAAGTTAATAGAAAGCTTATACAAATATTATCTACTAGCTACACAATCCCTCAAGACTTACTACATTAATTTACTCGCAAAACTAGGTAATGTTCAATATTGCATACAATTACAGACACGTTGTTGACGGTTTGTGTGAAGTGTTGCATAGTTGCAAATTTAATGCGTGCCATTCAGATTGTTGTTTATATATATATATATATATATATTATATATCTAATACTATGTGGCGTCATAATTTGACTCAACAATATATATTGTGTACTTTTACCCAAGAAATGATCAAAATTTACAATTTCCATGGATTGTAGTAAATTGTAACACACACCTTCAATGGAAGACATCCAGCCAGTGATGTAATGGTGGATTCTGCTGACCTCTGAAGGATCGTTCATACTACCATCATTGATGTAACCCACACCTTCAATGGAAGACATCTACCCAGTGATGTAATGGTAGATTCTGCTGACCTCTGAAGGATCGTTCATACTACCATCATTGATGTAACCCACACCTTCAATGGAAGACATCTACCCAGTGATGTAATGGTAGATTCTGCTGACCTCTGAAGGCCGCCCCCCCCTCCCCCCGTTCATACTACCATCATTGATGTAACCCACACCTGCAATGGAAGACATCCAGCCAGTGATGTAATGGTGGATTCAAACTACCGTTGTTGTGCATCGGCCGGCATTGACTGATATCTGTCAGCTTCGGTGGCCGATAGCGCAAGTGTGAAATGGCCTTGATTGTCATGGGTCACTTCATAAGCCATTGGTAAAGATAAGGGTACCTGCAGCCCTCTTTTGATTTCACTAGAATCTTTTAATTTACCAGTTACAAAACAATGATGTACCACTAGCAAATGCAAACAAATCCCAGGCATCAATTTTAAAGGAATCCTGTTTCCGGCAGCCTGGTGCTAAGCATTGGTTTCCAGTTTCCAGTACGATTTATTCCGGGTTCCAAATTGTTGGTTCTTTTCATCTATGCTTAGCACCAGGCTGCTGGAAACGAGGATTCATTTTAAAGTAAAGTAAAGTAAAGTAAAACTGCCTAATAATGGCCATGCATAGAGTGTTGCTTTATGTTCAGAGGCAAGAGCAATTGCAAGGTTTTGATAGATGTGTTGTGGCCCTTGAACATGTTTAGAGCAGACTGCCTAAAGATTATACATGATAGGAGTATTACTTTATACACATGGATGGGCCGGATGGAGATGCAAAGTTTTGACAGAACAGCAACGTTATGTGCATGTGCCCTTTCAGTCTTTTGTTAATTACATACATTGTGAGTTTTCATAGAACCAATAATTAAATACTAGTCAAATGCTGTGCAGCAAACCGAATGACAATTACCTCTGAATGTGTCATATTTGTCTGACATTGCTAATCAAATCGTGTAGAATTAGAATTTTATAAGAAAAAATAATTTAGAAAGGTAGGAAATTTGTGTAGGTTGCTACACAGAGGTAGAATTTCATTGCACGTTGCAAGAATTTCTAATCGATTGTAGAAAAAAAATTGAATTTGAGTACAGGGTTCTCATGTAATTTTGATGGAAAATACAGAAACGAATCGTAAGAAAACATGAAGAATTTTTAATGGGTATTGATTGAAAGGTCTATTATTTTATCACACATAATGTACATTTCGTCAATCAATCATATCCGTGGTATGCGGATGATGCTAGAAGTGTTTCTAGAGCGTAATGTTTCTTAATGCTCTCAGATATGCTTCTGTAAATAAATGAATTAAGACATGGGTATGAGGTTGATACATGCGCTCGTCAAGCTGAATGTCCAAAGTCAATGAACCTAGCCCTGTATATGAGATTGATCCAAGGTGAAGGTCAATGTTTCATAATCATAATGTTTTCATAAACATGGCCATCCTGTGCAATGAGGTGAGTCCTTCATAACAGAAATGTTCCCAATGTATGATATTTCCTTATGCTTTGAGACATATGTTACTCTCGGTCAATGAACCAAACCAAGTCAGGCTCAGTATCCGTAACCATTCATTGGAAGTACTGTGTCTTTCTTTATGAACCAAACCAAGTCAGGCTTCAGTATGAACCGTAACCATTCATTCTTTCTTTCTTTCAAGAACACAGCAATGGATACATGATCTTAATGGCTGAGCTGTAAGGTATGGTGCAAGGAATCATTAAGCTGAAATTTGACATTTCATGTAACTTTTGCATATTGCCAATGGTCATTGAATTAAGCCCTTGGTATGAGAATGTTGCATTTTCTACAATGTTTGCATGGGATACCAATGGTTAATGAACTAAGCCCTCTCCCTTGGCATAAGAATGATGAAGCAAGAAGTGTTCCCAAATTTTGATACTTCTGAACTCTCTAAGACACATTCAAATCCTAGGTAATTGATTCATTGAACCAAGCCACAAGGTTAACATAGGACTCTTTACATACATTTTCATTGAACTAACCCATGGGTGTGAATGAACCTTGATTTGAGAATGATGCAGCAAGAAGTGTTGCCAAAGTTGGATGAGTCCTCACACTCTCGGACACGTTCTACTCTAGGTCATTGAATCAAGCCCTGGGGTATGAGGTTGTTTCAAGGGCTCATGAAGCTGAAAATTAATATTTCATTATGATCACATGCATTGGTTATGAACCCAGACCTTGGTATGTGTATAACGCAAGAAACGTTCCCAAAGTTTGATGCGTCCCAACAGCTCTCAAACAGACACTTGCTACACATACGCGTACTCTAGGTCAATAAACCAAACACGACAAGAGCTTTGAGAAGGATGACATTTGTCATCCAAGTAGCTGCACTTTACAGTGTCATTTATACAGGAGGATATTCAACTCCACTCAGAAAAAACTGTTATCTTTTCATGGAACAGTATCTTGTTTCATCAAGAAAGACAATTCAACATGTGGGATTGGATGGATGGAGTATCCTCTCCTTGTGACTATCAAATTGAACCTCTCTATGAAAGTATTTGGTGTGTGGATTTTTCATGGGTATTTTATTTATTTTTGTGTATTCCTTTTATGTATTTTTTCAAAAATGATTTAAATCTAGCGTTTTTGCTATCCACGTGAGGTGAGGAGACCTAGCGACAATTCAAATAATTGAATAATTAGAAACAGTTTTTGACTTTCTCAAAAAGAGCCAAAGTGGATGTAGGCCCTTTGCAAAATACCTCTTCATATACAGCGTGGTTCAATAAAATGTTGACAGTTTTTTGAAGCCATTTAAAAATATAAAAAATTGTAGATTTAAAAAATTCTTTTTCAATATTCATCAACTATATGATCGAGACCATCTATGCTGAACATATCGTTACAAATAACCTTACGATTGCAAAATAATAGCTATTTGAACAAAGTCTGTCCCATTTCACTCTGTCCACGGGTACCGATTTCGCTTTGTTTCTGTTCAGAATGGTACCAAACTTTCCCTTTACTTTGTAAATAGCTTGTCTTGACGGCACACATATATTTGGAAAGCGATTTCTCTATCGAGTTTGCACAGCAGTAGGACTACCAGAACTGTAAAACTGCTCTTCAATAAAGGTTCTTTCTTGGGTAGTAAACTGCCTCATTTTGTTTTATTCTGCTTGTTATCACGACGTTACATTGAATACTGAATGATGAATTGCATGAAAGTAATCTAAGATTTGAAGATCCCGCCAGGTGAAACCAGTGTAATTGTTATCATTTTAACTATCTATTCAGGTGTGAAATCAATATGTAATAATAATACCACGAGTGACCCTAATTACAATTATTGTTTTTATTGTTTTGGATATGAGATTGTTTTGACTCTCTGAAATGTTTTTAACTTTATGTTGCTGAAATTGTTTGCTGTGACCTGTGATGCAAGACATTGTCTGAGTCAGTGCACATTTCTCTTGTGTCATTGTAGCAAACAATTGGTTATTGACTGCCATTTGAAGCAATACATTGCAGTAAGGCAAAAAAAAAAATTTGTTTGCTTGTCCATAGATGGGTCAAAAAAGGTTGGGTCGGTCGGTCGGTTTTTTGTTTGTTTTTTAAACATGGGTTGTTCTGGCCCTATCCTACAAACACAAAAACTAGCACGCACCATTTTGAGCCTTATCAATGGCAGGCTAATGGCAATGGTTAATTTTAGCATGGTTTAGCCCACATTTGATTTGAAATAACCAACATATTTATACCCCATGACCCAGCATAGTGTTAGAAACTTTTATCTTTAGATCCTTATTACTACCGTATTAAGTTTTATTCTGTTCAAAAGTATAACTTTTATCATGTACCATTTCTGAATTATTTGGTCCTTAACATGGAGGTGACATGAAAAGGGTATTGGCTCACATGAGGAGTAACGTATGGGTTCAATATAGGTCAATAAATTTTATTTTTTATTTTTTTTTAATTACAAAAATTCAAAAAAAAGAGGTTTTTCTCTGACTGGTCGGGACTGCCTCACACGGTCGGTCGGACGAGGACAAGCAATCAACTTTTTTTTGTTGCCTAATATTGTATCCAAATTTGGTACATTTTCATGCACAGAATTTTATTTGGTGATCTGTTAAAATTTTTATAAATTTCATTTTTGGCTCAGTGTAGTAGGAAAATAATTAATTAATGTATATATTGACCAATCTTATTGAACACACAAGTATAATATTCAATAAAACAAATTTAAACTGTACATCCCCAACCTGTGATTATTTGAAATTCGCTCTCCGTGGTTTGTGTCGAAACTGCTGATGGGATAGCCATACATGTACCTGATATTGTGATATCATTGTTACTAACAATTGTTAAAACCGGCTCATCAGCAGCAGGTCGCTGAACGTAATCATGCAAGAATTCAATGCAAAATAAAAAATCAGTACATGAAACAGATGTGGAAATCTCTCAACTGTTTCAGAATAGTTTCGATCAATACGGCGGCGTCCATACAGATGATTTTTCAATTTAATTCTAAAGCCGATTTTGTCTTAATGCGGCACTTTTAGAAACTTCAATAAAATCAAAACAATAAAAGAAAACCCAAAGTAGCAGCCACGGCTGATACTTGGCACCAAATTCTTGAATATGAAGATGTCTGCTGTATACAACGCCTGAAACGTTACGGGATGGCAGACTCCAGCGAGCACCTCGAAAGGGCATCGCACGTTCTCGCCATTTGTTTTGATACGCGCCGGGCACTCTTCTCAACTTTGTGATTAAGCAAAACGTGTTGGCAGATAGACCAAGGAGGGGAAAAACCATGAAGCCATTATATTAAACAAGATGTTCAGCTGATGAATAACTGAATGCAAATTGTCTAGTATTTTGCCGGATTAATTTTGGTGCAGTGTCATAGCCAGCGGTTATAATGTGACTCGATTGTGACGGAGTATCTTCTGGGCGATAGTATAGTGCAAGTGAACCCATCGTGGATGAAATTTTTTCCAGCTATACAAAAAGAGGGAAACAATTGCCAATATTTCAAATCCTACATGACTGTGAGACTAGAAGTTCTAAAGGTGTATGTAAAATTGTAAATGAAACAGTATTAAACAGTTGGGTTAAGCTGAATGTACTTTAACCCTAACTCTATTTCACCACACGGCAACAGATTTTTTTTTCCAACACCCAAAATTCACCATAAAGGTCACCCCGATCCCCCCGGGATTTGAACCACGGACCTCCAGCATCAGGGCCCAGATCCTAGCTACTACACCACGGCTCGCAGTCGACACTCGGCGAGTATATTCGCCTCGTTATATAGCATGGGTCCGTTTTGTAGCAAAAAAACCTGCACGCTGGGTTATAGAAACACTTTTTCCGCACAGTTGCCATATGGTGTAGTAGAATTAGGGTTATTGAAAGTTAATCTGTGTTGGGAATAATTTTAAAATAATTTAACTTTGGATCTCAACACAAGATAAAATTAATTACCTGGAATAAGCAGGTGCTGCTTCACGTTTCATCGGCATACATAGAGAGGGTACATCCAAAGCACTATGCAGGATATACGGAAGCTATGGAATTTGTGCCTACTTTTGGGACGCCCTGTACCCAATGACCACAACTTATGCCAGCCACTTCAGTAGAAAACTGCATAGTCTCTTTCTGTGATAAATGAGTGAAAACTGTATTGTCTGTGCTTCAATATTTTCACGTATTCACTATGTTTTAATGGTGACAAGCTTGATTAATTCTCCTTGATGACACTGAGGACTCAGAGAATTTCAGCTTTCCTCACATTAATTCAATCATGAAGTATTAAAAAAAAGCTGTCGGTAGATTGATTAAATTATCAATTATTCATAAGACAGGCAATTCAAAAATGATGAAATGACCACAGCTAGTAGGCCATCTGATAGAGTAAAGTAATAGTGGCATGGAGATCATAGAATGTATACTCTCCCTTGTAATGACATTGGGGAGAGAATGGTGCGTAGAATCTATAGAAAAATCAAGAGCTGCTCAACACAACTCACCACAGCATACTTTTTGCATAGACGGACACGAATAACAGCGACTTTGCCCTGGAGAGGTGGCGCGGTAGAGTGGAAATCAGGACGAGGTGTTCCGCAGATTTACCGATAGATTAGGGGAACTGTGAAAGTCATTTAGCCTATGAAATGGACTGACACCGTAAGGCTTTTTACTTGTGTATTATAATAGCCATGCACCGATGGCTACAATATCCATCTTATGCAAGGTGATCAAGACAGTGGAGTCAGTCATAGGCTGGATTTTGTTATTTTTATTTTTATTTGGAAACGTAGCATTACAAGGGTTGTAATATGAACTTTATTAGCATGGTATCAGGTTGCAGCTTTTTTTTTATAGATCGTGATTTTATTTTTCAATATGGTTTCAATTTAAGACCATATGATACACACACAAATGATAAAATGAGGATTAATAATATTTTACTCGTATTCTCTATTCATACCTAGATATATGGTAATCACTTTCATTGATTTTTTTACCCATCAAAATGTCCTCATTTATCGTAATATTTATTTATCTTAAAAACATAAAATGAATCTGAATAGGATCTCCCATTTACTATCTTTTTGCTGCTTCAGAGGCTTGGCAATTTGATATACCCTATATGTCGCGACCTTTCAAATAATAGATTTTATAGACACTTGGGTTAAATTGAGGGTTTGCCGCCGAGAAATCTTCACGATCAAATTACCAAATTGGAAAAAGATGAAAGAGAATAATAATTCTAAACTGGAGTATTTATTGTGGGTTGTTGCCATGGTGCTCAAAACCTTATTGAGGGTGCATTTTTGTTGTACTCGGGTAAATCGCAGCAAAGTATTGGGAATGTGACTTCAGGATTTATAAAAAATCTTCTTGATGCCCTTGAATGTTACTAACTCATGATTAATATTTGAGTTATTTTTTGTTTCAAAAAGCACCAATATTGAAATCTTGCATGGTAATTAGAGCTGAACTGGTGGGTTTTTTCCCTTGCCGACACGATAGCCGATGTTTTATTTCGGTCATCGGGCCGGGAAGAAAACGCAATCTCTGTTTTTATGGCATGTTTCTTGCTTTTGGGAGCATTTCTCACTTTCGCACACATGCAGAATACTGGCGCTTCACATAGAGATTCATCTGCATCGTGTTCCTAATTTTTAACCCTTCCATTGGGACATTTTACAGTTTTTAATCCATTTGCATCCACGATATATTTTACCCATAATCCAAAGCAAACAGTCTCATCACTCATTTTCTGAACTTTTTTCAAGATGGCAACTTAGAGAAATCCCCAAAGCCGATAAAAAAGAATGATTTTGGGGTGATGGTCCATTCATCAAAACATTGGTAACTAACATCGGCATAGACATGTGTTTTTTTGCCGATATAGTGTACTATCGGGCAGATAAGATTGCAGATACGATGTATCAGTTCAATTCTAATGCCAATGGTAATGTATTTTTTCAGGTTAGTTGTTGTTTTCACAATTGGATATCTTCCGTGAAATTAACGGCTATGACATTGTGCAAGATCACTGTTCGCCATTCGCTGGGGATTGAACCCGGGCTGCCAGCGTGGAAGGCGGACGCCTAACTGATTGCACTAATGGGAAGCTAAAAAACTAAACTTTCTGAGACCATTTGACACAGTTCATGCCACGAGATAGAATTGTGAAGCACGCGGTGCAGCAGCTATTTGCTGTGGCCTTTTGTGGCCTCTGGTAAGGTTAGATTTTAAGTTAAAGATTTGCGCTTGCATTTCCACAAGGAACGGTTTAGTTTTTAGTAGTGTTCAGTGTTTAGCGAGCGATATATACAATTATAGGTCAATAAATGCGTATGTGTTGTTTCGAGATACATTGGAAAAATCAATGAACGCGCGCTGATGTAAATGTGTGAATAATGGCACGAACAAGTTATATATCACCTGCAATAAAAATTGGTGAACCGTGCAGCATGAACAACAAATCAAAATAAAAGTGTGTGGGGCAAACATGTGCAATTAGACACTTTCAATGCACACCGCATATTTTTTGTTTCCTGCTTTCTGATTGGTTCGTAACTACTAAGAATGTTTCTAATGTTTGAAGGAAAATACATTGAAAAGGTTTTGCTTCGAAATACTGTAAAACCACTTAATTTCGTGAGGGATTTAATTTCGCGAGGATGTGGATTCGCGAAACTGACAATTTTGCATGGAAAATAACAGTAACATTTCCAGATTCGCGAAATTAAATGCCCACTAAAAATAGCAGCCATTTTCAATTCGCGAAATAAAGTATCCGCGAAATTATAGTATTTTACAGTAACTGAATGTGCATAATATTCCTAAGAAATGTTTCGTTTGGGATATGATTAAGCCCCGGAGGTTCCCGCGATCACGGTTTTCTCGGCGTGAATCTCGGGATTTACCATTTGCCTCGGTTTTCTAAAAGTGTGCAGAGATTTCGCGGAATTATTGGTTTTTTCCTCAACAAAACAAAATTTCAAATTTCTACACAAAAATCGACCGTAATTAGTCCAAGAAAATCTTGAAATGTCATGTTAAATTTCGATCTATCGTACCAATCATACAAATGCAAACTTGGTTGGGAAAATCCCCCCGGAAAATACCTTTTATATGTAAACAATGTCTGGTTCCCGTATGTTACTTTCCCCATGTTACGCCGCGCCATAAAATTTGTATCATCAAAATTTGATCAAATTGAGATCGCACATGTTCTGACGTAATGCATCCCATAATGATGCGGGATCATGCCGTCTAGGTTGCTGGAAACGGGTTTCATCACAGTGGTTTCATAAAGAATTGACTAAGACTCTGCCGCCCTCTACATTTTGCTATCAATTTAACGCACGGTAATTTTTCGGATCGACTGGAAGCCACTGGGGGATGTACTCAATCATCCAAGATGGCGGCGCGTGTTCAAAACAAATATTTCTTCCGTATCAAAAATGTAAAACGGAGGACATTAATTGGAATTTTACGCAAATTATGAAACCCCTCTGCCAGGGATTAATTTGGAAATCAATATATTTTCTTGCAGAGAAGAAAAATGGACTATAAAGTAAGCTTATTTACTTTTTAAAGAGGTGATATTTGGGGGTGATTTTTCGGGTCACATTTTTGGTCGCGGTTTCTCGCATTTGGTTTATTTTCGCGGTATTTCTTGGTTTTGGTTGCAAATCCCGTGAATCGCGGTTTTAGTAATCTCGCCTCGCGGTTTTTGCCTAAAAAAATCGCGGGATCCTCCGGGGCTTAGATATGATGGTATTTGCATCCATCTTCAAACTAACATAATTTATTTTAATATCATGTAACGCATCATTTGTAAATTAAGAAAAACATAGTAAAGCGCCCCAAGCAAAATACCCAACAAAATCCTGACACCCACGGTAGATTAAATTAGTAATAACGAAATCAATTTCAAATATCAAAGAACGACTTACTTATCTAACTTGATAGGTTTGGAATACAATTATTCTGTTGATTGTATAGGATTTAGGAAGTTTCCTAATGTTTAATTTATATTTCAGTTGTTTTGTACGTTCAGCTAACGAGAATTGATCTTATACTGTTAAGAGTATCCCGTGGGTGTGATTACAGGGATGATAAAGATTTCATGTTCCAAATGTTTTTTTAAAAAACCCACTTTTTATTTACCTCACTATGAAATTCAGATTTCGTACAAAAAACACTATCGGTAAATGGTTTGATCCACAATCATACACAATGATGAATAACTGATGGTGGCACCCAAAGGGATGTGTTTGTGATGATTTCCGACATCGCCCTGTAATTCCTCATATCCGTCACCGTCAAATCTTGATGGTTCAAATGGATTTTAGGTTTTAACTGCTTATGTCACTCATACTGTATGCATGCAGTATGCACAGGATTGGACAACATGATCGATGCTCAGCATTTATGGGTATTTGATGCAGATTTTGGTTCTCGAGCAAATTTTGATTATTCAAATAGGGCAAATCTTGATCGTTCATATTGGTATGACTGCATGTCACATGAGGATTTGACACCGAGTTTGGTCCTGGAACAACTCTATCATTATTCAAGACATGGCAAATCTTGATCTTTTAAATGGGTATGGTATATTGGTATAACTGCATAAAAATTGTCACCCATTACACAGGATGGGACAGCATGATTGATGCTCAGTGCATTTATGCATAGTTGATGCAGATTTTGGACCTTGATCAAATGCTGATTATTCAAACTGATCATATTATTCAAATGGGTTGTGTCAGCAATAAATAACACATTGGATGGGTTGGATCTAGCAACATTCTCCTTAGAAGGAAAATGGAGACTACATGTCACATTAAATGGTATTCTTCCTTTAATATACAACCCTTAGTTCATTAGGCCATCTATCTCTATGTACGATTTCTCCAAAGATGATTTTCATCTCTCTGATTTCGCTGAATCATAATAGAAGTTTTCCTTATCAAATGATATCTGTGCGATATCAATTTATGTAGATACACATATTAAATGAAATCGGTATGAACCCTGCTTCTTAAATATATGATGCATTCTATCGCTTAAATACCCGGCTAGGTACGGTACACACACGATTGTATGATGCCGAGATCGTAATGTTACAACCCCCTTGAGTGTTGCGCTGGCGCCGAGACATATGGATAAACACAAACTGATTCTCAAGTAAATGTGTACAGGTTAAAGTGAAGAGGACCAGCAGTGATCATTTCATCCATTTATATAGTATGAAATGAGGGATCATTTTATATACAGTATATGTACATTTTATTGTTCATTTTGACCAGAGAGCATCGGAGTCAATGGACTAGAATTATTTTATATTTGACTAAAAGAAGTATGTTCCTCCTGAAGTGCCCTTCACATTTAATTTTGGAACCATATCTATTATTATTATTTCCAAGGAATTCATCTTTTCATGAAAATAGAAAGATTTTGTTGTTAGGATTTTGTCTTATCAGGTTGACTAATTTCTTTTGGAAAATAACTTTTATTTTTTATTTTCCAGGAAGTGAACAAAAATAATTCGCTGGAAGAAAGCTAGATTTCCTCCATGTCTCACATAAATGTAATTTTGGAAAAGCAAGCAACAGCAACAAACAAACATAACATTTATGGACTAAATTACTATTTTGAAAAATAAAGTATGTTTCCACTTTGAAAAGGCAAAACTCGGGTATTATCGCACATATTGGTTTTCTCTGTTCATTGCATCAGTCTCAGTTATAAAGCAACGGAGTAGTCGGCAAGTATTGTTTTCAGTATTTTGCATAAAACGCACAGACTTGTTATCACCGACAGGTGCCAACTGAAAAATACAGAAAGCACAATTTATTTTTAAACGTTGAGTGATCCAGTAGTAAGGAGTAATCAATTATACATGCATCTGGGTCGAATAATTCACTTGGTTCGTGACTTTTATGTTTTTGTGATTGCCAAATTTGATTACCGTTCATCTTCTATAATCTTTGTTTGGGTTAGTAAGGTGACGCATTTTTTGAAAAACTTTTTGGAAATTTTTGGAAATTTTTGAAAAATTTGTTTCATGGTAGGGTTGCCAATCACAATACTAAGTTGGGCTGCATGACACCGAAACGTGCTGAGGAGGGATATGTTTAAGCAATTCAGTGACTTAATGTCCCACTGAAACCCTCCCAAACATTTAGCTGAATGGATTAACCACATCAAATTGCTGTACAGCAACTATTCACTATCCACCATGCCATTTGGGCCAATACTTATTTTTGCAACAGTGATACGGTGGCCATACTAATATTACGAGTATACCATAAGTCACTGGCATTTACGTATGTGCGTCCACATTTTCTGTCAGTTTATCGTACCCAGTCCAATTGGATAGAATGTTATTTATATTTACCACTTTGGGCTTTGCACTCGGCTGAAAAAGGTAAAGTTATAATTGCCAGCCAGACATGAGGGAATTTGTGAAAGAAGCTTAGCGACATTGCAAGGTTTTTACTTTACATATTCTTGCGGGTATTCACTCATCACTGCTACAGTAATTGAGGCTATTTTTGCATAGTTTGGTTCACTTGTTCTCTATGTTGGTTGGTTGGTTGGTTGGTTCGGTCCTGTCATGACTGACAGCTCGTGACCTTACAGATACTGCGCCACAAATAACGATTTTCAGCAAAGGAGTAACAATCACGGAGCGGGTGTCCAGTAATCAACTTTATTTGGTCAATCCACCGGTATCTTGCGCTTCCCTTCAATCATGCCTTGCATGATCATCTTCTCCAGGTTATTACCCTTGCGACATGAGATATGGCCGAAGTAGCTCAGCATTTGGGTGTTGATAGCATGAAGAAGTCGTTTAGACACCCCTATTTCTTCAATAATACTGGCATTGGTCCTTCTCATTGTCCAAACGATACGAAGCATACGCCTCCAACACCACATCTCGAAAGCAGCTATTCTGTTTTTGTCAGCTTTGGTTAGGGTCCACGTCTCACACGCATACATGGCAATTGGAAATACAAGGGCTTGGACAAGCCTGGTTTTTGTTGCTCTGGTTATTCCTCTGTCAGCCCAGATCTTACTTAGATTGATCATTGCTGATCTAGCCATTGCTAAACGGTGTCTAATCTCTTGGCTGCAACCACCCTCTTTGGTGATTAGGGATCCAAGAAAGTTGAATTTTGAGACCAATTCCACCTCATTACCATCAATTATGAGAGGCTCTCCAACACCATCTGTGCCTATGGACATGATCTTGGTCTTGCTGACATTTAGACGTAGGCCAAGCTGCTCACTCTCCACCTTGACTTTCTTCAGGAGTTCCGTCATCTCTTCCATATTTGTTGCAAACAGGGTGGTGTCATCGGCATAACGTAGATTGTGTATTTGGTATCCACCTACTGACAGCCCCCCTGGCCAATCATCCAATGCACGTCTCATTATAGACTCTGCATAAAGGTTGAAGAGTGCTGGTGAAAGTATGCACCCTTGACGTACTCCCTGACCTAAAGCAAACCAGTCACTATTTCCTTTCTCAGTGCGAACACAGGCAGCTTGACCATCATACAGATTGCGAATTAGGTGGACGAGGTGGTAAGGGATTCCCATTTCTTGCAGTGCTGTCCACAATGCCGAATACCTCACACAATCAAAGGCCTTAGCGTAGTCTATGAAGCACATGAAGACCTCCCTCTGGTATTCAAAACATTTTTCCATTATGTGACGTACATTGGCTATCTGATCTCTTGTGCCGCGGCCTTTCCGGAAACCGGCTTGCTCAGCAGGAAGTTCACGTTCAAGATGAGGTCTAAGACGTTCGTTGATGATGTGCAGCAGGATTTTGCTTGCATGTGATATCAGAGCGATGGTACGATGATTTTTACATTCGCTAGCATCCCCTTTCTTTGGAAGTGTTAGGAAAACTGATCTCTTCCAATCCTCTGGCCATACTCTTGACTTCCACACAGTATTGCACAGCTTTTGCATAATAACTGCTACAGAATCATCAGCTTGCTTCAGGAGCTCACTTGGAATATCGTCTAGACCAGGTGCCTTTAGACTTTTTAACTTCTTGATGGCTTCCTGGACCTCTGATAGAAGAATATCAGGCTCAGCTTCACCTAGTGGAGGCGGGGGAGACTCCTGTGAGCCATTTGTCTCTTCTTGGGACGCATACAGATTTTCACAGTAGCTTTTCCAACGATCCTTGATTTCTTCACTCTCAGTTAAGACCTTTCCTTGCTCGTCCTTGATGATAGCCAATCTAGTTGTCGTTTTTGAGGTGATGTTTTTTATGCATCTAAAGAGCTCTCTGCTGTTTTTGTGAAAACTGTGATCCTCAAGTTCTTGGCATTGCTGTTGGATATGCTTATTTTTATCTCTCCTAGAATTCAATTGAACCTCACTTGAAAGTCTTCTGTATAGGTTACTGTATAGGTTCTCTATGTAGACCTACATATTTAAGAAAAATATTTGAACAATTTAAAATAAAAAAATTAAAGTAACTTTCCGATCGAAAAATGACCGTTAAAAACAAACAAATCTGTAAAATCTTGCCATATTTTGAGAAGTCAACAAAATTGTTTTGGT
This sequence comes from Ophiura sarsii, assembly GCA_035610835.1. Classification (NCBI taxonomy): domain Eukaryota; kingdom Metazoa; phylum Echinodermata; class Ophiuroidea; order Amphilepidida; family Ophiuridae; genus Ophiura; species Ophiura sarsii. The sequence goes on from CM069453.1 coordinate 12,613,209, forward strand.
CAGCATTGGTCAGACTGTTTTTTTAAATCTTTAAAAAAACACCTTTTCCCCCTTGAAAAAATGACCGCAAAATTCAAACAAATAAGTAAAAATCTTGCCGTATTTTGAGGAGCCAACCAAATTATTTGGGTCGGTATTCATTTGCACGTGAACATTATTTTTACCGATTTCTAAAAAAAATGGGTTGGTCGGGCATTTTTCTCAAAATCCTGTCGATATTTTTCTTTTTGAGGTCAAATTGGACGAGAAAAACATGCAAAAACCTCATTTTATGGGGAATTTTAGTTTTCGAGGAAATACATGTTTGGGGGTTTCGGAATTTTTTTTGTCACACATACTAACAGCATCACAGTTGACTATATATATCACTGTATTATCATCACATTTGTGCCTCCCCTGTATTGTACCTCTCTTTTACCTTGTTCCCCACACCAAATGATTTGTCATATTTGCACATATCTTATTTAAAAGCACTATATCCATAGGAAATATAATAATTTGTAATAATTTCTTGCTGCAAAAAAAGGTGTATTTTGCAGAAATTGGATGCTGCTGCGCGTCTGATCATTTAAAATATTCTGTTTTACCGTCATGTTACCTGTAACATTTTTGACCTGCTTGTGGATACAGCGACAGCAGAGGAAATATTATTCCTATGATTGATGTAACATTATTATAAATATTGATTTGTAGCACACGCCTCCCCACTTGCTGAAATTGTAATTTTTTGCACATGTATGCCGAATGCGAAAAAATCAATATGGGAGTTCAAGGTTGGCATACATCGGAATACACGAGATGACGGCAACATCTTGATGCTCGTTTTGCTGTTGATATTTTTAGGTTAGTGTTTATTATTTTAGCTTGATCAGTTGTTATCTGAAATCTTCTAAGTTCTAGCTAATTCAGGAAGAAGATTTACTTTGGAATTGATTTGTTCCTCTTTATTTTTTGTATGTTTTGTAAGCAGCAAGTATGATCAGCCGTTTTAAAATAATTACGTAGTGATGTATTGTAAGGTAACTTGTCCTATTGCAGTTTGTTTCTGTGTGACATTTTAATGTTACTGTTAGGCTATATTAAAAAAATATTTTGTCTCAAAGTTTTTCAAAACCTAATGCGGAATGCTGGGTTTTTTTTATTTGATTTTTTTAATATAGCCTTAGTGATGAGGATGTGACATCATTGATAAACGATCTTTGAATAAAATAACCATATTTCTGAGTTTTGGCAGAGTTGGCTTTATAAGTATTATGGACCTGACTAATTCTTATTTTCTCCAAAAGCAGACAAGTTGTGATCTGCAATATCTAGGAATATGTCACACAATAGTATTGAATTTCCCCTCCAGGGACTTAGAATCATTATAGGTATATCATTTCAACAATGTAAATCTTACTATTGCAAATGCAAATGTAAATGTATCAGAATAACCATTGTGTATTTTGGTGAATAGTCTTGACAAATTTGTTTCTTTCTCTTCTGAAGGAGATAAGATGCACAACACATACTCCTGTACTTTGTTGAAATGAGTAGAAGTATAATGCAATATAATCTTTGTTTTCTTTTATCTTTTTTTGACCCAAAATAGCGTAACTAATCCACCAAACAGTTGGGGCACTAACCTGGTGAGAGTCCACTTCAGAAATAGTCTACCGTTAAATACACAAATATATAAAAATTATACAGGTATGCTGTATACATGATGATATAACAAACCACCATTATTCACAGGTCATGCTCTAGGGCTTTTGGTGGGAGCTTGACCTTTTGTCAGTCGGTTTTATTTTCATATAATTATGGGAAAATTTGAATCTTAAATACCTGCTACCTATGGTTACGGTTACCTTGTCTGAATAGTTTGAAACAAAAGTGACCAATTGTTAATCATCCCATCAAATCTGGATATCCAGGCCTAGGTAGTATAAAATGGTTTGCAACACAGTGATCTGGATTATATTTGAAATCGAACAAGTTATGGGTTAAGGTTTAGATATGGTTCAATAAGACCAATGTAGCGTAGTCAGCCGAACAGGACCATTGAGTCGGCCATTTGGTCAAAAGTAAATCATGGTAAGGTTAGAAATGAGTGAGAACTGATTCATATCTGGTATCATTAACCCAACAATAACAATTACTCAACTAAATTATTTGTCGATTAAGAGATGAATTGAAAGTGCAATGATTTTTGACAGCACAGCTGAGTTACTACAAAAATTATACTATTGGTATTATTTATACTCCTTTACAGTGCATTTTAATGGACACAAGTACTTACTATTAGTATTACTAAGAAGTAGTTAATAGACCTGGGACTAACACAACTACAATTCAAGATATTACGGTTGGAACACTTTGAGGACCTCGTTGAAATCATCCATCCCCCCTGTCCAATGTTGTTCGGAACCTCTTCATCTCCACAGTCGTTGGGACCCTTAACATTGATTGGAGGGGTTGGTGAGGGATATGAGTTAGTAGATAGATTTTGCTCTACATACACTGAGCCAAAAAAGAAACTTATACAATTTTAACAGATCACCATAGGGGCAGTGCACATTTCTCTTGTGTCATTGAAGCAAACAATTGGTTGCCATTTGAAGCGATACATTGCAGTTAAATATTGTATCCAAATTTGGTACATTTTCATGCACAGAATATTATTTGGTGATCTGTTAAAATTGTATAAGTTTCTTTTTTTATAAGTTTCTTTTTTGGCTCAGTGTATAACTTTGTTGCAAAATCAGCGCTTGAAAATGGACCCTTTATGTAGGATTTTAAAGGAGAAATGGACTCCAACACCACATTTTCTGAATTGTAGATAGACGCAGACTGCAGTGAAAAGTGGCTGGCCCAGTTATAACGTCTACTCTTATAACGAGGGTTAGGAAAAAACTGAGATTGCGCTTTCCTGCCCCTATTTATAACCATTGATCTATAACAAAACGGTTCTTTAGTAACATGACCTTTTGGTTTTGCGGCAAATTATCAATAAAAAAATCTATATAGTTGTTAAAATCAGCCTTTTTTGGAGATCACAGTAATTAATTTTTGACTGATGATCACACCATCTTTCTTTCTAATTATAAATATTTTAAACAGGTTCGCCGTCGAGGGTAGAAAAGAGACAATAATGGGAAAACGATCTCGCCCGGGAATCGAACCCAGGATCTGTTGCTTGCTTGGCAACTGCCTTATCTATCTACCCTCGACGGCGAACCTGTTTAAAATATTTATAATTTGTTTAATACCCGTCGTATATGCCTATTATTTCTATGCATCTTTCTTTCATTTGCGCTATGACACTACAGAAGCCATCTATTGCCCTGCCTTTGCATTCTCTTTGGCAACAGACGGCTACCTTTGTAGGCCTCTTAATACTACATTGCACTTTAAGCAGGGCTTATATCAAAACAGCTCCTTTCTGAGAACCAAGGTCTCATTAGCAATAAGATACAAAATATTATTTTATTGTTACGCTCTTTTGTGTGAAATCAACTTCTTACACTAGCCCCCTCTATCTTATCCAGTCAACCTATAAACATCACTATACAGGAATAGTCAATAATTCACTCAATAAAGATTATGCAAATTGTGGCAGGCAGGCAGGCCGCTCAAAGTGTGTGTACATAGTAGTAGCACATGGTCTGGCTTGCCCGGCCACAGTCTTGATATTTCACTCATAACGTCTTGCACTGTGACTCCAAGTAGATGTGTATGTTGAAGCCTGTCTGACAGTGGAACCGTACTGTGTATGTTAATCGTGTTTTCGTCAGTGTAAGTTTGTTGTTTTGTGTATCCTCTCTTGTTGTTTTGTAGTGTATGATCAGTTTTTGTTTGGGAGAAACTGTAACTTTCCTGAACAGTTTGTATTATAATATTGATGTGTCCAAAGAGTCCAGTCAAGTTGCTTTAGTGATTGCAATGTGTGCCTGTAATACATGTATTAATGTTAGTATTGGTTTTTGTGTGTGTCTATTGAACAAGCCTTGTTATGTGACTTGCCATGGCTTAGCCAAATTGTACCCAACCTGAACAAATATGTATTTATGGATGGAAACAGCTAAGCTGCATATATTTCAATATTTGGAATTATTAATGACACAATAGACTGTTGAATAATATAGATTAGTAGAGAATGCAAAAGGAATGTTTTCAAAATACATGTTGATATGAGCTTGTAAGCACAAAGGTAAAGTAGTTTTTGACATCAGTGCTTAAAGAATTGGTAGGATAAGGGAAATAAAAAAACCTCTAAAAAGAGAAGTACATTTGGCAACTAGTTAATAAGTAAAGATTGGATGAGAAGAAATGATGATGTGATGTCAGAACTGCATTTTGTAGTTTCTCTATTTTAAACTGCCTGTATTAAGCAGCCGAAGTGGTAGACTGTAAGAACGTTAGCGTGGGGTATGCTTCCCAACTATCCCCCGAACTTGATCCATTTATACATAAAATTCAGATTTGTGTTCATTAAGCATTTAGTCACATTAATTTATTGTTTAGATTTTTTAAACATTGAGTACCCATTTGTGTACTGCTACACTGAGTCCAAATGTCTAAAGCATTTTTATGAATAAAATATAAATTGATTGTGTGGTTAAGGGTAAATCAAATCAAACCACCTTTCACTAACAAAATGGTGTAGTTTTATTCAACAAGGGTAGAGCTGAACAATTTTTTTTGCAAACTCAATTGCATTTAAAATTGTCTCAATATTTAAATAATAATATTCCATCCAGTCCAGGCCTATGATGGATATATCCATTTAATAAAACCAAGAGCAAACAGGTGGTCATCTCCCATACACACAATATTGATGTCATTATCATTTGGCTATTGTCACTATTATACATCAACCATCCTACTTGATCTCGCCTATCCTGTTTCAAGTGGCAACAGGTGATGGTTATTGTCAAAACAAAAATCCAGTTGCAATTAACAATTATTTAAAATGTATCTTGGTTTGGTAAGCTTTTGTTTTTTTGTTCAACAATTTCGAAGGAAGAAGATATTGACAGAAGAGATCAATTAAGGTAATACCTATCAAATGGCGCAGAGATAGTGATTGACCTACCATTTGAAATTGATCACGATATTCGCATTCCCTGTTTATAGATTTCTCGGTCCAAAATCAACCCGACCGTGTTAAATTAAGACTAGGTAAACAATACAACCTCTGGGACGGGTGAGGCAAAATCATTGTTTATTTTTAGATGGTTTCTACGTCGTCAGGGAATTGGAGACTTGGGTTTATTGATTGCGAAAGGTTCGGTACTATTATCGGTTTGTAACGATTGCGGTAGATTGATGACAAGTGTCGTGTCTTTGCATTGCTTTGGCATGGGTACATGTAGTATCTATGAAGTATTGCCAAACAGGCAATTTTGTAGCCCAATTTGGCTACTATTTTTGTCTGCAAATTGATGTATTACTCTGTTCATCTAACTTTCGTGAAACAATTTTTAGAATGTTGCAGTGATCGCAGCAGACTTTTTTTGTGGGTTAGAGTTTGGTACACATAGGATCAAAAATGAACCCTTGTACTGTGCTATCTGCTTAGATGCTGCTTTGATAAATTAACCCTTATTCCTGAGGCATGCTTTTGGGAATTCAACTATCAGGGGACAAAAATGGGTCAAATTACGGGGACAGCCGGTGCCAGGAATCGAACCCGGGTCGGCGGCGTGGCAGTCCAGCCCCCATCTTATTGAGCCACGGAATCAGCTTGAAAATCTTATGATTTGTTAACACATATGATATCCTGCCTGATCGCGCCACAAAATAGACAGAGAAATCACATGCTACCAGAACTTAGCAGAGTGTCACTACAAAACACTACACTACTATCACTAGTGCAGAGGTAGACACAGAGTATGCAAACTTTACAAATTGATCTTTGCGCTTTTTTGATGTCTTTTTATTAAATTCAAAGCAATTGCTAAGAAAGAAAGTAATTGGGCTATTTTGAACAAGATTGTTTGGTAACACTTGAAGTCTGAGAGAATACAAGTTATTGGTTGCAAGACAAATCTAAACTGTTATTACTTACTTACTTGTAGTAGTCTATAATATTGCATGCCATGTTTAGATTTACATGCGTATGTAGTGTCATGGCAGGCAATATTGGGAAGCAAGATGGGGGTGCAAAATTGTTGATTAGGTTAAAGTAATGTGGAGACCTAAACTAAACAGAAAAAAAGTTCTTGAAATTCAAGATTTGTTTGGAAAAAATAATGAATATATATCGCAATATCATACATAAAATGAAATTAACAGCGCATTATTAAGGAGGGTTCAGAAATTCTTTGGTGGGCGAGGGGTTGGAAAAGATCGAGCCTCAAACATCTTTTTGTTGTTGATCGCCTGCAAAAAACCCTTTTATCTTGATCCCCTTTTACTTAGGGTCAATTTTGTGTGTAATCTTTCCCTTTATGTCCAAGATGAGTACCAGGCAATAGTGGTGTCCCGGCAGGAGCATAAATAACAGCTGTTGCCCCCAGTCAGCTCAAGCCTCGCCCAATTTTGTCCCCTAAACAATCGAAAATGTTGAATTTTAATGTCATAATTACTTAAAATTAGCTTAAAACTGGTCTGATATGTCTAATTTAGAACAAATTGATCTAATTTCATGCAATTTTTTCAATAAAAGCCATATGTTTTTGCCACTAAAATTTGTGTATTGTCCACCAAGAATTTTCCTTGACCCCCCCCCCCCCCCCCCCCCATACACACACACTTTAATTTGATGCTGGTGCTGTCACTGTATGTAGGACCAATTTACTTAATAATAATAACAATCATATTTTGTAACACAGAAGTTAGATTTCCCTGCAGTAGCTTCCTGAATTGTCCATTTTCAGGATCTATTTTTATTATTTTCTATAAGCTAGCAGTGTCTAGTTCTGGCCTATCTGTCATGTCTGAGTCAATATTAGTGTTTTCCTTATACCTGACCAGGCTTCGTTAAGAATTTGCCAACGAGCCATGACCCTGTAGTTCCCCCAATTAAAAACTCAACCAATCTTATTATTGGCCGCTATCGCTCTCCTTGCATGTGTAAATCGTACGTGTGTACTGTGTGTGTGTGTTACAAGTAAGATGTTTAAAACATGCTCAGTGTTAGTTACGTATATGCTACATGTGCATACCATGCGTTAAGTTGGAAAAGGGTTGATGATCTTTTCGGGTAAATTTCTTCTAGAAGTCTTATATAAAAGTGGCTATTTCAGCATACATGCATATTTTGTTCAAGCTCTGCCAAGTTATGCAGACTCTCCCTCCTCCTACTTATAATTTTAAATGGTTCGCTGAACTGATGGTGCATAAAAAAGAGTGAAAATGAATGGCTCCCTAAATTTTCTACTTGAATTGTAGTATCCTAAAAATGATGGGGATGGGGGTAGTAGGTAATCTGTGGTTTGATTTTATAGACTGGTTCATGAAGCATTTGAGCATACAGGTCTCTGTTTTGAGCTAGGTGATCTTGTTAGGATGATGAAAATAGATTTGCTGGTCATGAAGTTAGGCTTTACATTTCAAAATTTAGTCTTTCTATGGTATAAACTAAAACAGTTACATTGAAAATATCTTTCTGGTTAAGTGGGTAGCTCGTAGATCCTCAGCATCATCTGTGGGTAGCCTAAATTATGTATTTGGTCAAAATGCAGAGCATGTTTCTTTTTCCTTCCGGGAAGACCAGGCGCTTTTCAAATGGAAAGAGTATAAAAGATGCCCTGGTCTTGCTATTTCCACCCCCTTCAAAAATCACTGTTCGTACCTCATACACCTTTGTAATGAACTAGGGGATTGAAACTGTTGTCATCAAAATTATTTTTTAATAACCTAAATATTATTGATGTCAGTTTAATTAAGCATCCATTGTTAGCCTTTCCCTCATGGGTTAATGGAGGATTCCATTTTGCTTGAGAGGGCCGCATCGCTATTGATCCGCACCATGTGATGCACATTTATTAACAAACCGAGCACCGCCGTCTGTAACTTAGTGTTGCCAAATTGTGTTTTGTGTAGATATAATCTACAAATGGATTTCTTAATACTTTCCACGCAGCTATTAGTTTTACCATACAAAACAGATTTTTGAGAAACCTGTCCAACTTTTCAAAGTCTGTCTCAAGAATTACTGAACCAATAGTTGGCATGTTTGTACCATGGTGAATCCAAATATGGTGATGAAATTCAACAATTTTGACATTTTTGAAATATTTTTTGGAAAGCGTTCAAATATGACTCTAGCATTGTCGTGAGACATTGGAACCATGTAAAAGAAAAGAAATGTGTATTTTTGTATAGACAAATATTTCTATATTTTTGGAATTCAATAATATTGGGTTTTGGTATTGGTATGCAGAATAGGAAGTCTTGCCTTTCTTGCCAATATAGATCTTCTGTTTTCTAATTTGATAGTGTTTTAAATTATCTCCAAGGCATTGTCAAATAATTTCGGAATATTAAGAGCCCTTACTATAATATACTAGTGTTATTTGTATTTGAACAAAATCACTGTGTTAAGCAAGATAGTGCTATGTTCACAATATTGTGGTGTTTTTTCAGAACCCTATAAAGCACAAGAGAAATATGAGAATTGATACAATACGGCTTGTCCTGTTTCTTTCCATATAATGTACTGCCCACCAAGGGAACATTTTATTGAGGTAAACTGGTGTACTTCGTAATACAGAAAACACTCAAATTTGCACTATGAACAAACAAGAACAAAATTGAAATCACAGTTCAATTTTATCAAGCTCAAGGTACTTTACTCTTTATTTTCAGTCTTGCAATACAATTATGGGATGTCTTTATGCATTTGTTTACGTTATTGCAGTAAACCATTCACCATTCAGTCTGTGTACTTGAAATCAATATAAATGGCAATTGCAAATAGCAATTTGGATTTATAATTCATTTTTTTCAATGCTATAATTGCATTCTATAGCGAATACATTAGTTCCATGCTCTCTCTGTAGATGGAATTAAGAAACCGGTAAGTGTAGTTGTAGCAGTAGCAGGCTAGCAGCAAGCTTGTCTGCAATGTGATTTCTGTTAATGAACGGCGTAATTAAGTTTGACTGCGTGGCAACTGGCAACCCACCCGTATAATCAGCCAGACTGGTCCAGCCAGCATGCCGCCGCTTCTCCACTAGCAGTCTTTG